>JAWDJE010000004.1:151837500-152367500 GCA_035047345.1 Bradypodion ventrale | reverse complement strand
GAGTGTAGGGTGCTACAAGTCTAGACTTCTAGCAGGATCACCCAGATTGAGATGCATTCATTTTCTTCAGGAATGAACAGTCACTTAAGTGCAAGAGAGTTGATAGCTACAGTGGTGATGGAGGCACAGACATGCCCGAGGTGTAGATACTGGGAAGCAACAGGAGTAGGGAGGGGACACTGATGAAGGATCTTTCGAGGCAGACAAATTAGCGGAATGTAGACCAATCAAGCCCAACATTTCACTAGCAGCTAAATAACATTAGCACTTTCATATTTTCATAGGGACTGCAGTGGCTCAAGTGGCTAAGATGCTGACTGGAAGGCGGGAGGTCAGCAGTTCGATACCCAATTACTGCAGGATGGAATGAGATCCCATCTTTGTCCCAGCTCCTGCCAACCTAGCAGTTTGAAAGCAAGAAATTGCAAGTAGATAAATAGGGACCACTTGGGTGGGAAGGTAAACAGCATTCCATGTGCTCCGGTGTCTAGTCATGCCTGCCACATGACCATCGAAACATCTGCAGAAGCAGACAGCGCTGGCTCTTCAGCTATGAAACAGAGATGAGCACTGAACCCCAGAGTAGGATAAGACTGGCTTCTGAGCAAGGGTGACCTTTACCTTTACCTATTATTGCTAGAAGACAGGGCTTAATGGAGAAAGCTATAATGTTAGGAAAAGTGGGATGCAGCAGGAAAATAGAAAGAAAACAGAAATGAGATTGAGAGACTCATTAAAGGAAGCCATGGCCTTAGTTTGCAACACCAGTGCAGGAATGCTGATGGTTAAAGCTTTTTGCATGCCAATTGTAGGGCCACCGTAAAACAAAAGTTACTTTTGTGGAACCTTAAGAAAATAGTAAGATGGATGGTGCAATCCCATAACACAAGTGTCTATTGTCTATATATAACTTCCTTTCTATCCTATCTTTGTGTTACTTCCTACTATCAAGACATGGATTGTACAGATGTGCATATTTGTGGTTTTGGATTACAGAATTTCCCAGAGGGATTACTATAAAATAAAACTTTTGGGCAGTGCTGAAGCATTCCCCCCCCCCCCCACACACACACAAACAGCTGGTAGCTGCATTAAAATAGCAATTTCCTTACACTTAATATTATACTACATAGCAACATCTATTTCCTGTGACCAAGATCCTTCCATAATTATTACTCAGAAGCCACATTTATCCAGCAGAGCTTTCTTCCAGTGTTACTTGAAAATTAAAAAATTCCAAGTTTCAGTTTCAGACCATTTTATTGCTTCTGGCTGCACTGAACAGTGAATAGGGTATTTATTGTGCATTATATAATTCCTCTTAATTGCCACCCTGTTCAACAGGATGAAGGGTGGGGCTGTTACTGATTCTTCCTTTATTCTGTTCATCTTGTTTTCTGTATGAAATAGATACAAATGGAAATAATGGAATGGATCCATTCAGGTTTTTGACATCACTACAGCCCTAAGAAATTTCTAGCGCTCTCTCACATCCCTTCTCTTTGATACCAATGCAAACCTCCCTTTGCCTTGACTATTAAGGTAATGGTCTCTCTAAATAACCACAGGAATAAATATACTTTCTATAATAATCATCACTTAGTTCTTCTCTTTATCTTTCACTGCCATCAAATTTTTACTGCTCCTGTATATGTGTATTTATCCCTTTATTCAGGTCCTTATAACAGGCTTCACATAAATCAGCTCTCAGGTACTGAACACTGCAACACTCAGCTTAAATAGAGAGTGTTCAGGGCTCTGGAAGATCGTTTGAATAGAACAAACAGAGTACTGTATTATTAAAATAACAGAATTATAAGAATGTTTGTTCTTGGGCTTTAAACTGATTCAGCACAATATTTCACTCTATCAACATTCTCCTCATCGCCAATCTCCCTCTCTCTCAGACATCTCTCCAAACTATCTTCCAGAGCCCCGAAACACTCTCTCGGTTTAATCCCTCCCCAGACTCCAAAGCTACTCTCTCCCCAATCACTCCACATCAGACAAAACTAAAAATCAATTCTTAAAAAAGCTCAGATTTATAAATGTGAGATGTTATGCCTCTCTATCCATGATTCAAAATGCCAGGAAATGTTCTGAAAACTGTTGTGCAATATTGTGCCCATGTTGCTAGCTAGATAAAGAATGCTACCGTTCACAAGGACACAACCAAACAAGGGGAGATCCCAGAAGCTCACCTCTTTTATCATCTGTTAACCACTTTTCACGCAAACACAGTCATTATTGTTTTTTGACAAGTTCTCTAGCTATCTATTGCTTGGAAAATATAGATGACAATCAACAGCTGTGATGAAACTTCTGCTCACGAGGGACCAAGTGGTGTAACCAATCATGCTTATACCTGTATATGAAGTGGTCCTTGAATTCATTGCCAGTGTGTATGGAGAGGGGTGATTTTATTTAACATTTCAGAGCCTGGATTTTGCAGATTCAACAATTGTTAGCAATTTCTTCAATTATTGTTTTCTGTTTGGGCTGCCCTGTTTTTAGAATTGCCTTGTAGAATTTTATTTACTATGCTGCATGATAACATCACTGCAGTGTCATGCAGTGATAATTTAATCAACAGTCCACTCCCCCAGTTTATCCCAGTCAATTAGAACCATTCTTACCATGCTCCTTCCATGCTCCTCATTCACATATTTACCAAATCAGTACATTAAAAAATACATTTATTTTTAGTATAACCAGGCATCACAGACTATCAAAACAATTCTAGTTTGCTAGAAAAGAGTGAAAATAGTGAAACCTATTCTAGTTGTAACATCTCTAGAACTCTAAGAATCTAGTGCTGTGTCTTCCATGAAAGAGACTCACTGTGGAGAGGACAAAAGAGAACAAAAATATTCCTTTTTTGCTAGTCTCACCTTGGACTCAATCTTCCTGTCTAAGGTCCAAACTTGATTATATATGCATCCTATCCTGCCTCCAAAAGTTCACAAGTTTCCCCCTTTTTATACCTAGAATTTTCCTTTGAGATAGCTTGCATTTTGAACTCCTTATAGCATGGTCTGATGTGTGCTGTTTCCCAGAGATCACACAATGCATAGGAGATTGCGAATGAATGTGATCCATGCCTAAAGTTGGACCTTTTTAGTCCAGGAATAAAAAGGGCCACTCTTTTTTGAGGCTGGGTTGGAGCAATCCCTCCAGGGATAAAAGAGCTGCTTATAAGAGAAATTACTCTTCAAAGTGACACTTTCTGGTATGATCCTTCTTGCCACACCCTTTATCTGAAATATGATATTTAAAGCCACTCAGTGAAACTCAGAAGGCAAGTAAAGAGCTACCAGATAACTGGGCAGAACCACATGACTCTCTATCGCCTGGCCAAGAACAACCACAGCCTGTGTGGAAAGCTTTAAACAGACTGCATGCAGGGGTAGGAAGATCAAGGGCTAATCTGAGAAAGTGGGGTTTCCCTGTAGACAACAGCCTGTGTGAACGTGGAGAAGTACAAACTATCTCCCATATGATACAATGCACATGATGCCCCTCAACGTGCACTGAGGAGGACCTTATGTTGGCAAGAGGAAATGCTAGTGATGTGGCCTGATATTGGGCAGATGTCATCTAGCCCTTTTTAATTCTATTTTGTTTTTAGATGTGTTAATTTTAGCTTTATATGTTATTATATGCTGGAGGTGCATTCTGACACAAAGAAAGAAAGAAAATGAAACTCAGAACTGGGATTTGAATGTGTAGATCTCTCTGGTTCAAACCCATCCCTTTGTCTGATTACTATACAGGTTCCAGAAAAAGGGTAAGGTAAACTGCGGATTCCGCATGCCCAATTGGCATAGAACCTTGGCAGAGGTTAAACCAGTCGAGCAGACTCCTGGCCACTGGCCCTTGCCAGTACGGAAATTGGGGGAGCGGATTAATAGTATAAATCATAAGGGTTTATTCACCCACACCTGACCTGACCGGCGGTTCTGCTGAGAGAGCAGAACGCTAACCTCCCGTTACCCATTAAGCAATTACTGACTCACAGATCAGCCTAATCTTTGGTGCAAATAGAAGCCATATTTACCCTAGTGTAAGCCTCAGACAATGGTTTTCCCCTGTCAGTGTTTGCCCGAGTTAATTAACTTCCCCAAGAGAGATTTCCCATTAACCCGAGTAAATGGGTGATGTGATTTTCTGTCAGATGACGATTCTTTCCTGCATTGCCTTCTGATCTATATATGATGATGCTTTTCCCCCAATAAACCACTGATCTGATCTCGCTCCATATTGCCTCGTGTCGTTACTTGATCAGTCTCCTCTGGGACCCAACGGCCGTCCTAGCGGCCCCGATTCCTACACCTGGTGACCCCGACGTGATCTACTCGAGAGTAAGCGATTACACAGTCCGGTTCTGCGCTTGAACCGCGTACGATCGTCCCAGAGGACAGCGCGGCAGCCCGGCCGGTAAGCCAGCCGGTCGGGAAGACGGCCCTGCGGCGAGGCATTACAGAAGAGGCATCCTACAGCTTGCTCCCGACTTTCGCGGCGGCTTGCAGCACGGAAAAACGCGTTCCGCTCAGGGTCAGCTGTGAACCCCTGACAGCGCAGAGGCCACCGAGGGCCCGTGGCAGCAGACCACGCTCCGAGCTCTACCCAGAGAATCGTCGCCAAAACCTATTACCTGGCCCAGCAGACGCGTCCCTCGTCCCGAGGAGGAATCTTCGGAGAACCCCCGCAGGTAATATGGGGACTTGTCCTCAGCGACAAGGTCCGTCCGCTAGCCAAAGAACTCATGAGGAAGAGTTCAAAATCCTGGCCAGGGTATTTCAGTTACATTTTCACAGCGGAGAGCTAGCGAGACTTTTGGTGTACCTAAGGGAACACTGCCTGCTTTACCCAGAAGTAGGTACATTAACCCTTCAGCTTTGGGATCAGATAGGAGACTGCATTCAGCAACCCCTGAAAGCTCCAGAGGGTGTAATTCGCACATGGAGTAAATGTAGGAAGCTCTTAGCGGAGATAGATCCAGTCCGGGTAGAGGCCAAAGAACCCCCAGCGCCAGTCGAGCCATCAGCGCCCACGGCGCTCTATCCATCATTGCAGTTTAAGCAGAGTAGTGTAGGGAGCTTTCCCTCGGTGACAGCTGCAGACGTCACCGGCGGAATGCATGGAATGAGGAGCGCAGGCGCTTCTCTGACAGCTACAGGCTCCCAGACCAAGAGTGCCCTTCAGCGCACAATTGAGGAAGAAATCAAGAAGGGGGAGTTGCCAGCAGAAGAACTAGCTGAGCTCAGTCAGATTTGTCCAATTTGCTTGGAAATGGATGCCCTCACAGGGGCCCAGCAGGTAGTTCATTCACCAGTCCCGTATAAGCTTCTCATGGCTATATGGAAGGCCATTACAGAGACAGGACTCCAAAGTCGCTTCACTAGGGGCACGCTTCAGCAAGTGTGCGAGAATACCATGTTCATCCCGCACAACTGGAAATCCGTCATGCGGATGATGCTCAACCCCAGCCAGTATTTGCTATGGGACAGCGAGTATCGCCTCGAGGCTCAGACAAGGGCTGCCAGGATGGGAGGCGCAGTACTTCCTGACCAGTTATATGGTTCAGGTGCCTTCGAATCCATCGATCCGCAGACCAACTTGCCACTAGCCACTCTTCAGATGTCAGCCGAGGCTGCCTTCAAGGCTTTTCTCAAGGTTCCAGCAACTGGCAAAGCACCAAAAATTACACCGCAGTCAAACAGGGAGCCCAGGAGCCCTACATGGATTTTATCAATCGCTTAGAGGAAGTGATCAGTAGGCAGATCGATAATGAGCAAGCCCAACAGGAGCTCATGATGAAATTGGCCAAAGATAATGCCAATTTAGACTGTCGTAAAATCTTGCAGTCACTGGGTAATCGTCCCGACTTGACTCTCATGGACATGATTAGAGCTTGCACCGACGTTGGCACAGAATCCTATAAAATGGGTTTGCTAGCAGCAGCGGTGCTAGGGGGTAGAAGACCTAAGAATAGAAATCAAGGGGCATGTCACAATTGTGGCAAGGTCGGTCACTTCGCTAGGGAGTGCCGATCCAAGGGAGGCGGACAAAATTCCGGCTGTTCCAAGGCTCCAAACACCCTGTGTCCGAAGTGTAAGAAAGGCTACCATTGGTCCAGATACTGTCCGAATTCGGGAAACCGGAACGCGGGCACGTCTCTGGCCCCGGTCCAAACAGAGGCTTCCCTCGCTCTGAGCGCGTCAGAGCTAGACTAGATTCCGATCACATTCCTAGCACTGCGAAGGCACAGGCCAGCCCCAAGGGTAGTACAGGGCTAGAATTGACTTGCCAGGCAGACGTTACATGCGATCTGCCAGGCACAGTCTATCTAGTGGACTCCCAGTACATGGGACCCCTGCCCAAGGGCTTTATAGGTTTAGTTTTGCCTCGCAGTGTAGCAGGAGCACGCGGAATTCTTGTAATTCCAGGAGTCGTTGACTCCAATTTTTCAGGCGTTCTCCAAGTTCAACTTTGGACGCACTTACCCCAGACAATTCACAAAGGAGACACATTAGCGCAACTGATTATGGTTCCTTGTCACTCGCCAGCAGATAGCCAGAGAAGGCTCAGGGACAGCTCAGAGTCCGGGTCAGCAGACCGCTCGAGCGCCAGTGAGGCAGTGCAAGGATACCAAGTCTTAGTGACAGTGGAGACCAACATTGAGTGGAAACAGTGCCCAGTTATTGAGGTATTTCTGAATAAAAGATCATTTTCAGGGTTATTAGATACTGGAGCTGATGTGAGTGTGATCAGCCGAAGCCAGTGGCCACGGGAGTGGGCCATTGAGCCGGTCTCCGATGTGTGGGGGGTAGGCGGCATCCAAGAAGCGTTTAGGAGCCGGGAGTGGGTGGAAGTCACGATTCCAAAGGCTGACGGCTCAGCGGTCATTCGGCCGCACATTCTGGACGTGCACATCAACCTTTGGGGGCGAGACATTTTACAGCAGTACGGTGCTACGCTTACCTTCGGGTAATGGCGTTGCCACTTAAATGGCTCACCAATACGCCGGTCTTGGTGGAACAATGGCCGGTAGTGGGAGAGAAATTAGTCGCCCTAAAGCAACTGGTTAAAGAACAGCTAGACGCAGGACACATAGAGCAGTCCACTAGTCCTTGGAATTCGCCTATTTTTGTCATTAAAAAGAAGTCGGGGAAGTGGCGACTCCTCCACGATCTCAGAGAGATCAATAAATGTATACAGTCAATGGGTCCGCTTCAATGCGGCATCCCAAATCCAAATATGATTCCCGAGGGGTGGGAGATCCTAGTTGTAGATCTCAAGGATTGCTTTTACACCATTCCCTTAGACCCCAGGGACAGGGAAAGGTTCGCCTTTACGGTGCTGGTTGTGAACCACAGCGAGCCCACGCAGCGTTACGCGTGGAAATTTTTGCCACAGGGCATGCTCAATTCGCCCGCCCTGTGCCAAATTTATGTTCACAACGCACTGGCAAAGTTTCGAAACCTTCATCCCACAGCTTTAGTTTGCCATTTCATGGATGATATCTTGGTCGACGTGCCGCAACTCGGCAGCGAAATGTTTGCAGACCTCCAGGCCAGCCTGGGGGAGAAAGGGTTACTCATTGCCCCCAGAGAAAGTGCAGAGAACCGAGCCCTTCTCATACTTGGGTCATCGGCTTCTCCGCTCCTTCGCAGCACCAGTTCTGCCCCAAATCAACTTGAAGGACTCAGTCACCCTGGTAGAATTGCAGCAGGTTTTAGGAAACATTAATTGGGCCAGACCGTATTTCCGATTGAATACAGATCTTTTGAATCCGCTCTTCTCACTGCTCACATTAGGTAAGCAGCCGGCAGACCGGATACAAATTTCTCGAGAGGCACGCTTGGCTCTCGAGAAAGTCAACCAAATTCTCAGCCAAAGGTGGGTGGACAGGATTGCTCAGGGGCCGTATGCCCCGATCCTGAACTTGTACATCGTTCGGGCAGGATCCATGTTCACCGGAGCCCTAGGAGTGGACTCCGAGAAAGGGGCGAGTATCGTGGAATGGGTGTACTTGCCGAACACCTCTTCCCGAAACATCGTTCCTCCCCAAGAGTTGGTCTCTGCGGTGGTTTACCACGGAAGGCTGAGAGCTAGGGACATTTCAGGGCACGACTTAGCGAAGATCGTGGTCCTGTTCACCAAAGAACAGGTTCAGCAATTGATGCAGCTCGGTGACTCGTTTCCAATTGCGTTGGAGGGATTCACCGGATGCTTGGCATACCACTTGCCAAAAGACCCCAGACTTGTCTCGCTTCAAACGCAGACAGTCAGCTTGTTCGAATTGCTCTCACTGGTTCCGCTTCAGGGGGCCAGGACAGTTTTTACTGATGGGGGTCGCACATATGGTGTCTTGACTTGGCAGGAGGGCCAAGCTTGGCGCACGCTGTTAACTCTTCCACAGAAGTCCGCACAGCGAGCAGAGTTGGCAGCGGTGAACTTCGCTTTGCGCACCTTCGCCAAAGAGCGCCTAAACATCATTACTGACGGTCAGTATGTTAGGAATTTGCTTCACAGTCTACCGGGAGCATACATCACTCCCGCGATAGACAAAAACTTGCTGAGTTTGTTCCTCACTGCTCAATTTCATTTGCGTAACCGCACGGAACCGCTCTATATTGCCCACATCCGAAGTCACCAAGACCTACCGGGTCCGATTTCCGCGGGCAATAGCAGAGCGGATGCGGCTGCAAAGGAAATTCAGCAACGTTCAGTGTTAGGTGTTTTCACTACTCCAATTCAGATTCATGCATTCTTTCATCAGAATGCCAAAGCGCTCGCCAGACAGTTCAATTTGCCACTTTCTCAAGCCCAAGGAATAGTTCGCTCTTGCCAGCATTGTGCAGGGGCACCGGGGGGGGGGGCCTCGTGGGGGGTCAACCCACGGGGGACAGAAGCTAACCAGGTGTGGCAAATGGATGTCACGCATGTTCCGCAGTTTGGCAGATGGCAGTACATGCACGTTTGCATTGATACCTTTTCACAATTCGTTTGGGCAACGGCGCAGAAAGGGGAGACTGCTTCCCACGTGGAGCAGCACCTCCTTTCCTGCATCGCGGCAATGGGCAAACCGCGGCACGTTAAAACCGATAACGCCCCATCCTACAGCTCCAGGCAGCTGGCCGCCTTCATGGCCACCTGGGACATTAAGCATACTTTCGGCGTTCCTTACAATCCGCAGGGGCAAGCGATTGTGGAACGAGTCAATTGGACACTCAAGTCCTATATTGACAAACAAACAGAAAGGGGGGAGCCACCAGCCCTCCCCAAGTCACAGGGTCAGGCACAGCATTGTCTGAATAAGGTATTGTTCACATACAATCACCTTAATGTTTTTTCGGATTGCACGCCGCAGGAGAAGCACTTCCGCCGTTCGGAAGCTCTCCCGCGACCGATGGTCCGATACCGGGTGCCACCGGACCCTTCCTGGAGGGGCCCGGCGCCACTCGTAACTTGGGGAAGAGGGTATGCTGCAGTTATGTCTCCTACAGGTGTCGTTTGGATTCCAGCTCGGTGTGTTAAGCCTCACTTGGAACCACATGGCGTGGACCCAGGCCGACCCGAGTCCGATCCCGGAGATGGAGGACCTCACCCTGACCGAGGGGACCCGGCGGGAGAAGCGGCGACTGCGGACGACAGCGCCGAGGATCACCTGGGGGATGGTCAAGACCCTTTGCAGTGAGGCCCAGGACGCCCTCCAACGCGAGGAGAGGGAGCAGACACCGGAGAATTTCGTAGCTGCAGTCTTTGCCCAGATTAATGTCAATTCCATGGCATTCACCATCATCCTGACCCTCTCCCTACTTGCGGGGGGAGGCATCCAGGCAGTTTCACTAAAGGCCAACGGTTTGATGCCAGGCGAAGATCTTTCAGCCCGGATGCACTACAACTTATGGGAAAGGTTGGCGGGTCTCATCAACCAGTCCGATTTTTGCCTAAGGCAGGACGCGGGTTCTGCCTCAATCTTGGGCACCTGCCTCATCCCAGTGTGCCACACTCTAGATGCACGCACCAGGGATGGCGACTGGCTGCTGAAGCGGATTTTCGGTCCGCATCTCCCTGCGAGCTTCACAGCATACGCTCGCTGGGGGGGAATGCAGCTGACAATGACTTTACCGGCTGATGCAGCCACTCTCCACACTCCTCGAGGGGCGGTCAGCCCGAACTCTACTTGTGCTCGAATGGTCGGCTGCGCTGCAGTCGGCCGAACTCAGCGCCGCTGCCTTGACACTGGCAGCAGCAATTGGACTTGTGATAAACCAGAGACACTTGGTTCAATGTATGCCCATGTTACCCTACCTTCAGGATGGTTCTTTACATGTAATCAGTACACTTGGAACTACATTCCCGCAAATGTATCAGATTCTACATGTTGTATCAGTCGTTTGACACTGTTACTCCCCACTAAGGATATGATTGTTCCAAGCACAAATGTTTCAGATGTTTCCTCACCCATATGACACGCTCGTGCCACCCAGTTAGACAGCTCATGTGATAGCAACATTAGGGTTCTTAGTCCAGCTGAATACGTCTCGTTGGCAGTCAGCACACTTGGCGTGCCAGGCTTAGCCGTCGGCAACGCCCGGAGAATTGGTCAGTTGGCTTGCGGATTAGCAAAAGCCATTAACCATACCTCCTCAGCGATAGCGCTGCTCAATCAGGAGCAGGCAGAGCTTCGCCATGCCATTCTTGACAATCGAGCAGCTATAGACTATCTTTTGTTGTTACATCATTTGGGTTGCGAAGCTGTCCACGGCATGTGTTGCTTTAATCTCACTGACAACTCACGCAAGGTCCAGAGCCAGCTCACGGACCTCCACACCCTAGCCAAGAACATTAAGCAGGGTTCGATATGGGATTCGTGGAGTTCCTTGTGGTCGTGGCTCCCGTGGGG
The DNA here is from genome assembly GCA_035047345.1 of Bradypodion ventrale. Classification (NCBI taxonomy): domain Eukaryota; kingdom Metazoa; phylum Chordata; class Lepidosauria; order Squamata; family Chamaeleonidae; genus Bradypodion; species Bradypodion ventrale. The sequence goes on along the minus strand of JAWDJE010000004.1, from coordinate 152,356,585 downwards.
GTGCCTCCAGACGACGCTTCAAGTAATTGTGGGGGTGATAATACTAGGCATAGCAGGATGCTGTTTCATGCAATGTATTCCCTCACTGTTATCCAGGTGTCCCGCGTGGGGGGAACCCCGAAGTGTCGTTCCCGTACATCAGCTGATGCCCCTCTTGTGCAGAGTCGCCTGTCAGGTCCCTAAACAATAGAAAAAGGGGAGATGCGGATTCCGCATGCCCAATTGGCATAGAACCTTGGCAGAGGTTAAACCAGTCGAGCAGACTCCTGGCCACTGGCCCTTGCCAGTATGGAAATTGGGGGAGCGGATTAATAGTATAAATCATAAGGGTTTATTCACCCACACCTGACCTGACCGGCGGTTCTGCTGAGAGAGCAGAACACTAACCTCCCGTAACCCATTAAGCAATTACTGACTCACAGATCAGCCTAATCTTTGGTGCAAATAGAAGCCATATTTACCCTAGTGTAAGCCTCAGACAATGGTTTTCCCCTGTCAGTGTTTGCCCGAGTTAATTAACTTCCCCAAGAGAGATTTCCCATTAACCCGAGTAAATGGGTGATGTGATTTTCTGTCAGATGACGATTCTTTCCTGCATTGCCTTCTGATCTATATATGATGATGCTTTTCCCCCAATAAACCACTGATCTGATCTCGCTCCATATTGTCTCGTGTCGTTACTTGATCAGTCTCCTCCGGGACCCAACGGCCGTCCTAGCGGCCCCGATTCCTACAGTAAACTTTGATGTAGGCAGATTGATTGCACATGGAGCCAGCAGGCGGGCCAAACACTTCTTTATTGCAGCATGGTCAATCTGTACATAACCAAATGGTGGAGACGCAGCTCCTTTTATATCATACAGTACATTTGAATTTCCCCCCAAAGGCACTCATTGGTTGCGGTTGTAGTGACGTCATTAGGGTCGTATTGCATACCTTCCTAAGGTTCACCTAACCTAGCTAAGGTTAGTTGTATGCCTTCCTAATAGTCACCTATAGCGGGGAGGTTTCCTGTGCTAGTTGCTGATTGGGTGATTGGGGACGCATGGGCTGAGCTTCCTCAGCCGCGCTATTGCTGTCAGCTGAGTTGCGTGTGGTGACTGATGAATTGCTTGCATACACAACATAAACCTCTGTGTTTCCTCTATCTAGAAAATTCTGGAAAGGTTCACCATGAATTAGAATTGACTTGAGAATACACACTCTTCATAGTACACTTTGCAGCGGTTCATAATAGCACATAACTGAATGCTTTTTTTAGGATGTAGTGTTGCTGCTTAGCAACCTACCACCCTCCTGCATTTCTCCCTATAGCACTGGCAGTTTTGCAAATACCAGACAGTCTGTCCCTTTGTTGACAGGCCTAGAAACATGCAAAGGCCAACTTAACTCCCTGCCCTTAGACAGAAACCTCCAACACATTATCTACCCACATGAGCCCACATAGTCCAAATTAGAGCTAGCTAAGAACAAGGCATGGGAATAAAGTTCTCCCTTTTTTATTCCAGCATGGCAGAGCACCTTATTTTCAGCTGGGAATATGTTCTATGGGAAAAGACCACAAGAAATAAATAGTGACTCACAGGGGAACTGAAAACTACCATGGAAAAATAAAATAAAAATAAAATCAAGGCTTTCAGAAGGCATGGAAATAAAGTCATTCATGGTTCAGCATGGTGTTCTGAAAGGCAAGTTCTTTAATTTCATTTGGGTAGTGGATGTAGCATTGCATATTTTTGTCTTGATGCCAAAGCCCACTTAAGTTAATCTACAAGAGGGGTTACCAATGTTTTCGCGCCATGGGCTGGACCACACCTCAGACAGCTGAGCACACCAGACACATGGTTTCCCCGCCAGAAACGCTGCCGTAAAATGCATCCGCGTCTCTTATCAGTGCGTTTACGACAGCCGCTGGTGCATTTATGGCACATTTTCAGCTGTTTTTTCTGCTTCTGCCATCTGTGGTGGTGGTGGTGTTTGGAGTGAGAGTGGTGTGTTTTTGGCTCTTTTTTCTGCTTCTGGTGGCGGAGGCAGGAGCGAGGGCAGTGGGCCACATGAAATGGCACTGCAGGCTGAGTCTGGCCCATGGGCCATAGGTCGCAAACCCCTGATCTACAAGTTCTGAGGAATGTTGGTAAAGTCTTTTCATTTAAATTGATGCCATGTGTTGGGATAATTAAGCCCTTGAGGTCTACACAAAAGCACAGTGTAGAGCTGAAATATAGAAACAGAAGCTCAATGTGAGAAGAGCTGCTGTTAGGATTTGCTGTTTCAGGCAGCAAAAAAAATATTAAAAAAATGTTGCATTTATACCCCATCCATCTGAGATATTGTCTCACTCTGGGTGGCTAACAACACATTATAAAAAGGAGAAAGAGATATCTAATGTTTCAGTGCTTCTCCTATATGCACTATCATGCACAAATATAAGATATAGAGGCAGGCAATAGAACATGCATATTTTCTACAATCATGCCTCCAAATAATCTAAAAATGAATAACAAGTATTCCAATTCCCATCAAGAATTTGGTTATAGCATTTTGCATGAGAAGTGGGCCTTTTGTACAGCCAACTGACCTTAATTGCCCTCACAAGACCAAATTATTTCCAAACACTTAATGTTACAACGTGGGTGGCTCGTGACTCCCCACCCCACCCCACCCACAGCTATGAAGATAGAACCTAAACCAGAAAGGGCAAGTAAATTAGGCAAAAGAAAAAAAATCATGATTATTCTCTGAGCCCTCTCCCTTGCATCATTACTAACATTTCAAAGAGAACATCCCAGGTCAGGGTTAAAATGCAATTCTCCCTGAGTTTAAATCAAATTATGTAGAGATTCTCTCTCCCCCGCCCACCCCAATGTGCTGGGATTTTTTATATATTTGCTGATGAAAGAAAGACTCTCTACCAGCAAATGTACTCCGGAATACTATTGTTGTACAGTGGAACCTTGGTTAACAAATGGCTCGGTTAACATAAAAATCACATAACAAAAGGAAATCCATAGAAAATAGTTGCTCGGTTTACGGAATTTTTTTTGGGAACAGATTAATTGGTTTCCAATGCATTCAATGGGAAACTGCATTTTGGTTAAAGTATTTTTGTTTTCAATACATTACTATGGGAGATTGCATTCAATGCATTCCTAAGGGAAATTCAGTTTAAGTAATTTTTGCTTTAAGAAACATCCCGGAGAACGTATTAATTATGTTAACAGAGGTTCCACTGTATTCACCCTCACTTTGAAATGTACAGGATTGTAGCAGAAGTGGTGTCACTGAGAAACAAAAAAAAAGCATTTCCTCTTTGAAACCACTTCCTTGTGGTTGTATTGTTGCATAATTCTGCCTTGATGCTCTGTTAAAGCCTATACTTATGTTAATCTGTTACCAGCGGCTGGGTAAACCCTTGCTGTTTAAGAAGTGCCAAAACAAACAGAATTATGAGATCTCATGGCTGAGCCAATCTTTAAATTGGGGCCCTTTATTTATTCATTCAATATTCCAGTTTTTGTCAGCTGTGTTTTCCCTCAATCTGACCTCATCTTTTGTAGAAAGCCGGCAGTGTAGACCATCTGTCTTAGGGTACAACTCTGCTAATAAGCCTTGCCTGTTAAGTTAGGACCTTAGCATGGGCTGACATGTCATATCACTCTAGTTGAAGTTATTTTTAGTAGCAGACTGGTAAGCTGCTTAGCATTTGGACATCATCATCTGTCTTTGCATAAACAGATGTTGCTGTGTTTGCTAATCTTTGAAGAGCTTAAAAAAAAAAAGAAATTGGCTGACAAATGGTATTGCTTTGTAGAACTGACATTGGTCTGGGAACCCCACCCCCCTACCCCAGCTTCCAACAGTGAGCAGTGCACAGGGGTCGGTGACTATCCAGAGAGAAGATAGTTGAGTTGCTTGGAAGTCTGGTTGCAGATTTTTATGAGAGTTCACAATGACTGCATTGGACTGCAGTGACTCAAGTGGCTAAGACGCTGACTGGGAGGCGGAAGGTCAGCAGTTGGATTCCCGAGTACTGCAGGATGGAATGAGCTCCCGTCTTTGTCCCAGCTCCTGCCAACCTAGCAGTTCAAAAGCAAGAAATTGCAAGTAGATAAACAGGCACCACCTCGGTGGGAAGGTAACAGCGTTCCGTGTGCTCCGGTGTCTAGTCATGCCTGCCACATGACCATGGAAACGTCTGCAGAAGCAGACAGCGCTGGCTCTTCGGCTTTGAAACAGAGATGAGCACTGAACCCTAGAGTAGGATACGACTGGCTTTCGAGCAAGGAAAACCTTTACCTTTACCTAGGAGTGAAAAGAAAGTTCAGATTGCATGTAAGGCATTCAGTGGGAACAGTCAGTTGTCAAATTAAGGGTCTGTGCTTTTGTATCATCAGCATTATTGTTGTTTGCAGTAACAACAATATCTATGACTTATTTTACAGTCATACGAAATGTGGACAGTAGAAAGAAAATAACAGAAGCAAAGATTGGCCCGAGATAATTTTGCTCCTTGAGCCTGAGGAACTTGAAAAACCACTTAATCCCTATAAGGGGGTGATTTTATGCAGACAGCGCTGGCTCTTTGGCTGTGAATGGAGATGAGAATCGAACGCTCCCAGAGGGTCCAGTTGGGCCCTTATACCTCTAATATGCTTAGTACAAATATGGGAACACCACAGGGATGTGTGCTTAGCCCGCTCCTTTATATTCTCTATACGTTTGACTGTGTCTCTGTCCACCCTAGCAATAGGATTGTCAAATTTGCAGATGACACGACTGTGATAGGGCTCATCTCTGATAAGGAGGGTGAGACGGCCTATAGAGATAAGGTGGAGTGATTGACAAAGTGGTGTAGAACCAATAATCTGCTCCTCAACATAAAGAAAACAAAGGAGCTTTTGGTGGATTTTAGGAGGCAGAGAACCGATGTCCAGACACTTTTGATTGACGGAACCTGTGTGGAGAGGGTAGCGACGTTCAGATTTCTGGGCATTGAGATACTGTACAGGAGGATCTGTCCTGGAGTGCCAACACAAGGGGGCTTGTGAAGAAGGTGCAGCAAAGACTGTATTTTTCAAGAACTCTAAGGAAAAACCATCTTCCACAAAAGCTGCTGCTTGCCTTCTATCGCTGCGCTATTGAGAGCATGCTCACTTATGGCTTATGTGTGTGGTATGGGAGTAGTACTCATCGGGATATGATAATGTCGCACAGAATTATTAAAACAGCGGAGAGTATCATTGGCTGTCCACTCTCCACTTTAGAACAAATTTACACCATCAGGTGCCACAGAAAAGCATTAGATATAGTAGGAGACCCATTGCATCCTGGCCACTGCTTCTTCGAGCTTCTGCCATCGGGATGGAGATATAGAACAATGAAGGTAAAAACGAGCCGTCTCAAGAACAGTTTCTTCTCCAGAGCAATTTTGGCCTTAAATGGAAACTCTGGAATCTGAAGTAATTTTATCTTATTTTAAAGTTTAAATTTTTATATTGTACTGTATGGTACTGTCTTAATTAGTGTTTCTGTAGCTGTTTTAAATAATGGGGTATGCCTTTTTGAGTTGATATATAGCAACCGAGAAATTTAGTTGTTCCCGCAAGGGGACAATGACAATAAAGATTGATCTTATCTTATCTAGAGTCCGATATGACTGGCTTTCCAGCAAGGGTGACCTTTATATACTACAGGGAGAAACAGAAGCACTGGAAAGATTAACAGTGGAAAAACACAAGAGAGGACTGGACTTCCCCTCCCGATCACCCACTCTTTGAATGCCACCTGACCTATTTTAAAGGAAGTTGGCAGGATTTGGCTTTGGTTGTATATACCACAGAATACCAGCGACTCAATGCTGAGTGTTGACAGTGGTAAATTACCTGATTCCCTAAAGGGGGCAAGAGTTATGGGCAGATAAGCCCTTTTAGGTGGGGTGATGGTCCCATCAGTGGAGGAAATGCTAGTGGAAACCATCATATTGGGCCCAATGGCAAAATGAACCACTTGATTCCCAATGGTTATGGAGGTGGAAGAGGCCATGCCAGATGGACTGGCTGTGAAGGCACACCTTGTTAATATCATCAAGGCTGCGGCAGTCCATTGCAGTCCTGGTGATAAATCCTGCATGTCTCATTTCATCCATGCCGCAGGAGATGGCTCCATGATCACAGTGTGTGGGCCACTTCATTGCAAGCTGGGATCAACCAGTGTCATTTTCCTGGATTTCTAGGAAAATTGTATATTCGCATATGAGTAGCAGCTGACGACGACCACCACAGAATGTGTACTGGTAACCCCTTTAGGCTTTCTCATTTGGGTAATTTTATTTATTTATTTATTTAATGCGCTATGTCCGCGGACAAACTCAAAGCAGTTCACAAAATGATCAAACAAATGCAAAGACAAAATAACAGTAATAATACCACAAAATTTGATAAATACAATAAATAAAGAAGTACAGTTACAAACAGACTATTGCAAAATACACTAGTATTACAGTCCCAAGGGCTAACCTCGAAAGACCAAGGTATGCCTCCCCGGGTGATGGAGAGGCTCCGGGCGGATGGGAGGCGACCCTCTGGTGTGGCGGTGTCAGCGGCGACTTTTCAGCTCTCCCGAGCGAGAGACGCTTGGGTGGTGGTGGCGGCTAGCAGGCACACGTGCACTCCATCCCAGGCGATGGAGAGGCTCTGGGTGGGCGGGAGGCGACCCTCTCATATGGATGTATACTCTTAAGACAACAAGTCATGGAGACGTGAATTCTGAGCAGGATGTAAAAAAGAGGAGAAGAGGTGGTACTCTTATGAAGCTCCAGGCAACAGAGTGTGAGCTCCAGGCAAGACTGAAAGAGCAGAGATTTTTAAGAGAGCAAGAGAGCTTAGGGTAGAAGAGTCGGAATGCGACTCTACAAGAAACCAACTGATCGCAATTCCTATTTAAATTTTTCGTCCTTCCACCCAACTCATCTGAGGAGGAATATACCGAGCAGTCTATACACAAGAGCTAAAAGAAACTCCACTAATGAGCTAGATTTTTTAGCCGCAACAGAGGAAATCGATCAGAAGCTATTAGCCAAAGGGTACCCCATGCATACCTTGAGAGGAGCGTTCTTAAAGGTACAATCCAAATCCAGAACAGCGTTGTTTCATAGGAAGGATAAGGATTCGTCCAATAAAATATTGTCCAATAAAATACAGTGTTCATTTGAATACTCACCCCAGCAAACCAAATCAGGAAATGCATACATAAATATTGGTTTTTGGTAACCGATCTACTAGGATGAGGAACACGCCCACTTATTGGTTTCTGACGTACTAAGACTTTGGGTAATTATGTTACACGCAGTGATTGTACCATTAGGCAACCCCAGAAATAGCTTGCTTCAGGCCAATATAAATGTTCGCAGTGCAGTTGTTGCAAGCATGTAATAGAAACAAAGGTTGTGAATATTCCCCATGCAAATTTCGTTTTCACATTACAGGGCTTTTATAATTGTGATACTTCAGGGTGCGTATACCTGATTTTTTGTCCGTGTGAGAAAATTTACGTTGGGATGATGTCACGACAAATTAAATACCGTATTCACGAACATAAACCATGCGTTAGAAATCAGAATTTAACAGCTCTGCTCGTAGAACACTTCATTGAAGAAAAAAAAACATACTTTAGATGATTTAAGGTTTTTAATATTGGAGACTGTACGTTCGGAAAAGTTTCAGAAAGTCAACATTGAGAAAACACTTAAACAGCGCGAAGCTTTCTACATCCATAGATTATGGACATTAGTGCCAGGGGGTCTTAACAGCAAATTGGATTTAACATGTTTCCTATAACAGTACAACAGGTTAGAGGGGTATCATTGGCAATTTCAGATAAATTGAGTAGATATAACTTTAATTGGGCTTTGTAGGTTTTAACCAGCCACACATGTGAGTATGAGGAACTAAATAAATTAGGTCATTCTCTTTACCATTCTCAATGTCGAGGGGCACTAAAGAGATAGTGAAAGAGGCCATTTCTGACACGAGAGTGGTAAGCGAGACAATAAATGTGATAAGAATAATGGTGGATAGTTTGTATTAGATCGACATTTTTTATTGATATATTTTGTGCTTTGTTACAGTAAAGAAAAGAACTTCTGAGGAAGTAATATTACGAAAGACCAATTATCCAGATTGTGTTTCAGGTCCTACTAATTGATTATAGTGAAAACTGGAGATTTGTAATATACAGTTGAAGATATATTTTTGAAACATTGCAATTATTTCATTATGTATTACTATAGACTTTGAAAATACTCCTTTAGAAAATTGTTGGATATATTTAGTGAGAACATTACTTGAATTTTTCAGTTGTGAGAAGCATCACTTTTGATTATTTTGGACATTAAAACTCATTATCATTGCATACATTGCTGCCTCAAACGGTCTTTTTGAGCTTGTGGATTCTGTCACCGTTTGGCCATTCTCTTTGGACATCTCCACCCTACTGCAAGAGTCTAAGACTGTGAGAAGCTAAATTTGTATTTTTAAAAAGAACAAAACAAGTTACCAGACTCAGCCTTTTTGTATGGTTAATGGATGTAAATTTATCATTCAAGAAGAGTTCACTCTCAATTTTTTTGCCTAATAACAGGGACAGCCCACGTAATAGCCCAGTCATTGTTAGAAAATTGGGGTACACAGAAAGAGCCACCTTGAAGACTGTGGTATTTTTGAACCACAATCAGGCGTACACTGGTAATGGTATGGCAAACTTGCGTTGCCAGCTAATCTTTCTCAAATTAGGTTAGGCGAAAGGAACTGCAGAATGAACTTACCAAAAAGGTGGCTTCATTTTGGCAGTTTCATTCCCCCTACCTGCATGTAATAACCCCAGTTACTATGAAATTGCAGCTAAGCTCAGAGGGAACAAGGCAGAAGATGTCAATTCCCCTGATTATTTATTTATTTTATTTGACTTGTTTAGCCGCCCCCTCGCCGATGCGACTCTGGACAGCTTACAACACAAGAAACCCCAACATAACTCAATAGAGCAATCCATACATATGGATAAAACATCATAAAAATACTGAAATCTCTAAAATCTAAAAATCACAAAAGCTCGAATCTAAAATATCTAAAATCCCCATAAGAAAATTGTCAGATGGTCATATGACCCAGCAGGCTGGAGTAGATCCAACAGCATCACCCCACACCTGCTGGGACAGCCATGTCTTTAGCTCTTTCCTAAAGGACAGCAGCTGTGGTTGGAGGTGGAGGTCCATCAGCAGGAGGTTCCAGAGGGCCGGGGCGGATACTGAAAAGGCCCTCCATCTAGTGCTGGAGAGACAAGCCTCTCCAGCTATTAGTACCCATAGAGAGCCCCTCCGGTCCATCCACGTGGGATGGGCAGATGTTCTCAGGGCAACACAGTCTCTTAAGTAACCCAGTCCACTACCATGTAGGGCTTTAAAGGGCATAACCAGCACCTTGAATTGCATCCGGAGGCAGACTGGCAACCAATGCAGCTCCTGCAGCAAGGGTGCGGCATTGTCATAACGGCCACAACCCATCACTGTGTGGGCCGCCGCATTCTGCACCAGTTGCAGCTTCTGAATGGTCATCAAGGGCAGTCCAATGTAGCGCACATTACAATAATCTAAATGGGAGGTGACCAGCATGTGAGTGCATAGCTGTCAAGTATCCTGTTTCCCCCAGAAAAAACCCTTATTTTTACCCCTCTTCCCGCCTCTCTCCTGTTTTAATAATTTCCCCGTAATATCCCTTTAAAAAAAAAATCCTGACTGGAGCCCTCACAGGCGAAGCTGCAGTATGTTTTTCCTGCATCCAGAGGCCGCTGTGTGGCTTTTCACTTGTGGAAGGGGAGAGAGAAGGTGGTGGGGCCCCTGTAGTTCCTCTTTCATTTCCCTGCCACATGGTCATGGAGGCTTCGTTTTTGCTGCTGCTGCTGGTCGGAGCCACCATGGGATGGGAGTCTACTCTAGGTGAGCGATATTTCATATATACAGGGGCAAATCAGCTCTTTGTCTGGGGTAGAGACGTCTCTCTCACTCTCATGGTTTATTGAGCTGTTTCTGCTCTGCCTCCCTGGAGGATTCCGTTTCTGTTCTAGAGTTAACTTGGGAGGGCGGGATGTTGCTTGATCACTATATGAGAGAGAGAGAGAAAGAGAGAGAGAGCACCCCACCTTCTAACAAACCATCTGGAGGGAGATTAACTCCTCAGCTGCTGGGAGGCTTGGAAACTACAGAGGTTGCTTTTTACTTTACTAATTTCCTTCCTTAAGCTGGATCCGACATTCTCAGGTGTTGGTGCTTCAAATGGTTGCAGTGAGAAACAAATAGATTGGTTAATTTGGGGGAATTAATCCTTTGCTCCTCCACCCTAATTGGGGTGTGTGTGTCTAGCCATGTGCAGGGCTAGTTCATTAAAGCCAAGCTGCTTACAAGCAGTTGGTAACCCTAGGGGGCTGGTTTACTATTCTGAACTTTGCTTCCCAGGAAAAATAATAATTAAAAATGAGTAAACAAGAAAGAAAACAAAACAAAAGTCCCCCAAGAAGATGGGGAAAGGGTTCTTTGGGCCACACAGCTTTGTGCCCATTGCATTTACAATACCATCTAGCCATCTTATTTTTGGCCACCCCCTTCTTTTGTCCACCTTTCCCAGCATCAAGGCCTTCTCAAGTGAATCCTCTCTTCTCATTTGATGTCCAAAGTACTTTAGCGTCATCTTTACTATTTGACCTTTAATGAGCAGTCATGGTTGATTTCTTCTAGGATCGACCTATTTCTAACACCACATTTCAAAGGCATCTATTTTTCTGTGCTCAGCTTTCCTAATGGTCCAGCTCTCAGACCCATACATTACTACGGGGAATACCATTGCTTTGACTATGAAATTTTTTGTTTGCAAGGTGATGTCTCTACTTTTAACTATGTTCCCCAGGTTTCTCATAGCTTGTTTCCCAAGCATAAGTCGCCTTTTTATTTCATGGCTGCAATCACCATCTGCAGCAAGCTTTGATCCTAAGAAAGTAAAATCTGCCCGTCCTATCCAACTCTAGGGTGCAGTGCTCATCTCCATTTACAGCCAAAGAGCCAGTGCAGTCTGTGTTTGCAGACATTTTCATGGCCATGTGGCAGGCATGACTAGAGCCCAGCAAGTCACAAGGCTATATTTGGCCATGCCCACAAATTTGACCATACTCTCAGAGGGGTGTGCCCAAAATTTCCCTTATTTTCAAATCCAAAACTTGACAGGTATGTGTGAGTGACCATGAGAAAAAAGTCCTGGTCCAGGAACAGGCATAACTGGTGAATCACTTGAACTTGAGCAAAAGCCCTCCTGGCCATGACTGCCACCTGCTCCTTGAGCAGGAGTCATGAGTCCAGGAGGACCCCCAGATTATACACTGGGTCTGTCTGAGGCAAAATAGCCCCATCTATTTCCAAAGGTGATAACTCCTTTGGCAAAACAGGACCCCTTATCAACAGCCTGTTGTCCCCCATCCAGACCCTCATGGTTTCCAGGTACCTGGAAAGGAATTTGACTGCCTCATTAGGATTACCATGGGCAGAGATTATCTAATATAAGGGATCAGTCTATAATTTTTATTGGGTAATTTTTGGTTACTTGTGCTAGTTACCACAGTATGGGGTAAAAAAAAGCAGCACAGAAATGTGGAGATATCAGCTCAGTCCCATCAATTCCATCTCTCTTTGTTTTTGTTTTTGCACAGAAACCTCACACTTTGCACAATAAGATCACTCTAGAAAACCTTAAAGTAGAGAAAGGTATCTTTACTTACAGTTACCACCTGCCATTTCAGAAAGAAAGAAGGGGAAAATGAAGTCTCCAGCACATGGAAAGTCCTCCATGCATGTTGCTTAGTGGAAGGTTGGAGAACTAAGAAAACTGTCATCAAAAACATGCGGTGGCTCAGTGGTTAAGAAGCTTGTCTTGTTAGCTGAAAGGCTGGCAAGTTGGCAGTTTGAGACCTGGGTACTGCATGATGGTTTGAACACCCATCTCTGTCCCAGCTCTTGGGGACATGAAAGGAACCTCATCCAGGCGTCCCCTGAGCAGAGTTTCTCCAAAAAATCCTTTCAATACAGAATAATTTCTGACTACACATTATCGTCATTGTCATCGTCGTCGGCGTAATCATCATCATCATCATCATCATCATCATCATCATCATCATCAATGTAAACAAGAAGTCAAGCAAGAAGAGGCAATGGGGGTTTGCCTCAAATGCCAGAGAAGAGAAAAGAACCTTATCAATCAAGTTAGGGGCAAAGGACAATAATATTAGGTGTAAAACTCCCTCTCATTGATACCCATTGACAGTGCATGCAAGCTTGTTAATATACCAACAATTTTTCCCTCCTAGATCACAAAATATTACAGAATGTTGTATAATATTTTCTCCAGATTTCAACAGTCAGCTTTCCATAACATAGAATTTTCTGGTGTTTGAATAATTGTGGCAAGTAAAAAAGGAAATGATATTTTCTGTACTCAGAATTTCTTCAAGGCTGTGATCCTGTGTGTGCTTAACCAGAAGCAAGTCTCAGCAAGACTTACCTCTGAGTAGACATGCAGATGATTGTGCTAGACCCTTCGGCTATGCAGGCTATGCAGGCTATGCAGATGTTACATCATACCATACTTTCCCATACTAAATTTCCATATACAGTAGAAATGAGTCATTGAGCTACAATTCCTGTTATGCCTCACCACTGACCAGGTTGATGGGGGAGGGGGTTATGAGACATAGAAGGCTAGGTGTTTCCCCAGCCTTCCCCTATTGCATTGAAACGTGGCACTGCATGATTGGAGTGATTAGTTCATAAGTGCATGCGTCATAATTTAGTATTGTACATATGCCAGGAAATAACAAAAGACAACAGCAGGCTTTTGTTGTTGTGCAGAGATTCCAGCACAAGTAGGAAACCACAGTATCATGCTGCCTATAACTCATATGCACAATGCACTGCATTGAGTAACACAGGAACCATGTACTGTATTTTGTTAGGCAGCAATTGTGCACAGACAACATATGAGTAAGGCCAACAAGAGAGAGTGCATCTTTCCCAACTGGCAGAATCAAGCAATGCAGGCTTTCTCCAAGTGGCATCATTTTGAAGGGCAAGCAGGAATGTGGAAGAAAAAGTCAACTCTTGTGATTTGGGCTAGAATTGCCACCATATAAACTTTGGAATGGCCTTTGAACTTGCTCATTTTTTAGCACTAACAAGAATCCTCCAAATTCCCCTGACTGGACAGCCCTTAGGCTCTGATGAAGGATGCTGGGAGTCACTCTCAATTAACATCTAGATGGCCATGCATTCACTATTCCTAACATACAGGTAGAATTAAGCTCTCTGCAAACATTCAGTTACAAAACGTACCTTGTAGAAAATAACTTAATTTGCATTTTGTCTGCAGATGTTTCTGTGGACATGTGGCAGGCATGCCTAGGCACTTGAAGTGCACTGTTGTTGTTCAGTCGCACAGTCGATTCCGACCCTTTGCGACCCTATGGACCATCGTTCTCCAGGCGCCTCTGTCCTCCACCATCCCCCTCAGTCCTCCCAGTTCTGTGCCCATTGTGTCTACAATACCATCTATCCATCTCATCCTTGGCCCCCCCTTCTTCTTTTGCCCTCCACCTTTCCCAACATCACGGCCTTCTCAAATGAATCCTCCCTTCTCATTTGATGCCCAAAGTACTTTAGCCTCATCTTTACTATTTGACCTTCCAATGAGCAGTCAGTGTTGATTTCTTCTAAGATTGACCTATTTGTTCTCCTCGCTGTCCAAGGTACCCTCAAAACTCTCCTCCAACACCACATTTCAAAGGCATCTATTCTTCTGCGTTCAGCTTTCCTAATTGTCCAGCTCTCACATCCGTACATTACCACTGGGAATACCATTGCTTTGACTATTCTAATTTTTGTTTTCAAGGTGATGTCTCTGCTTTTCACTATGTTCCCCAGGTTTCTCATGGCTTGTCTCCCTAGAATCAGCCGCCTCTTTATTTCATGGCTGCAATCTCCATCTGCAGTGATCTTAGATCCTAAGAAAGTAAAATCTGTCACTGCTTCTACTTCTTCCCCGTCTATTTTCCAGGAACTGATCAGGCCTGTTGCCATTATCTTGGTTTTCTTGATATTGAGTCTCAAGCCAGCTTTTGCACTCTCTTCCTTCACACCGATCAAGAGATTCTTTAGGTCTTCCTCACTTTCTGCCATTAGGGTGGTGTCGTCTGCATATCTCAGATTGTTGATGTTTCTCCCAGCAATTTTGATCCCATATTGTGATTCCTCCATCCCTGCATTGCGCATTATGTGCTCTGTGTATAAGTTGAATAAGCAGGGTGACAGAATGCAGCCTTGCCTTACTCCTTTTCCTATTCCAAACCACTCTGTCATTCCGTGTTCTGTCCTAACTGTTGCTTCTTGGTTCATGTACAGATTTCTCAGGAGGCATATGAGGTGCTCTGGTATTCCCATCTCTTTAATCACTTGCCACATCTTGTTGTGATCCACACAATCAAATGCCTTAGTGTAGTCAATAAAGCAAAAATAAACTTGTTTCTGGTATTCCTTTGTTTTCTCCATGATCCAACGTATGTTGGCAATGTGGTCTCTAGTCCCCCTGCCTCTTCTGAAACCAGCCTGCACCTCTGGTAATTCTCTTTCCACATGCTGCTGAAGTCTATCCTGTATTATCTTGAGCATCACCTTGCTGGCGTGTGGGATGAGCGCAATTGTTCGATAATTTGAACATTCTTTGGCATTGCCCTTTTTTGGGATTGGAACATATACTGATCTTTTCCAGTCCTGTGGCCACTGTTTTATTTTCCAAATTCTGCAGTTCCAGTCAGCTTTCCATAACATAGAATTTTCTGGTGTTTGAATAATTGTGGCAAGTAAAAAAGGAAATGATATTTTCTGTACTCAGAATTTCTTCAAGGCTGTGATCCTGTGTGTGCTTAACCAGAAGCAAGTCTCAGCAAGACTTACCTCTGAGTAGACATGCAGATGATTGTGCTAGACCCTTCGGCTATGCAGGCTATGCAGGCTATGCAGGCTATGCACAGAACACTGTTTACCTTCCCACTGAAGTGGTATGACTGGCTTTTGAGCAAGCATAACCTTTACCTTTTACAAGGTCTTAGCTTAGACACTATAATACTGTATAAGAGTTGGAGGGCTTGGCTTCCCTGCCACCAGTCTCCTAGTGCTTGTCTTCTCCTTA
Organism: Bradypodion ventrale; assembly: GCA_035047345.1. NCBI lineage: Eukaryota > Metazoa > Chordata > Lepidosauria > Squamata > Chamaeleonidae > Bradypodion > Bradypodion ventrale. The sequence continues at coordinate 152,341,313 of JAWDJE010000004.1, read as the reverse complement.
TGTGGTTTATTTGTACCCCCTTACAAGTTGGTAGCATGAGTCACTGCAATCATTTGAAAGCTGTCACAAGAGTACCATTGTTCTAATTTGTATTGGGTGGTATACAAATCATGCTCATGGGCACCACTGCCTAAGGCAACAAGTGTCTCAAGCAACAAAACCATAGAAAGAAAGAAATCCACTGAATGCAGATAATGCAAACCTAAGGCATATAGCAATACTTTAGAAATATTTGAAATTTTAATGTGCATGGATAAAGCATCCATTCATTCAAGTATTTGAGTTATGTTTATAGCTTTCATTTAGGAATACGTGAAGAGCCATATTAGATTGAACTAATGGCCTCTTTAGGTCAACATTTTGTTCACATGGTGGCCAGCCACTTTCCACCGCCAGCCACTTTTCACCTTTAAAGGAACTATACTTCCTTTAAAGAAAAATAAAACCTGAGCAAAAATAAAATCCGGTACACCCCCACCGACCGGAGAAACAGCAACAAAACAGCAGTACTGCACACACGCAGAACAGCCAAGCCAGCAGCTTGAATTCTCTGCCAGGACACACCGCCGCTAAAGAAAGCTGTGGCTGCGATTAGTGGCCACAGCTTTCTTCAGCGGCGGGGTCTCCAGACTGTAAACACACTGTTCAGTAAAGCCGCGGCCTCCTTTCGCTGACCAAAGGAGGCCATGACTTGACAGAACTTAACGCTTATGGGCCAGGGATGCCGGCGGGTGAAAAAGTAAAACTGCAGTCAAGCTGCGTCATCCTTGCTTTAAAGGACAAAAACAACCTGGGCAAGGCCAGGTAATTAGCTAGTTAATATATAAGGAGAAGAATTCAAGATTCTTTCAAAACAAATTGGATGGAATCCTATGGTTTTTGCATAAGGTTTATATCATATTTTAGGAAAATTATAATGGCGATGCAGTCACCAAGGAGTTTTGTTGCTCCTTGGCATCATAGATGAACAAAACAACTGTATCATTACCAAAAATTGCAGTTGTCCCTGCAGGGTCTGATAATAACTTGAATAAGTTGTCCTTTGATTATAGAGGAACCATAGCCCTCCAGCTAAGCCACTAGTCATGCAAGTCACCTTGGTTTTTAGAGGGCGAGCAAGACATAAATGTAACTTACCAATAAATCTTGAACATTGCCATCAATCATTAAAACATGCCCAGTGAAAAGAAGAGCCACAACGTTCTACTGAAATGTTTAAGTACACATGGCATCTCTATCACTGAACTGCTGACAAGCATAATATACTATGATAGCATTTCATTTCTTCCTCGCCCTGTTGTCAAACTCATGAAACATTTGTAAACAGATTTCTTATCTTAAACAAGAATTAATCAAGGAGTTCAACTTTGTCTTATGTGCCTTAAAGAGAGATAAAAGCTTTTCATCACATTACCCCTGTCAGTCAGCTTATCAGAGCAAAGATGCTTGTGTTACCACCTAAATATTGCTAAAAGCTGCTGCAAAGGAAACTTTCAACCGTTTTGTACATAAATTTGCATTTTAATTCCTTGTCTTTTTGCTGTTTACGACCTCTAACCTACTTAGGTAGGAGTTGTATCATAATCTGCCAACACGACATTTCATATGTTGGATGAGGTTGTAGGCTGTATTCCAGGAAAGTTTATGCTACATATAAGTGCTACAAAGAAATTCTTCTTCATTTTGTTGCAACAAATTAATGGGGTATCCTCTGAGAATTTATTTCCATTTCAAATGAAAGCTGGGTCTTTGTTTCTTCTTTTACAACTATGTCTTGCTTGTATGCTTGTGTATGGCAGTCTGGGTCATCAGAAGTTAGCTTGTCTTCTGTGATGTATTTCACTGAAGCACAATGTGCTTTTGTAAGAAATACATGAAAACTCAAAGTAATGGCAGTGACTGTTTTTAGGGACATCTGTCCAGCATCAAAGTACGTAACTGTTACCATAACTGGCAGCTTCCCATCTAGTCACCCACACAACGGCAATAACCAAATATTTATCCAGCAAATCTATTAAATATATCAAAGAACATGCTATTTAAGGCATGTGGGCAGAGAAAGAGAAATGGAAATAAAACAGACCCTGCTCATTTCCCACCCCCTCAATAGATTTTTAAGCATTTTATATGCACACCCTCCATGCTACAGTACCAAACCAAAATCAAATTTTAGGGTATGAATCAACGCTGCCTTTTTCATAAAAAAGCAACAAACATGTTTTCAGAGATAGAAACAACTTTTTTAAAAAATAAGTGGAACAGATGAGGTCCATGTGTGTTTCTAGAACAACTTAACTTCAAGAAAATTATGCTGTAAATTTAATAGGAATTTAATTTAATAGGTAATACATGCTGAAACTAAATGCATATAGTATCCTTCTTCCTACTAACAGAAGCACTCCTATTCAGATCCCAACTACCTATTCTCTCTAAGCAAAGCACTTCTGATTTCACCGACTGGTTGAGTCATACAAATGTGACTATTACACTACTTGTCTCTTTAAAATATTCCCAAAACATCAAAGACCCACAAATAGGATTTAAGCCACAGTGTTCTATATTAAAATCAAACAGCCTTGAAATCGAGTTGGGAGCCAATTTTCAACCAGTGCAGATCATGAGCTACCAGTGGAGCCTCTCAACATGCATGCCGTTGTGTTGTGCACAAATTGTTTTCATGTAGCATGCACTACAGTAGGGCAGTCTGGAGATTACCAAAGCATAGGCATGGAGCATACTGGTTTTGCTCTAAATTAACGGGTTCCTCTGTCTCTAGGGAATTATCAACATTTTAGAAACGTGGGAGCTCATTGACTTCACTATTTGAAAAAGAAAGTCAAACTTTATTGGGAACTCAGGATAAAAGACTTTTTAAAAACTACCATTAGCTTAAACAAGGTGAACCAGCCAAATAAAATGTTGCATTCACTGTAGATGGAACACCACCATGTCCCAACTAGTTCAAGCTGGATCTCTAACAAAGGAGAGAAATCTGCTATAGTCCTTTAGTCTTGTTTGTGAAAAAGACAGGTCATGCATACTGTGATAAATCTGGCCCCATAGGGTATTATTGTGTTGTTCAAAGGCTTTCCCCAAGAAACCATACCTGTCAGGTTTTGGGAAATTTCTGTAAAAACCCCGTATTTTACACTGTTTCCCGCCATCATCCCGTATTAGTTAGACTGCAATTAGACTGGAGGCCAGCACAGGATAAGCATAGCTGTCCAGTTTCCTGTTTTGGCCTGGAAATTTCCCTTATTTGACAGAAATTTCCCGAAACTTGACAGGTGTGCAAGAAACACATTCCAGGACCAGAGGTGTTGCACCACAAGCTTGTCGTATCCAATGGGAAGGGGCATAAATCACAATTTTCAACTCATGCCTGTTGCACCACATTGTCCTCTTGTTCAAAAGGCTGGCAAAAAAGCACATCTAGAGACTGAACTTTCAGAATATAGTGGGACTGAGATGCAAAACTGCAGCAGCAGTAATAATAGCTGTAATATAAAAGTTGCCCAAAAGAACCATTTATTTCTAAGGGAAAAGGAACATGGAAATCTCTCGTCAGCCATAGCTACACAGCAGCTCAATTTATAGTGTACATTTGGAGTTTTCCTCCAGCCACACGGTTTAGTCCCTCTGAACAAAAGTTGGGGATAACGAGGGGACAGAAAAACAATCAATAATGGAGGAAAAATAGAAGTCAGAGCAAACTTCTCTGTTACGATTCTCTTATTGAATACTCCCCAGACCATACACTTCTCTTATGCCTAGTTAAATCTGATTGTCCTGCGCACGCTCCAGATACATTTTGGTAGCTGAAACTGTCTTCTGTATGAAACAGAATTGAAACATATTCTGTATTGCTAAAGCCAGGTACCTTTACTTGTCCTTGTATGTTCCAGCCTCACTGGTCTCTCCGTTTGTTCTTTGGTCTCTTCAACCCCATTTCTTACTCCACCCTACATTACCTGCTTTATTCCAACTGAACTTTGGTTTCATAATTTTCTTCAGCACTTGTCCTTCCATGCAATTAAAAATGGCCTTTCTAGAACAAAACACCTCTGTGTATTCATGACATATTGAAAGTGTAAGTGGACCAGAGTCCCCTTATTTGCATATGTGGAGCATGACTATCAATTGTACACAAAAGTTTAAAGAGAACAAGAAGTGACTATTGTAATTAAAGAGTAATAGAATGGGGGGGGGGGGGACCACCCAAAAAGAGACTATGACATGACCATGTACAAAAGGACACATGACAACAGCAGTAATTGAAGATAACGCAATCATCTGGGTAAATTAACATTGTGAATAACAAAATTAACATTGATTAATAAAAGTTCAGTTTCTAACTTCAACCTGAATCTGTTTAAAAGCAACTTTTGAAAACAATTCCATTTTTTCTGGGTTGGAACAAAGACAATGGTTTTCTGTTTCACTACAAATGTTTATTTACCCAGGGAAACTAAAATTATGTTATTACCTAATTACTGCCATATTGTGTATGCAAGCAGCTAGTTCCGCTGCCTATCGCACGGAATTCAGCAGGTAGCAACTGAAGGAGATAACAGCTGAAGGAGCCAAGCCCATGCGGCTACAATCACCCAATTAATAGCTAGCACAGGGAACTCCCCGCCTCTAGGTGTTCATGGTCAGGAATACAACACAATTGGTAATCAGGGTGTTCATGGTCGGGAATACAACACAATAGGTAATCATGGGCAGGAATACAGTGATGTCAACCAATGGGTATTGTGGCAGGGAATTCAAATGCACTATAAAAGGAGCTGTGTCTCCTAGTGTGTCCCCATGTACAGATTGACCATGCTGAAATAAAGAAGTGTTTGGCCCACCTGCCAGCTCCGTGTGCAATCAATCTGTCTACATCAAATGCCACCTATTTCTGGTGCTTCTGGGTTGAAAGGATTAACCGATGAAAAATCTCCGTTGCCCAGGGGATGCTTGATCGCTGAAGTAGCAATCTTCAGGGAGGTTCTAGCTCCCACACTGTTTAACATAAACTGTATAATAAAGATCAACCACTGCCGGAAGCCACTAGGAGCTCTCTTTATGACAACAACCTGGCAATTGCTGCCAGGGCCGTAGCCAGGATTCTAGATTATTATTATTTTTTGGGGGGGATTTTTCAGGAGGGGCAACAATGTCACACACACACACGTATATAACATTGGCATCCCATTGTGTGTTGTGGGGGCTGTTAGCCCAGGAGGATTTTTGCCCCCCCCATTCCCTTCTGGCTATGGCCCTGATTGCCGCACAGTGTGCAACCTTTGAGGCTGTTGAGAAAAAACTGACTGAGGCTTTGAATTTAATGGCTATACAGATATATTATAGGGATAACCAACTGAAGCCAAACTGCCTAAAAACTCAACTCTGTGCTTTTCATTCGAAAAACCATGTGGCATCAAGAAGCCTGCAGATGACCTGGAATGGCACCAGGCTACAACACTGCATCACACCCAAATACCTGGGAGTTACCCTGTATCAAACTCTCATTTTCAAAACCCACTGCCTTAATACCAAACAGAAGGCTTTGCTAGGAAAAATATTCTGAGGGAAAATATTCTGCCCAACCACACACATTAAGAACTTCTGTGCTAGCTTTATGTTACTCTGCAGGAGAGTATATTAGTCCAGTGTGGTGCAGATCAAAGCATGCAGGGCAGGTGGATGTGGCAACTAAATGAAACAGCAAAATTGGTCACAGGATGCCTAAAACCAACCCTGATACAAAAGTGCATTATTTAGCTGGCATCCCTCCATCAAAATTCCATCAAGAAAGTGCTGCTCAGAAAGAGTGGGTCAAAGCAAGTTCCTCGGAAAAGGTAAAGGTAAAGGTAAAGGTTTCCCTTGCTCGGAAGCCAGTCGTATCCGACTCTAGGGTGCAGTGCTCATCTCTGTTTCTAAGCTGAAGAGCCAGCGCTGTCTGCTTCTGCAGACGTTTCCGTGGTCATGTGGCAGGCATGACTAGACACCGGAGTGCACGGAACGCTGTTACCTTCCCACCGAAGTGGTCCCTATTTATCTACTTGCAATTTCTTGCTTTCGAACTGCTAGGTTGGCAGGAGCTGGGAAACACATCTGCTATTTGATCACCAGCCACCAAAGCAGAGACTGAAATCAAGGCACAACTTCCTCACAATGTCTGTCCCTCCAAACAACCAACCCCCACAGATCACTTTAGATCTATGGAAGCTGAGCAAGGAGCTACCAGATAATTGGGCAGAACCACATGACTCTTTCCTTACCTAAACAGAAAACTCCAATCCAGAAATTAATGCATCTTGCTGAACAGAACAGTTTGTGCTGGGTGGCTATAAGATGCATCAAGTTCTTTAGTTAAAATAAATGTTATATTATATGGCTTTGGCAAAATGGCCTTCAAATGATGAAAGGGTCTAGGAAGTCAGGGTGCTATATTTTGCTAACATTTTGTGCTTGCCTTCCTTTCCAGATGGGGAAGCATATTAACCCCTTTTCCTTTTTACAGCAGACTTCCTCAATTAAGGTGCCATCAAGTTATTTTGGAATAAAACTTCCCTTACCCTGAATGTTGGTATCCTGGTTGGGATTATCACCCCAAACACTAGGCAGTGTGGAATAAAGGAAGCCTACATGTAGAGTAGCTATATTAGCAGGTGAATAGATCTAATATCATGGCTTCTGATATTATAATGGTACTTAAACTGAGGGGAAAGAGTTTTGTTTTCCTTGGAAGGTTCTAGCAATTTTCAGGGGTGAGGGAGGTTGAAAAATCACCCATGTCCAGCCTCTCAATTTTCAAAGGATAGCTTTTTATACTGGTTCAAGGGGAAGAAGGCAGGCACGCTGACTCTGTAATTATGAAGGACACTGATACCTCTTTCAACATAATACTGTACTGAAGATGAAACACAGGGGATAGTAGTAGACATTGCTCTGGAGGAAAAAAAAGTGAAGCCTTTGAGAATTTCTTTGAGCAGTTTTACCAAAATCAATTGGGCATTTTACTATACTCAAAAGTAACCTATCCTTGAACTAACAAAGAGGTTGTCTACACAGGCATATAGCCTACTCTTTGGGTTGTTTTGGGGACAGGTTGGTCCAATCTCATGCACATGTGTTGTGTGCCCATGGAACCCATCCTATTTTGAAACTCAAATTGTCCAGCTATATTTTAACCCATTCCCAGAGTATGTGTACACTAGGAATGGGATAAAATAGAACAAGGCAGCTCGGAAGAGGCTATTGTAGCTGCACTGCTACCAATTTGCTGCAACATCCTAACCAGCGGCAACACCCTGTACCTACCACTTCCTAGCTCATCAGCAGGAAGACTCCCCTCATCAGCTGGGCAGTGGCTGCTATAGCCCAGACACCACTGATCAGCAGCATGTGGCTGTGTAGATGAAGAAATGTGCTGAACACTGTTTAGCTCTTCCCCACATTTTAACGTGATCCAATAAAAACTGGCACAGCCTGCACAGGGAGGACCAATATAGACAGGCCCAAACTTAGGTCACTCAGTATCACCTGTTACAGCTTTCCAAACAAAATAATTTATTTGCAATCAAGTGAGTTGCTCCTACCCTCAGCTGAGCAATTCAGAGAGCCATTTAAACATGAAAACACAATTACATAACCACATAAGCAGATAAAAAAGAGACTATACAAGGTGACTTCCTTGACATTATCTAGGATTCAGGCTTGCTATAGCAATAATACCTGCCACCACACCTAAGTAATTTTCTTGTGCAAGGTAGGGCATATTACCACAGGGATTATGGCAAGTCCAGTGGGAGTGCTTGCTGGAAATATGCCAACTGTGATGAGTCAGCCATAAATAATACTTTCCCCTTCAGGGCATTAAACTGTAAAAGTTGAATCATCTTAATTGAAAGAGGCCTGTGACTAATCTCTTTCCTTTGAATTAAGTAACAAGCAAGAATACGATGGGCTCCAGCAATTTAGAACAATTAAAGTTTGCCCCAAATTCCTTGTTGATCTGGTGATTTGAAGGAGCACATTTTGCTCTTTATTATAATGCTACCCAATTTGTGGGAAGGCTAGCCAGCCTTTTAGTCTCTGATAGTTTCCTCCATGGCTTTATCCAGATTAATTTTTAGAGTCAAACCCTCCATTTTCTTTTAACACATCACAGTTATTCTCTTGAACTGACTTCTGAAGAGCTTGAGGGAGAGGCCAACATTTGAATTGCATGGCAGTTATGATGCATGCACACACACACACCCACACCCACCCACCCACCCACACACACACACACACACACACACACACACACACACTTTCAGATTCAGTTTGAAAGCCAAAGTTTTGCTTTCTGCAATCATATCTCTCAATCCCATCTCATAGTTTAAAGATCCTTATTATTTTGTTTTCCTGTAAATGGAGCTTACAAACACATGTTTTGGGACTACAGCTCCCAGGATGCTAACTAAGGGATTCTGGGAGTTTTTGATCCAGAAAGTAACTTTCCCACATTCTGGTGCCCTTTAAAAAATACAACCTCTTTTGTGATTTTCCATTATCTATATCGAACAAAGTGAAACCTTTTCTTTTAGTACCAAGAATCCCATAAGGCAGAGGCTTTCAAATTGCTCTGGGTGGTGCCTTGAGAAAAGAGGACTTGAAAAAATGAAAATGCCAGCCTTTGGGTTGAATCCATCATTCTACACCTACAGAATAGGAGAGAGATGTGCTATAGTGCGCTGCTGGCAAGGATGGTGACATTCTTTAGTTTGAGCAAGAATACAGAAAGACCCCTGATGTCTGCAGATGAGAGGTGTGAGGGAATTCCAGAAGTATTGCGAAATTATATTTATCTCTACTGCAGAATAAACATGTAAGTGATTCAGTGCATCTGACAGTGCCCATGTGCTTGGGAAACAGGAAGGACCCTACTTACAGACTTAAATTGCATCTCTTCTTCCCTGTTCTATATCTTCCACTTGCCTGGGAGCTGATGAAATGCATGTTGGCAATGATACCATTTTGGACTAGAGCTTCCAGAATTTGATTGAAGTCTAAAAAACTGCAGTTTGAATGCAGTGGGTACTTATTCCACACACAATTGTATGAGCAGCCTTGTGTTTTTTTATCTCCACCTCCTCACAGATCACATGGTGTCTTGGTTTACCATTAATGCTTAATGCCAACTTGGTATGCCTCATCAAATAAGTGTTTCCAGAGGAAAAAAGATTTAACACAGGGGAGTCAGTTCTCTAAAAGTGAAAATAAGGTGACTATGAGAGAAAACTGAATAAGATTTCATAATTGGAACCAGAGACAGAGCACAGCTAAATATTTATACTGTACAAGGTAATTTTTCCTATGCACTCACAGTCGTCTGAATGCCTGTCTTGTCCTTTGGTACAGAAAACATTTGCATCTACTTATTTTTCTCCACAGTGAGTATTCTGGGTTGATCATCATAACTTGTTTAGCATGTGGTGGTTAGTCCAGAAACAGAAACAAACAGAAAGAACATTTAATGATTTAACAACTCGTAGCCTCTACATTGTGGTCTCTTCCAGCTGTCACTCCTAGAAGAAGAGCTGGGAAAGTTACTTTTCTAGATAGCAAGATCCAGGATCCTCTAGATAGCAAGATCCAGGATCCACAAGCCAGGATTGTGAGAGTTGTCATTTCGAAAAGGAGCTTTTCCAACTGCTACCTAGAAGTTAGTTATGATCAAGTCATAACCAACCTACATTGACCTTAATACAGATTTCAAGGAAACTTAGATATTTAAGGAGTGGGTGTATTTGGTGTCTTGCACAGAAGTCAAGCAGGAGCTGCAGTAAGGGCTAAAACTAAGTTTATTGCATCGTAGTCAATGTGAACATGAGGTACAGGTGGACCAAACAGCCTTATTTATAGTACATTTTGAATAGCCCGGGTGATAGTTCATTGGTTACTGTCCGCGTGACGTCTTGGGGACGTCACGCCCATCTTCTCCAGATGCAGTGCGGCAGTAGTATCCTGCCCTTCAGGTATTCAGGTGAATGGGTATCCTGTGTCCAACGCTGCTACTGCAGGAGTAGCATTGTTCTTAACAGCTTGTTACAATGAATCAATGATTGCTTACAGTAGATACAATTGTCTGATACAATCCGTTAAAGGGGTATTTGTCACAAACCATTCAGTACATAACAGCCCTCCCCCCTAGGTGAGGACGAAGTCCTTAAGCCATTGAGGCTTTCCGCACATTCGCTTTGGGCGAGGGGTGGCCGCGCTCCGGGCCGGAGTTCCTGCATTGGAGGAACATGACTCGTTAGCGGTTGGCTGCGAGTCATGAGCCGGGGATTGGGGAGGTCTAGGTGTGGGAGTAAACTCCAGGGATGTGAGACCGGGGGCTCCAGGGACTAAAGAAAACCCCTGCTCCTTGCTTGGATGAGTGGGGGACCACTCCGAAAAATCCCCCCGGTCCCCTAACTCAAAATCTAACAATTCCTCGAAATCCCTCTCTTCTAAATTGTCCCTGTTACCCGGTGTGTCCAAAGAATGCGGGCTTGTATCATTTCCCTCCCCCCTGTGGCCTGTGTCTCCCCCTTGGGATAAACAGGTGGGGGAGAACCCTAATGCTGACTGCTCCCTTTGGTCACTTACGTCCTGCCTTTCCACTACTCTGCCGCCAGCCGCGTAGTTTCGGCAATGTACTGGCTGGCCGATCTCAAAACTCTTGGTGTCCCCCGTTTCTATGTTTCTACCCATGTCCTCCACCCTGGTTGGGTCTAACCTTGAGAGAATCGTGGCGGATTTCCTCCACATGAGGAGCTCGGCAGGCGAGAGCCCTGACGCTAAAGGGGTTACTCGGTACCTTAACAGGAATTGGCAGAGTTGCAGGTTCAATTCCCCAGGGCCCATCCTACGCAGTGCGTCCTTCGTTGTTCGCACCAGGCGTTCCGCTTGACCATTTGTAGCGGGGTGAAATGGGGCCGCAGTAATGTGGCGAATCTTATTAATCTCTATGAAACCCTGGAACTCCGCTGACGTGAAAGTTGTGGCGTTGTTGCTCACAAGTACGTCAGGTAAACTGAAGCAGCTGAATACCTTGCGTAATTGCTTAATCGTTGCAGCTGACGATGTACTGGCCATTGGAATTACCTCCAACCACTTGGAGTAGGAGTCCACTATTATGAGGAAAAGGGTACCTCTGAAAGGACCCACAAAATCCACGTGTAAGCATGACCACGGACCCCTGGCCGTGTCCCATTCTCTGTGTGGAAGCCGGGACTCCTTGGGGCGGGTGCTCTGGCAGCTCTCGCAAGTGCCTACCATGTGTTCTATATCTGTGTCCAGTTTGGGCCACCAGACGTAACTCCTAGCTAGCGCCTTGGTGCGCACGATTCCCGGGTGGCTGATATGCAGCATCTTTAGCACCCGGGACCTCAGAACTTCGGGGATTACTACCTGCTGCCCCCAGAGTAAACAGCCCCTTTCTAGGGAGAGCTCGTCTCTCTGCCTACCGTAAATCCTGAATTCCTCCGTAGGGGAGCTTGCCAGCCAGCCTTTCTGTACCCATGAACTGACTAGGGTCAATGACTTGTCTTTCGCCGTAGCCTTGGCGATCTCAGCTGGCAGGATTGGGGGTGACTCTAGGGCTTCAATCAGGAGCACCTGGTGGTCCTGTTCTACCTCGCACTCGGAATCCCCTGCCTGTGGGAGGGGTGACCTGGAAAGGGCATCGGCATGACTAATCTCCTTGCCGGGGCGGTAGGTCAGCGTGTACTGGTACGCGTTGAGGAAGATCACCCATCGCAGCATCCTTGGGGACAAGATCTGTGGGGTTGGCTTATCTGTAGTGAAGATTCCTAAGAGGGGCTTGTGGTCGGTCACGACTTTGAATGGCCTGCCATAGAGAAAGTCGTGGAACTTCTTGGTTCCTGCAACGACCGCTAGGGCCTCCCTGTCAGTTTGCGTGTAGTTGCGCTCTGCCTTGGACAGGGATGTCGAATAGTATGCCACTGGGGCCTCTCACCCGCTCCCTAGCACGTGGCAGAGGACTGCCCCCACCCCCACCGGTGAGGCATCGCAGACCAGCACAACGGGTTTCTTTGGGTCGAAGTGGGTCAACACAGCCTCGGAAGATAGAAGCTGTTTGAGCCCCCGGAATGCCCGTTCCTGACTGTCCCCCCACCGCCAAGCCGCATCCTTTTTGAGTAATCTATGCAATGGCTCCGCAACGGACGCCTTTCCCGGGAGGAAAGAGTGAGAGAAATTTAGGAATCCTAGGAAGGACTGCAATTCGGGCTTGGTGGTGGGGCGAGGAGCATCTTTCACTGCCGCTACCTTGGATTCAGCTGGTTTAATGCCCTCAGGGGTTATTTGAAAACCCAGAAACTCTACCTCTTCAGCAAAAAATACGCATTTATCCTTTCTCAGCCTGAGCCCCACTTTTTCGAACACTGTTAGTACCTGGTCTAACCTCTTGGCCAATTCCTGCTCCCCTCCCGCTATTATCAGAATGTCATCAAAGTAAGGGAAAACACCTGGGAGCCCTTTTAACAACCTTTCTACGAGGGACTGAAAGATCCCCGGAGCCGAATTTACGCCGAATTGGAGGCACGTCACTTTAAAAGCTCCCTTGTGGGTCACAATTGTCTGAGCGGCGGCTGTAGCTGGGGTTACCGACAATTGTTGGTATGCCTGGGCCAAGTCTAGTTTGGCGAAACACCTCCCCCCATGCCGGGTTGCAGCAGGTGGCTTACCACCGGTACCGGATACGCATTTGGGTGAATTGCCTTGTTAATCGTGCACTTGTAGTCAGCGCAGATTCTGATCTCCCCGTTAGCCTTAAGCGCCGTAACAATGGGGGTTTCCCACTTGGTGGAATCCACCGGCACCAAAATGCCCTGACCCACCAATTTGTCCAGTTCAGTCTCTATTTTGTCCTTTAGTGCGAAAGGCAATCTTCTTGGCTTCATCCTGATGGGTCGAATTTCGGGGTCCAATTCGAAAGAAACTGGGGGCCCTTTGAACTTCCCTAGCCCCTTCTCGAAGACGGCAGGGTGTGCGTTACACACCTCCGTGATAGGGTCAGCCTGCACGGTGTGTATACCTCCAATGAAAACTCCTAGGGGCCCGAACCACTGTGTCCCCAGGAGGCAGCAGGACCCTTCCTTTAGAACTACTAGGGGCAACTGCGCGGAGCGCTTTTTAAACTGAACCTTGAACTCTCCCACCCCCAACACTGGTATACTTTTGCCCTGAACGTCCCGCAAAATAGTCTTAAAGGCCTTCAGCTTGGGGCGTGACTTCGGGGGGATACGCAGAAATTCCCTGTGGGAGACGATGGAGTACGATGACCCTGAGTCGATCTCCATCCTTATTGGGACCCCCTGAACCAGTACCTCAACAAAAAATCGGGGCCGCTGCAACTGCACACTGTGGACTGCCTTGTCGCGGTCTTTGGGAACCCCTCGAGATGTGCGGTGCTCCTGGGGCTCGTCGTTGAAGATGTGCCCGACCCCGTCCGCCTTGCGTTGGGGCCTTTCCACCTGGCCCTTGCCGTCATCTCGACGCCGCTTGCAGACCCTTGCGATGTGCCCATGCCGCCCGCAGTTGTGGCACTCCGCATTCCGGAATGGGCATCGGCTCCGGTCATGGGATGCCCCGCATCCATCGCAGCGGCAGTCCTCTCTGGTGCGGTCTCGCCTCTCCGGCCTCCTCTGCACCCGTTGCATGTCCTCGTCCTCGCTGAAGTCGGAGGTGGATGTGGTGGACTCCGAGGCCCCTTGTTCTCCGTGGGAGGAACAGCTGTGGACTGGGACTGCCGGCGGGGGGGCCCCAACCGCGGCGGTCCTGGCCTGGCACACCCGTTCGCCTTGTTGCACTGACTCGGTGGCTTGGGCGATGCACAGGACATGCTCGAACGAGATGCTCTCGTCTTTGGCCAGTAGTTTTTCCTGGCCCCCTCATCATGCAGGCCCAGCAGGAGCCTGTCTCTCAGCACCTCGCTCTGGGATGCTCCCCACCGGCAAGGCATGGCAGCCACCCGCAAGGCTGCCATGAAGTCTGCCACGGACTCACCGGCCCGCTGCCACTGCTGCTGGAATGCCAACCTTACCGGGAACATGGACACTTTCAGGCGAAAGTGCTTCATCAACTCGGCGAGGATCTCGTCTAGGGGCACGGCCCTGAGCGGTCTCGGCTTCAGGAGGTTGGTTGCCAGTTCCAAAGTCTCTAAGCCATAGAGGAACTGCTCCTCGTAGAGTTCCCATCTCTCAGGCTTCGTGATGTCGAAGGGTGCGATGTTCACTTGTCGGGACGCCATCCCACCTTCGTCGCCAATTTGGTGTCTTGCACAGAAGACAAGCAGGAGCCGCAGTAAGGGCTAAAACCAAGTTTATTGCATCGTAGTCAATGTGAACATGAGGTACAGGTGGACCAAACAGCCTTATTTATAGTACATTTTGAATAGCCTGGGTGATAGTTCGTTGGTTACTGTCCGTGTGACATCATGGGGACGTCACGCCCATCTTCTCCAGATGCAGTGCAGCAGTAGTATCCTGCCCTTCAGGTATTCAGGTGAATGGGTATCCTGTGTCCAACGCTGCTACTGCAGGAGTAGCATTGTTCTTAACAGCTTGTTACAATGAATCAATGATTGCTTACAGTAGATACAATTGTCTGATACAATCCGTTAAAGGGTTACTTGTCACAAACCATTCAGTACATAACATCGTACCAGCTCTACACCCCCAGTGAGTTTCCATTGCTAAGGAAGGATTCACACCCTAGTCTCCAGAGCCCTAGTCAGTCATTCTATCCAATACTCCACACTGGGTATCCCTGGTAAGTGGAAAACCTCCTTGCTTGTGTACCTGATCAGCTAACATGGATTTGACATTTCCCACAAGGAAAGGGTGAATAGAATGAGGTGGAAAGGGAAGCTGGAGAAATACACCTTTTACAGTCAAATGTGATGACTCATAGTCCAAACAGGAGGTAGCACCTCAACCTAAAGTGTGGCCTGCACGTGGGCACTGTCAGATGCACTGAATCACAACTCAAACAGCTAATGTGTAATGCAATGCATTCACACTAGGATCAAACATTTCTGACCTACATTCACAGATAAAATTCTAAAGCAGGGATTCTCAACCTGTGGCCCAGAGCACAATTTTATGTGGCCCCTTACTGCCTCCACCACACCCGGAAATGCCACATGGTGGAGGAAGGGCAAAATGGCCATCCAGCCCCCAAAGCTGTCAGAGGGAGGGTGAACCGGCCCCCGGCTTTAAAAGGTTGAGAACTCCTGTTCTGAAGGCTCGTCATTTGCACTGTTGAACTAGGGACACAATGTGAACCTTGCAGTATTTGGGAAAAGATAGAAAGTGACCATCGCAAATAAAAAAAACCTGAGGCATTATGTGAAGGTTTTATCCTTCTCCCTTCATACCTTATATTGAGGTGGATTCAACCAAGAGAGACGTTAGTGATTTCTAGGGAAGGTAGCGAGATCTGCTCTAATTTCCCAGGTAATTCATGTCTGCCTTCATCTTTATTTTGGGGCCTACATGTTACAGAATATAACACAGAATGTTCCCTACTTCAATTCTAAATGGGAAAAAAGTTGAAAATCCTCTCCTGCCACTCAGACAGGGCCATAGCCAGGATTTTTTTTGTGGGGGGTGGGGTGGATTTTTCAGGAGGGGCAAAAAAAAATTCAGGGGGGCAACAATGTCACGCTCACTTATATAACATTGGCATCATGGGTTGGGTTGGGGGGGCGCTGTTAGCTCAGGCCCTGCACTCAGAGTTGGCTGCTCTTGCTTTCTTGGGCCCAGGGATGAGATCCCACATATGAGGGTACACTCTCTGGTACATGATGTAAGTTACCAGTTGCAAACATAGTAGGGGAGGGAAAGCCACACATCCAAATTCGGGAGCACATAAAAGCAGGCAATCTAATGCAAACATCTAGTGTGAGCATTGAGCAATGATTGGTGCCAGAGTCAGGGAAGACTTTTTTTTTTTTGCAAGCTGCCGTCAGTGTGCTACTTAGTATCACCTTCCAGGTAGACTGAGGAGCATGGCACAATTATTTGATTCAACAGGCAGTATTCAAACTGTGTCACTCAGGGCAGAATGACCTTTCCCTCCCAGACAGAGAGGAACATGGATCGTGAGTTGTGTCAGGCTACTGACTCTGAGCCACAGACAACTGGAAGGATTTAAGTCAATCTGTTTAAGCTTTCTTCAGTTAGACTAAGCCATCTGGTAGAAAAAGAAGGGGGTTATCATTTTGAGGAGATTCTGTCTAGTGTAGGCAAGTGGCAAAAATAAACCTCTTTGCTCTAATTTGAATTCCTGCCTTGCCATGATCCAAATTAGATGAAGATAAGCATAGTATCCTTGAAATGGAGTGTCTGCACTGATAATAATGGGAAAAATACTGCCCTTTAACTCTAAACATGTTGTTTGCTTTGCTTTCCCATCTTAGAATAGATCTAGGGCTACTTTCCTCATTATATTATTTCACTATGATATTAAGTTTTGGCGATAAATGTGGAATAAACTGTCACAGATCATAATTCCCGATAGAATGTTTGCTTCATCTCATATAGCTTTGCCTCTTCTAGTTTAGTATCTCAGGCTCTCAGTAGTAAATGAGAAAAGGCTAGGATAAACCTATGGAGAGCCAAGACAACTAGTCTTGCTGAATGCCAAAGGGCAGGTCCCATCAGGGCAAGATTCTGGCTGGACCACCTGGAAGTCATGGATTGTCTTCAAAGCAAAGAAATAAGAACAATCAAGTGAAATGGCAGTACTGTATCGGATAAAGAAGAAATTTTCTAAGACTGTGGAAAAATACAGTCAAGGCAGCATTTATATCCATACACTCTATACCCAGTGGTGTGCTTGTTCTCCGGGCTACCGGGACTCAGCCTGGGGTGACCCCCCAGTACCGTGGCATCCCCCCTTGGGTGCCAATCCAAAGAGCCAAGCCGAGCTGCGATGCCCGGAACGCTCGAGCAAATGAGCGGGGCTCCGTGTTCCTCTGCCTGCCTTCTTCTTTGCTGCCAAATATAAGCTTACAAAAGCACCTCCATTTACAGTGGAGCCGTTGTGGCTTAAGGTTGCAATTTTGCCTTGTAAGCAAGAGGTTGTCAGTTTGAATCCCCAAAGGAGAGTTGAAATTAGAAGGCAAGTGGGAACCTATATCATACCTGTCAACCATCCCGATTTGGCCGGGAAAACCCCATAATTTGACATCCATTGACGTCATAACCCGCCCCGTGCTGCCAAAACCCAGTAATTTGGCAGCGGGGGAAACGCTTTCCGCGCATGCGCAGAAACGCTTCCGCGCATGCGTGGAAGGGTTTTACCTCTTCCACGCATGCGCGGAAGCGCTACACCGCTTGCGTAGGGGCTGCGCAAGTGGCATAGCGCTTCCGTGCATGTGTGGAAGGGGTAAAACCCTTCTACGCATGCGTGGAAAGCAACCTGCACACAAGCGATGTGCGCAGGTCCCGTTTTTCCGGAGCCACGGGTTGACAGGTATGACCTATATATTTTGCTGGGTTAAACACCCTCATCACTCCCTGTCCAGTGCCCTTTTAGCATAGCCAGCATGCCCCTGTCTATGCTCCACCACGTGTGGAAAAAAGATCTAGTAAGTAGCCAAGATGACACCATTGAAGTAGGCTGCTTCTGGTCAAAAATAGTCTAATTACTTTAAAGTTTTAATTTGTTTGGATTTTATTTGAGTTTCATAGATGTTCGTAATTGTTTAACACTCTGATATGAATAACATTTTAAAAAATCATATGTGAGGAGACAGTATCATCCATGGCCTCTGAGGTCAGCAGGCTAGTTTTACTTTTCAAGTAACAATAGGTTTCATGAGACACACAGAACTCTTACTTTTACCACACTGAACCACTGCTCCACCATCCTGATCAACGTATTTCTGAGGGGTCTATTTTATGCTGCCAGACATAAAGACAGCCCCAGCCATATTTGTACAAGACTATAAGCCAATAGTTACATGTCATCATGTCAGAACCAGCTTTTAGGACTTTCAAGGTAAGTGAGATATTCAAGGAACTGTTTTCCTAGTTCCACTCCTCACGTGAGATTCCATGGTTGCATACAGACTCAAACCCTAGTCTCCAGAGTCTTAGTATTACACTCCATCCACTACAGCTAGTACTACCACAGATGTTACAGAAATTGCAGTCCAGCAGATTGTACAACATATCAGTGAAGAGATGAAGAGGGATTGCAGGATCATAGCTTATAGTGGTGGCCTTGTGTTTCACATCTGTGTCCAGATGCCATTTTAGTGTTGTAAGGCTTCTTTGGCAATAGGTGCTGTGAGTTCCAGCATTTGCTCTGTTTTCACTAAGCAATAATGAGTTCAAGGATATCTGAAACCTGTTATCACCCTCTGGGTCCTCCTATTCTAATTTTGAGATGTGACTATGGATTTCCTGTCTAAAAACACATCTTGTCTAGTGAATTATCCTTGGAAAAACAGCTGGTGTCTAGCTGACAGGATGAGCAACACTGATGACTCATAAGGCTGGGACCTTCTGGAGGTGGACAATAAAAACAAAAAGCATTGGAAATTGAAATAATCAAGTAACATTATAAAAAGCACACATGGGATAAGACCTACTGTGCACCTAATAATACATTTCCCCCGTGTAGTGAGCATAAGGAAAGAAAAGATGGAGAATTCAATAGTGATATGTCATTAGACGAACACTACTACTGTAGGTGCCAATTTTGAAATTTACAAATGCAAAGCTATACTTCTATACCGGTCTACTCAGACATAGGTCCCATTAAACTCAATTGCAGGTAAAGAAGTTCAGAGTGCATCTGTGTGCCCATATTGTGCTTAATGGTAGAGGACTATGCCTCAACTTTCTTGGTTTTAGGGTGCATCTTTAAACCCTCTTTTTTTGCTTTCAAATTAAGGTTGTTTTTTCTTGGGGGGGATGTCTTTGCTTTTTGTTAAGAATAAAGAGGGAACAGTGTTGGGAATAGGACTTCTGTCTTTACTGAACAACCTAAGATAAGATATTTTTGCATGTAAAAAAAGCTACCAAAGAAAATAGACATTTAAACAACATAGGGCCTGGATTTACTATACAGTATTAAAAAAACCAGTTTGTCCCAACTAGTTGCATCTAACTCAAAACACATATACTAAAACAGCTCCTGCATGGTGTTACTTATAAATTTGCCACCGTAGGGTGTTTGTGTGCTACTAATTGGCTTCCCTGGGAAATACATTCCAGCATCATGTTTATTTCACTGAAAGTTGGTCTTACTTAGAGTACAGATGGTTAGAAACTACAATTTCTACTCCATAATTACCACTCTGTATTGTCTACTTTGATAAAAAGTATGACTAGAGTCTTTGAGCTTTCTGAAGATTGCAGGACTGAGAATCAGAAATGCAACATCACTGAAAAACAAAAAGTAAACAATAAAAGTAACAAATATTTGTAGTAATAATATAATTAGCCTAGTAGAGAGAGCCACCAGTAGCTACATTGTTGCTCTTGCCCTCATATTTATGTGATACGGGGGTGGGGTGGGGAGCTGTCGACTTAGTTGCCCATAGCTTCAAAGTGGGATAGTCCTCCATTCTCATCCTCCTATGCCAGGAGGTCCTGTAGGCTCATCTCATGAGGTTCAAGGAATACTTACAGTCAGCTGTGTTACCTATACAGTAAAACCCTGACTTACGAGCACCTTGAGTTATGAAAAACTCGAGTTACGAATGGGTTTTTCCGTAAATCGGGGTCCTGACTTACGAATAAACCCCGAGTTATGAAAAAACCCAACATACGAAAATACAGTTTTTTAGCGCTCAAAATGGTGGTGCCACCATTTTGTGCACTAAAAATCACTCCCAGCCACTCCCCCACACCTCCGGAAGTGTAAGAAAAGGAAGCAACAGCAGTCAGAAGGTAGGAAATCTCTCCATTTATTTTCATTTTTATTTTTCTATGCATCCCTATGATCCCATAGGGCCTCGAGTTATGGGAAAAAATGAGTTACAAAATAGGCCATGGAACCGATTTTCCCCCGCAAGTCAGGGTTTTACTGTACTGGAATCGTATAAGCAGCAATGATCAGTCTTGCCACTGTTAACAAATTGAAAACAAATTCATTAGTTGCCCAATTACTTACAGTTTCTGCGTCTGGAACCTAGCCCAATTTTGGACTTTCTCACTGTCACCCTCTGCACACATGCTAAGGAATCTGAACAACCCTTCTCAGTGTTTGGTGGACGTTTCCTTCTGACTAGCTAGACACAGGACCAGACTGGTTGGTGTGGAGAAAGTGAGACTTGGATTTCTTTAACACTTGAAAGTGTCATTACTTTGTTCTTGTGTGTCTGGGTGCTATATTTACAAAGCAAGCAGTCTTATTTTTAATATGTTGCTGAAACTGCATAACCACCCTTCTGCAAGGACATGGAACACTTGAGTTTATTTATTTATTGAATGTTAACAAAGGTCATCATGTGCTAAACATAACTGCTTCTTTCTTTCCAAATAACTGAGTATATAAGACCAATAGTAATGTGCTTCTCCATTTATGGATTTTTTTCCTTGAATATGGTCGCATCTTTCAGATGCATTTGATTATATATGGACAGAGGTGCCTGGTGGACAATGGTCCATGGGGTCGCAAAGGGTCAGAGTCAACAGTGCGACTGAACAACAAGTGCAGTAGGGTTCAGGGTTGGCAGAAAAACAGAAAAGGGTATGGCTTAATTGTATAGTGGACCCTCGATTATCGACGCATTCAAATAACATAATTTTCGATTAACGACCCTACGACACTCCCAATGTGATTATTCGAATAATGTTAGTATTTTTATTTTATACCATCGTTATTCATATAATGATGTCATTATTCAAATAACGACAGTATTTTTACCATAGTTATTCGAATAACGACTTTTTTGTCATTATTCAAATAACGACGTTATTTGAATAGCGACGCAACTTGGGGAACCGAGTAACATTGTTATTTGAGGGTCCACTGTAGTTCCAGTGATAGGAGCTCATAGTCCAAGCAAGAGGTTATGGCTCACCCAAAAATGTTAGAAAAAGGATCCCCCCCCCTGCTCTAGTTGCAAGCTGAGTGTTACTTCAGCAAACTCAATGCCTGAATAATCAGGGGACATATAGGAGAGGTCAACTCCTTAAACTTCACCTCTTCATTTCCTTCCTTTCTGATCACCCTCAGTACTCTAAAATAAAGAAGGTAACGCTAAAGAGCTATTCAATTGTTGTTGGAGCTGACCAAATTGTTGTATAAAGCCCATTTAATTTCCATAGTATAAATTTCTAACTCTCAGGGCAAAAAATGATGCAAAGACAGAAGAAAGTGATTAGAAATTTGTTACTTTCCATGCTATGATCTCTTCTTGTCCAGGAGTGATCTGTGGCAGAGATAGGGCATCTACATGAAAAACAGTTCAGGGCTTCTTCCTTTAGTAGTTGTGTAGAAGATGAACTTTCAGCTATATGTTGGAATTCACTTTTCTGCAAAAAACAAAACACAACACAACAACACTGTCTCCTTTTTTGTGTGATCATCCCGATGCATCACTTCAGCATTTTTCCTTCAATACCAGCCAGTATTCTTGTGTTCAAAGCAGAGGGGATAGTGAGAAATGCAAAAAATAAAATAAAAGCTTCCTCAGAACCTCTGTATATATTCAAGACAACATGGTTCTAATAATTGCCTGCTATTACGTATGTTCTTCCCCTTGTTTCTGTGTAAAGTTCCAGATTTTGATTGTAGAACTATACTGTATACTTGAGTATAAATTGGGGGGTTTAGCCCCCAAAATGAGGTCCAAAAATGAGATTCGATTTATACTCAGGTCAACATAAACACTCAAAAACATACTCATACAAATGTCCTACAGTAATAGTAAAGGGTTTTGCTTGAAAAGCTAGTTGTACCCAACTCTAGCGTGCGGTGCTCATCTCCATTTATAGCCAAAGTGCCAGTACTGCCTGAGTCTGCAGATGTTTCTGTGGTTATGTGGCAAGCATGGAGTGCACGGAACACTGTTTACCTAAGGCACCTCAGTCTCAAAAGTCACCATACATAGGCAAAATTGAATAACAACAGATATCTTGGAATGTGTTGGCCATGAGTGGGGGAGAAGACTTCATGTGAGTGTAGAAAGAGGTGGCCGACCTGTAGAGAATATTTTGTAAATATTCTGTAAAAATTTTGGATGAATATCTTATACATAAAGTTACATTTAGCTACCATTTCCCATTTCCCTTAGGAATGGCAAGTTTTGGGAAACCATGTAGAGAACAGCCTGCTTATGACACTCATCTCAGCAGTATATGGATTGAGAACTTCCCGAAGTACAGGCTGGGTTCCGAAGAGGCAGGGGAACTAGAGACCAAATTGCAAATATTCGCTGGATTATGGAGAAAGCAGGGGAGTACCAGAAAAAAATTCTTCTTTAGTTTCATTGATTACACCAAAGCCTTTGACTGTGTGGACCACAGTAAAATGTGGCAAGTCCTTAAAGAGATGGGAGACCACCTCATCTGTCTTCTGAGAAATCTGTATGTGAGCCAAGAAGCAACAGTTAGAGCAGAATACAGAACTACTGATTGGTTTAGAATAGGAAACGGAGTACAGCAGGGTTGCATATTGTCATCCTGATTATTCAACATATATACAGAATACATCATGTGTAATGCAGGGCTGGATGAAGCACAAGATGGAATTAAGATTGCTGGGAGGAACATAAACAACCTGAGATATGCAGATGATACTACCCCAATGGCGGAAAGTGAAGAAGACCTAAAGAGCCTCTTGATTAGGGTGAAAGAGGAGAGTGCAAAAGCTGGCCTGAAATGCAACATCAAAAATCCCAAGATCATGGCATCTGGTCCCATCATTCCCTGGCAAATAGAATGGGAAGAAATGGAATCAGTGACACACTTTACTTTCCTGGGATCCAAGATTACTGCAAATGGTTACTGCAGCCATGAAATAAAAAGACGCTTACTCCTTGGGAGGCAAGCTATGAGAAACCTAGGCAGCATAATAAAAAGTAGAGACATCACCCTGTCAACAAAAGTCTGCATAGTCAAAGCAATGGTATTCTCAGTAGTAATGTACGGCTGTGAGTGTTGGACCATAAGGAAGGCTGAGCGCAGAAAAATAGATGCCTTTGAACTGTGGTGCTGGACTGCAAAGAGATCAAATCAGTCAACCCTGAAGTAAATCAATCCTAACTGTTAATTAGAAGGACAAATACTGAAGATGAAGCTCAAGTACTTTGGCCACCAAATGAGAAGAGAGGACTCACTTGAGAAGGCCTTGATGCTGGGAAAGATTTAAGACAAAAGGAGAAGGGAGCAGCAGAGGATGAAGTATCTAGATGGCATTGTTGACACAATGGGGGCTGCGTAGGCTGTGGAGAATGACAGAGGACAAAGGAGCCTGGCGTGCAGTAGTCCAAGGGTAGCAAACGGTCAGACTCGACTTAACAACAACAAGTCAGTTTCCCTGATAAACTCAGTCTCCCTCACCACATTAAAGTGTGAATCCAAGAGGAGTCTGCAAGGGCTTGAGTAGAGCTGTTGATCATAAGACTTCTTTGAAGTCTGAGAGAAAGAGGAGGCATGTACCTCCTGTCGGCCACATGGACCCCATTCACAGGAAAAGGAGAGTCTTCAGGAGCATGAAGTCGCTAGGGAACTAATCTTCCAAAAAATGCTGGCACAGCTAGAGCTAGTTGACGAGAGGCAACTGGATGGAGCCCTTGAGACAGGGATAAAAGAACTGGCAAAGGTGAGGCTGAAAGATTGTCAACTCCAGTTGATGAAGAACCAGAAGTGTGGGAAGGTGCTGACATTGGCTGGGGAATGCCAGGCATTCTCTCTTCTTGTCCAGGCAGCCTCTCTGCATTCTTCAGTTATTTTGGTTCAATCTGGCTCTGATCCAGATGGAGCTTTATGGCAAGAAGAAACTTTTTGGGGGTATGCAAGAGCAAAATAAATTTAGAAGATGGAGGAAGGAGCTCACTGGACACAACATTAAAGGAGGATGTAGCTGAGAAACTCAACCTTCCCTATGTCACTTGGAGGACCATGAACAGGCTGAGGGTCAGAGTCCCTATATGTAAGACCAATATGCTCAAGTGGGGCTGCTGGCGGATAACAACATGCTCTGTGAAAGTGGATTGATATAGAACCCAGCTTATTTACTGGTCTGCTGGCTACTACCAGAAACATGCAGCAATGAAGCAATGAAGTGTATGGCCTTTTAGGCTTCTTCCACATGAATAGGAGTTCACTTTTTGAATAATAAGAAATATATGTCATGGCGTGGGAGGGGGGGGGGAGGGAGGTGTCAGGATTTTAGAGATGCACAGGAAGGGCATGGCTAAAAAAAGGTTGGGGACCACTGCTGTAGAGCCTGCCTCCTTCTACTCATTTATACAAGCTCATTCTGCAACTGGGCCTGCCCCAGCTGGAAACTTTCCCCCCACCACTGCCTTTCAGGACATTGACTTGGGGAAATCCCAGTAGAGCTAACTTGATCCATGAAGGCATATCAGAAAACAAAAACAAAATAATAATAAAACAAAAACACTGAAGCACTTTAATGACTAACTGCTATATTTTTACTAGTTAGCTTTCATGGATCAAGTCCACTTCTTCAGACAAGGAGTTAAACTTCCAGGCATGGTTTATATACACCAGTTGCAGGGGTCAAGATGTCACAAGGAAAAAAGGATCACAAAGCAAGGTAAAGGAGCTCAAAGGGCTAGTGAATTTAACCCAGTCCTTGCAGACTGTGGGAAAAGGAACTTTGGGAGCAGGTGCTGAACCATTAGTAAAAGTGTTGTGCAACCCATGGAGTTTGTCTTGAGGGAACCTGGCCCTGTGAGCCCCTGTGATAGCAGAGCATGCAAGGTCCTTAGTTCACTGGGTCAGCATAAGTCATAAACAACTTGACAGCACACAGCAAGGGTTCCCAAACCTTTTGCGCCATAGGCCTGAGCACACTCTTGGACAGCTGAGCGGGCCAATCATGTGGTTCCTCCAGTTGTAAACGCTGCTGTAAAACACATCTGCAGCTGTCAGAAACATATTTACGACAGCTGCAGGTGCATTTATGGCAGCATTTATGGGAGGTGTGGGTGCGTTTACAGGCACTTCCAGTAGCGTTTACTGGCACTTCCACTTCCAGTAGCAGTGAGGGTGGCATTGGGCCACATGAAATGGTTCCGCAGGCCAAGGCCAGCCCATGGGCTGTAGTTTGGACACCTCTGGCATACAGCAACAACAAAGATCCTTTGCAAACAAATCTACAGTAAAACTCAGACTTACAAATGCCCCAAGTTACATAAAATTCGACTTACATAATGATTTTGTACTAAAACCATGTCCTGATTTACATAAATGTCCCGATTTACATAAATTTACCTAACACGATTTTCTATGGGTTTACTTTGAGTTGCATAAAAAAAAATCATTTTTCCTATGGGTTTGCTTCGAGTTACGTAAACATTCATTTCCATTTGGGTTTGCTTCAATTTATATAAAAAAATTCATTTTTTCTATGGGTTTCCCTTGAGTTACATAAAAAATCGATTTAAGCAAAAGCCTATGGTACGGACTTTTTGCGTAAGTAGGGGTTTTACTGTATTCCTATTTCTCTTATGTTGTAATGATTTCAACGCCCTTGTTTTAGAAAAGAGATTTTGTTTGTTGCTGTTACTTAAATCCCTGCAAATTAAAGAGCTGGGAGTAGTAGACTTTTCCCCCCTGATCTACAGCAAAGAAAACATTGCAGACTTATTTGCAAATAAATGTTGTAAATGAAACTGCTAAAACAGGAACCTCCCCTAAGACAAAAACAAAACCAACCTTTGCTTGATATTTTCTGAATTCTCTAGCTTTACATATCTTAATCCAACTCACATAATAGTAAAGCTTTGAAAGCTGCTATTACTGAAAGCTTTGTTATTATCTCGTTTATCAATACAATAGTCAAGTACTGAGTTACTCTGGAATTTACATGATTGTTACTAATCCAGAAAAAGCTATCCTGCCCTGCATTCCTTCCCTCTATAACAATACTCACAACATCAGACTCAATCATACATAGATTTATTTGTACTCTCCAGGAACACAACTGACATCTTACTCTTCAGCTGCAATTTGACATCCTGCCTTACACAATTTTCCCTTTCTCAAGCATATATCTATGGTAGAATTCTAGCCCTTGGTTCAAATCTGTGAAATTAGGCAATTTCAGATGGTGATGGGAACTAAAAAGATTCAGATGGTGATGGGAATCAAATCCATATCTCCCTATCCTAAATTAAAATCCTTGCAGAGTATTCTTCTATAGTGTAATGGACAAAAGTAGGAACTGTAATTACATTTCACATCCTCCAACCACACTCTAGTCTAGGTGCTGTCTGCTATAGGTTAGGTTCTCACAACAAAGCATGTAAATAATACATGCTTTGCTGTAGTATGCCCGCGTGCCGAGATTGGCCATCACTCTTCCCAAGGTGTTCGCTCGCTAACGCACACAACTTGAGAATCAACACGGGTGCTGATGGAAGAGAAATTGGGTGCGGGTTAGACTTGGGATAGAGTAGGGGACTGCCTTAAGACGGAGCCCCGAGCACCCACTAAAATCATAGGGACATGAGCGAAGTGTAGACAGATCATTTCCGCAGTTAGTCCAGTCCAGATAGAGACTGAGAAACCCCCAGCATACGTAGAACCATCTGCCCCAGAGAGTCTCTATCCGACCATTCAGTTTAAGCTTGGGGGCATAAGGGACTTCCCTTCTGTTGCAGCTGCAGATGCCGCAGGAGCGGGCAGAAGCCTAGGAAGCGCAGGTGCGTCCCAGGTCGCCAAAATTCCCTTTCAGCATATGGTAGAGGAGGAAGCACGCAAAGGGGAAATCCTGGCCAAGGAACTGGCCGAACTCCAACAGCTGTGTCCAGTCCGCTTAGAGACGGACGCCCTCATGGGCGATCAGGTGGCGGTATACATGCCCATCCCATATAAATTGCTTTCGGAAATCCGAAAAGCCATCATGGACACAGGGCTCCAAAGCAGATTCACAAGAGGCACACTCCAACAGCTGGTAGAATCCACCATGCTCATCCCTCATGACTAGAAAGCCATGATGCGGATGATGCTGAACCCTAGCCAGTATCTCTTATGAGCCAGTGAGTTTCGACTGGAAGCACAGGCAAGGGCTGCCCGGATGGGAGGCTCAGTAATTCTGGAGCAACTTTATGGCTCTGGTCAATTCGAAGCCATCCAGGAGCAGTCCGTTTTGCCAGCAGCTCTCATCTGAAGTTGCCTTTAAGGCATATCTCAAGGTGCCAGCCACTGGCAAAGGCGCTAAGAACTACACAACAGTCAAACAGGGAGTGCAAGAGCCTTACATGGATTTCATTAACAGATTAGAGGAAGCCATCAGTAGGCAGATAGACAACCAAGATGCCCAAGAAGAGCTCATGATGAAATTGGCCAAAGATAACGTCAATCTCAATTGTCACAAAATCTTGCAGGCAATGGGCCATAGACCTGATCTGACGCTTACCGACATGATCAGGGCTTGCGCTGACGTTGGAACAGACTCCTATAAGATGGGGCTGTTGGCAGCGGCAGTGCAAGGGGGGAACAAACCCAAGGGAGCTTGCCACCAGTGTGGCAAGTTTGGGCACTTTGCCAAAGAGTGCAGGTCGAAAAAACCATGTAAGAAGGGGGCGGCCAGCCATCAGGCCTCCCAGTGGTACCATCTATCCAGTGTCCCAGATGCCACAGCGGCTTCCATTGGGCCAACCAGTGTCCCAATTCGGGAAACTGGCCCACGGGCGTGTCTCTAGCCCTGGTTCAAATAGAGGCAATAGCTGCCCTGGAAGCCCCAGAGCGGACGTCCCAATGATTTCACCCAGCATCACACCCAGCATTTCCGAGGCACAGGCAGAGACTAAGGGCAGTGCAGTGCTAGACTTGGAATGCCAGGAGGAGATTACATGCAACCTGCCAGGCTCAGTCTACCAAGTCAATTCCCAGTACAAGGGTCCTCTGCCCCAAGACACCATAGGATTAGTCTTGCCTTGTAGCAATGCAGGGAAAAAAGGGATCTTCGTGGTCCCAGGAGTCATAAACTCTGATTACACAGGCATAGTCAAAGTCCAGTTGTGGACACACCAACCCCAGACAGTCAGCAAAGGGGATTCAATAACACAAATGATCATGGTTCCATGTCATCTGCCAGGTAGAGACAAGGAGGTGAGCAGAGGAAGCTCAGGATTCGGGTCAGCAAACTGCCCGAGAGAGGAAGGGGCAGTAGAAGGATACCAGGTCATAGCGACAGTGGAAAAGAACATAGAGTGGAAGCAGCGACCAGTCATTAAGGTATTTTTGAACAAAAGACCTTTTGACGGGCTGCTTGACACAGGAGCCGATGTTAGCATAATTAGCCAGAAATTGTGGCCCACCGAGTGGGCCATCGAGTCAGTTGCAGATGTGTGGGGGAGTAGGAGGAGTTCAGGAAGCTTACAGGAGTTGCGATTGGGTAGAAGTCACCATCCCGGGGGCAGACAGCACAGCAGTCATCCAACCGCACATTTTGAATGTGCCCGTCAACCTCTGGGGGGAGGGACATTCTGCAGCAGTATCGTGCAACCCTAACTTTTGGTTAATGGCCCTACCGCTCAAATGGCTCACAGATGGAACAATGGCCCATAGTTGGAGAGAAGGTAGAAGCCTTAAAGCAGCTTGTTAAAGAGCAGCTAGAAGCGGGACACATAGAACCATCTACCAGTCCCTGGAATTCACCGATTTTTGTCATTAAAAAGAAGTCTGGAAAATGGAGACTTCTTCATGATCTAAGAGAGATCAATAAATGCATTCAGCCCATGGGTCCACTTCAATGCGGGACACCCAATCCCAATATGATCCCCGAAGGGTGGGAGATCCTAATCATAGACTTAAAAGACTGCTTTTACACCATCCCTTTAGATCCTAGGGACAGGGAAAGGTTTGCTTTTGCGGTGCCAGTCACCAATCACAGGGAACCAACCCAACTTTATGTGTGGAAATTTTTGCCACAAGGGATGCTCAACTCGCCCACCTTGTGCCAAATCTATGTCCACGGGGCATTAGAGAGGTTCCGAAACCTGCACCCCAAAGTCTTAGTCTCCCATTTCATGGATGACATATTGATCACAGCGCCCAAATTGGGTAGTGACATGTTTTGTGACCGTCAAAATTCATTGGGGAACAAAGGCTTGATAATTGTCCCAGAAAAAGTTCAGAGAACTGAACCCTATTCTTACTGAGGTTACTCAGATCTTTTGCAGCACCGATTTTGCCAAAAATTAACCTCAAAGACTCCGTAACGCTAGTGGAACTCCAACAAATTTTAGGAAACATCAATTGGGCAAGACCCTATTTCAAAATCAGCACCGATCTTTTAAAGCTGCTTTTTTCGCTACTAACGCTAGGAAAACAGCCGGCAGATCGAATCCAAATTCCGAGAAAGGTGAAACAAACTCTCCAGGAAGTCAATCACATACTCAGCCACCGTTGGGTAGATAGGCTTGGCGGGGGGTCATTCACCCCCACGCTAAATCTGTATATCATTAGAACAGGCATCATGTTTGCTGGAGCTCTAGGCA
Organism: Bradypodion ventrale; assembly: GCA_035047345.1. Taxonomy (NCBI): domain Eukaryota; kingdom Metazoa; phylum Chordata; class Lepidosauria; order Squamata; family Chamaeleonidae; genus Bradypodion; species Bradypodion ventrale. The sequence goes on along the minus strand of JAWDJE010000004.1, from coordinate 152,311,600 downwards.
CAGACTCCAGTGGGGTGTGTGTGTGTGTGTGAACATCATAGAATGGGTGTATTTACCCCATACCACTTCCAGGAACATCGTTCCTCCACAAGAACTGGTAGCCACAGTCATCCACAAAGGAATGCTTAGAGCTAGGGACATTTCAGGACATGACTTAACCAAGATAGTTCCTTTAATAAGGAACAGACACGCCAGCTAATGCAGCTCGGAGATACCCTCCCGATTGCATTAGAAGGCTTTACAGGTGACGGCATATCATTTGCCAAGGGATCCTAGACTTGTCTCACTTCAAATGGAGACAGTCGAATTACAAAGTATGCTGTCTCTAACTCCACTTCAGGGGGCCAAGACAGTATTCACAGATTTGGAAAAATATATGGGGTTCTCACTTGGTATGAGGAGCAGGCTTGGCGAACACTACTGACACTTCCGCAGAAATCAGCGCAGAGAGCGGAATTAGCAGCAGTAAACCTCCCCTTGAGAACGTTTAATCAAGAGGCATTGAATATAATCACAGTCAGTATGTCTGGAATTTGATTCACAATTTGCCGGGGGCTTACATCACTCCGGCCATAGACAAGAATTTAATGAGCCTATTCCTGACCATGCAATTTCACTTGTGCAACCACAGGGAAGCCCTCTATGTAGATCATATTAGGAGCCACCAGGATTTTCCTGGTCCGATTTCAGAGGGTAATAGCAGAGCAGATGCAGCAGTCAAGGAAGCGCATCAAAAGTTAGTCTTGGGAGTCTTTACGACCCCGATCCAGAGCCATGCCTTCTTTCATCAGAATGCCAAAGCTCTTGCAAAGCAGTTTAACCTGCCATTATCACAAGCACAAGGAATCGTGCATTCCTGCCCGCAATGTGCAGGAGGACCGGGGGGCCCTCATGGAGGGTAAACCCACAAGGGACAGAAGCTAACCAAATTTGGCAAATGGATGTCACGCACATTCCACAATTTGGGAGATGGCAGTTTATGCATGCTTCCATTGATACATTCTCGCAGTTTGCCTGGGCCACGGCCCAGAAGGGAGAAACTGCAACCCATATAGAGCAACATCTATTGTCATGCTTCGTGACCATGGGCAAACCAGGTCACTTGAAGACAGATAACACACCAGCTTATAGTTCCAGACAGCTAGCCACATTCCTAGCCACTTGGGACATAAAGCACACATTTGGCATTCCATACAATCCCCAAGGACAAGCCATTGTTGAATGGGTGAATAGGACGCTAAAGTCCTATATTGAAAAACAAACAGAAAAGGAGGAGATAGTCCCCCCTAAGAGCCAAGGACAGGCACAGCAACGCCTGCATAAGGTTTTATTCACCTACAATCACTTAAATATTTTTGCTGACCCCACTCCGCAGGAGAAGCATTTCTGAAGCCGGGAAGCTCTCCCGCATCTCATGGTTCAATTCAGAGTGCCGACAGACTCCTCTTGGAAGGGTCCGGCGCCCCTGATAACTTGGGGATGAGGCTATGCAGTGATTATGTCTCCTACAGGTGTCATTTGGATTCCAGCCTTCTGTGTGAAGCCGTACTTCGAACCGCATGGCGTGGAACCAGGCTGCCCTGAGCCTGTTGCCAGAGAGGGAGGAGATAGACCTGATGACAGGACGGAGGCAGGGCAGGTGACACCGGCCACGACGGCCCAGGATGGAAGAGCCGAGAGTGACTTGGGGAATGATCAAAACCCTGTGTGATGATGCCATGACCATTTTGCAAGAGAACCACTCTGAGCCCACTCCGCACAACATGGTAGCTGCGGTCTTGGCTCAGATCACTTACAATTCTCTAATGATAGTGTTGATTCTTTCCTTACTTATGGGGTTCAAGCTTTGGGCGGGAACTTAGCACCTGGCGGGGACCTTACCACCAGGCTCCAGTACAACATCTGGGAGAGACTGGCTGGACTTGTCAACTTTTGCTTAGCGCAGACCACAGACACTTCTTTGTTAAGTACATGCCTCATCCCGGTCTGCCGCGTTCCAGGCAAGCCAGCCAAGAACTTTGAGTTGTTGCTTAAACGAATACACGGACCTCATCTCCGAATCACATACACAATGTATGCGGCTTGGGGGCCTCAGGTAACAAAGACTTTGCCTGCTGATGAGCTCACTCTGTACACACCCCAGGTGGCGATCAGGCCAAACACACCCTGTGCCAAAATGACCGGTGGCTCCACAGCCAAAGTACCACACCACCATTGCCTGAGCCACAGGAAAGAGACTTGGAAATGTAACCAGCCAGAAATTGCACGTTCCATGTATGCTAATGTCATTTTGCCCACATGATGGTTTTTTACTTGTAACCAACGGACGTGGAACTACATTCCAGCTAACATATCTGACTCATACTGTTGTTTGAGTCGCTTGACACTGGTACTCCTCGAAAGGGAAATGATCACCCCAGACCCAGTCACCACAAGACCAGCACGGTCCGTAAGGGCGGCCCGGCTAGATGAGACATGCAACAGTAATATCAGATTGCTTAGTAAGGCAGAGTATGTCTCTTTAGCAGTCAGCATTTTTGGGGTGCCCGGGTTAGCGGTAGGAAATGCACGTAGAATCGGCCAGCTGGTGTGTGCGCTAGCTAAGGCTCTCAATCACACCTCATCAGCCATTGCAATGCTTAATCGAGAGCAGGCTGAATTGAGACATGCAATTTTAGATAATAGAGCAGCAATTGATTATTTGTTGCTTTTGCACCATGTGGGCTGTGAATAGGTCCACAATATGTGCTGTTTTAACCTCACAGATAATTCACGCAAGGTCCAAAGTCAGATCACCAAACTTGACAGCATCGTGAGAAATATCCAGCAGAATGCCAACTGGGGCTGGTGGGACAAACTCTGGTCATGATTGCCATGGAAATGGTTGCAAACAACGCTCAAAGCTACCGCTGCCATTGTTGTAGTCGGGATTATGCTTTGCTGTTTCACACAATGCATCCCTTCACTTTTCTCCATGTGTACCTCATGGCGGAAACCTAGAGAGACTCTCACACCTAGACAAATTATGCCCTATATCTACCAAGGCCTTAGCCAGGCTGATTTAAACAATGAAATAAGGTGGAATGTAGTATGCCCGCGTGCCGAGATTGGCCATCACTCTTCCCAAGGTGTTCGCTCGCTAACACACACGGCTTGAGAATCAACACGGGCGCTGATGGAAGAGAAATTGGGTGCGGGTTAGATTAATTGGTATAGATCACAAAGCCTTGGCTGGAGGATTGCGGAAGAAATAGGACAAAAGGTAAAAAGTTGCTGACTCTAAGATTTAACTTACTCTTCCCCTTCTGACCCAAGATAAGGTTGAGTAAGCACAATGAGTCAGCGGCTAAGGACATTAGCCCCAGAGGCAGTTTACATGGCATTCGAGATAGGGCGAGAACAATGGGGTTTCTCCAACCCAGATCTTAGATAACTGCGGGTTTGTCCATTAATCACAAGACAATGTCCGGAGACAGGTGTTATCTTGACCCACCAGAAATGCCACGTTTGCATCAGCCTTCTGTGACGAAGTCCTGTGTGCCTTTAGCACGGAACTATCGTGCCAGGTCAATAAATATCCCACCCGATTTAGGTCAGGACTGGACTTCACCGCACATTTCATCTCACATGTCTTTCCTTGCAGCCAGTCACTCTGAACCTCTGTGGGCCATTCCCGGACCGGGCGGCCTGCTCCATTGGCCCCAGCAACACCGTTGCAACACTTTGCTTTAGAAAAGTGAGAAGAAAATACTCACAAAAATGGCAAATGTTTCACAATCTACTAATGTGAACTCCTGTCCTATCCCATGTATGAAGAGAAATGTAAACCTTAAGAAATTTAAATCTTAAATGCATTTTCAATATTCATGAAGAATTCAGAACAGTAACGAAGGTTAATAATTTTTATATGATGCTTTACCATACCAAGTTGCAAAACAGCAACTCTGAGAAGAAACATTATGAAGTTGGAAATAGGCTTTGTATCTATCTCTGATCATAAAAGACACTATAAGTTATTATTGCTGTGAAATCTTTTGTCACAGAAACTTACTTTAATGGAAAATGACCAGAAGCAATGTAAATAAGGGGGAGAAGCTAAGAGATGCATTATTATTATTATTCACACAATGCTGACATACAAAATATTTTGAGAAGAAGAGCATATTTACAGTATTTAAGCAAAACATTTGTCTGACTGTGGAATGAATCTTGGGAAGTCACGAACATGCATGCTCCTTCCCTATAATTTGACTTTCAAACCTGGTATATAATCAGCATGACATCTGTCAGCAGCTGCAACCTGTGCCCTCTACACGTTCCCTGTGGCAGTTTTCCTCTGCCCTTTATTACACCTCAGGTAGCTGCCCAAGGTCATGTACTTGACAGAAGTTGTAGGACTATAAAAGCTGGTTATGGTGTGCTGCCATGAGCTAGAATGGGAGATTGAGGGCCAGACTTCATGTTACTTTAAGCACATTTTTTTTTAAAAAAAGGGAAGAGACCTTGAGCTTACCTATTAAAATGTAATAGGAATTGCCAGCTTTTCCGTGTCTATTTTTATGCTCACAACTGTTGGATGTAACTGGGAGCACCTGAGTTTATACTGAAGAGATATATCTCTTCATCTCGGAGAGAAGAGAAATTGAAGAACCTTCTTGGAGTTTTTAGGCTGTGCTTTGTGTGCTGTGACCTATGCTCCTTCAACTTGAATCAATACTCTTTGAGTTACTGATATTTCTTACTTTCTTCTCCCATTTTCCTTCTTGATGATCACCGGGAGAAGATAAAAGAGACATCTTGTCTTTGTTCTTGAGAGGTAAGGGGATAATCATGATTCTGTCTCTCGATCTTAGCTAAAACCAGGATCCCAATCATGTTTCCAACCTCAACGTATTTCTCTAATACATGTTAATTTCCTTATTTTTCTAACATAAAGAAGTGTGGATGTAATTTCCTTCCAAAGAGGAAAGTGTATATATTCTATTAAAATTCTAGGGCTGAATCTGAAAATTAATCTGTTGCTGCTTGCCCTGCAAACAAAAACCCTGTGAAGTACTTTAAGCTAAGAGAAAGAATGGTTGGATCAAGATCACCCAATGAGAACCATGGTCTGGTATATACAGGTGAAACTTGGAAAATTAGAATACCGTGCAAATGTTCATTCATTTCACTTCAAAGGTGAAACAAATATATGAGAGAGACTCACTAGATGCAAAGCAAGATATGTCATTCCTTAATTCGTTATAATTGTGATGATCATGGCGTACAGCGTACATGAGATTATGTGATGATTATGGGGTATATGAGATTGGGGGGTTGGGGCTTTCATGAGCTGTAAGACATAAGCATCAATATTGTAACAAAGTAAGGTTTGAACTATCTCACTTTGCATGTAATTAGTCTATCTCATATATTTGTTTCACCTTTTAAGTTGCATTACTGAACTGAATGAACATTTACATGATATTCTAATTTTCCAAGTTTCACCTGTACCTGTAACTTGCTTTCCTTCTCCAGACTAGGTCTCAGGATACCTGTCTTCAAAACCCCATTTGGCTATGGAAGTTCACTGAGAACAGAAACAATACACCATCACATGAACATCTGAGATCTCTCATTTCTTGAAAACTCTGCTCAGGTTGCTTGAATTTGGAAATAACTTGATGGGGACTGTGGTGGCTCAAGTGGTTAAGAGGCTGAACTCACTGACTGGAAGATTGGAGTTCGATTCCCAGGTACTGCATGACTAAGTGAGCTCCCATCTCTGTCCCAGCTCCTGCCAACCTAGCAGTTTGAAGGCAAGAAATTACAAGTAGATAAATAGGGACCACTTCGGTGGGAAGGTAAACAGCTTTCTGTGCACTCTGGGGTTGAGGCATGCCTGCCACATATCCACGGAAATGTCTGCAAATGCAGACAGTGCTGGGCTCTTCGGCTATAAACAGAGATGAGCACTGAACCCTAGAGTTGGATGCGACTGGCTTTTGAGCAAGGGTGACCTTTACCTTTACCTTACTGATATGGTTTCATCTTAAGGACTCTTTCTATGTGTGGTGTGGTGTACTCCCCAGACTAAAACAGAAAGGTACAAGCAACAAATCTTAAGATTCTTTCAGATGGCGCCACCTAAGTTAAAGTGCTATCAGACTAAATACCTATGTTGTGTGGATATACCTTAAAAGCATAGGACAACAACTTTTAGCTCTTCATTACACAGCTCTCAAGTAGTCTTCCAGTTTTCCTTTGTATTTTAGGACTCAGAGGGATAGCTACAGGTATTTTTTTTGTTATTGAAACATAATAAAAAGGAAAAACAGTAACCCTCCCATTTGGGCATTTCATATCTTCTGTCTGCAATGTGATTCTTCTTCTTTGCTTCCTCTTTTACCCCATCAGGCATCAAGTGAATTATAAATATAAATCAAGCACAAGCATCACAGCTGAAAATACTTCTGCATTGCAATGGCAAACTGAAAGCCAATGGCAAAACAACTGCTTGTTTTGGATGATATGGAACCCATGCTTAGTTGCCTTAGGGAATTTCCTACTCCAAGCAATCAAAGAGAAGTCACCTTTGCGGTTCACAGAACAAACACAGTGTAAAAACTCAGTGTATGCAAGCCAATAATGTTTATCAGTCAAAACATTGTGGCTCACCATGAGACAGTTCCAGCAGTGCAGTTTCACATGATCTCCTTACTTATACAAATGCCATCATTTCCAAACAATTAGTTTGAACACCCAGTTGTGTATGCAAAGTGCAGTATATGGTACTTTTGATTCCTAGCTAGTTCACTCAAGTTAGAGTCAAGATTAAAAGAGCAGTCGATAATTACACTTCTCTCTGGAAGTCAGGGGTTCTGCTAGTTTAGTTATAAATAGAACAAATATTATAAAGGTCTATAATCTCCAGAACGGCCTGATCCAAATCTTATAGTTATATCTTCCTGGAATACCATAGTCCTCAAAGAAATGAAATACAATCTGTTAGGTGGCAGGGTTTACAAGATTACATATGTCACCTGTGTGACTGGAGTTAGATTGACCTAGTGAGCATTACTGTTTCTTGTATTCCAAAGGAAAACTGGAAGCAATTCCAGTACAGTACATCAGAAAGCAAAATAGCCATTTATTGAAATATTGCCAATTTCTCTGGAAAGGGGTCAAATTGAAATTGCCTGTGTGAGAATAGCTGAGATGCAAAGCTTCATTTGTATCATGCTTACAGAAAAGGGCAGCAATTAATATTCTTCTCTCCTTTGAGGCTGCCCATGTTGGCACTCAGTAAGCAGGCTGTCTGCCAAAAGCAAGAAGATATAAAAGGAAAACATGGCAGCCAAAGTCCTTGTTCACTTTGGGTTGCTGGAACATTTATTTCCATAAGAAAGAACTGGCTTTTACGTATGGGCTACTTAGCAGTTTGCTCTGGTATTTAATTAAAACAAGAGCTGCATGCACTTTAAAAAAAAGAAGAAGAGAAAGAAGAGAACTTCTGTGGATTCCGCTGACACAATTGGCTCAGCTGTCCCTGACAGAACCCCAGTTATGGGAGAGAACTCCTTCAAGCTGTTGGTTTTTGGGGAGCGGAATATTAGATATAGCTTGATTCACCTATTGCTGACCTGACAGGCAGCTAGGACAATAGAGAGCTAAAGATCGCAGATGTTTAACTCGATAGGCATGTAATGGGCAATCTCGCATCCGCAGAAGCCCTAAAGCCTGAGAGTCAACTTCGGCCACTTGTTTGCTTCCGATAACGAGGAACAATGCATGTCCCCGGTAGTTAATTAGCTAGATAAGAAACTTCCCCCGGTGAAGACTTCCCCAATTAACTTGTGTAAACATGATGTGCAGACTCAGGGCTTCCTCTGTATCGCTACGCGCAGCGTATGCACACAGCCAGATCAGGCAGGCATAAAAGGTTCTGATTTGTCATTAATAAACACTGGTCTTCGCTCCATCTTGCCTCACGTGTCTTGTTTGACCAGTCTCCTCCGGGACCCTCCGGCCCACATCGGGCCCCGATCCAACAAACTTCAAATCTTGCCATAACTACCCCAACATCTGTGATCTCTGTATATAGGTATTTTGAATAAATTACTCAGCAATCTGTTTTGTTTGCAGTAAGCAGAGGGACAATTTCAAGCAGTGGTGGGCTCCAAAAAAAATTACTACCACACTGTGGCCGTGGTATGGTGGGCGTGGCCAGTAGGAGAGCCCTGTGTTGCACCTTAATTAGGACTACTTTATTTCAAAACTTGGATGGGTGGGGCCAGCCAGAATTTCTGCTATTGGTTCTAGTGAACTGGTGCAAACCTGCTGTTGCCCACCACTGATTTCAAGCATATGTTGTTTATTTGTAAAAGACTGAATTGTGTCAAATGATGCAGGTCAAAGGTAATGAAGAGGTTCAGGTCGTGTAGTTCTCCTGTTGTTGTTGCGGTTTTTTTTGTGCAAAGGTGAGACAAGATTGATACACCCAGTGGTGGGATTCAGCAGGTTAGCCCCAGTTCACCAGAACCGGTAGCAGAAATTCTAGCTGGCCCCGCCCATCCAAGTTTTGAAATAAAGTAGTCCTAATTCAGGTGCAACACAGGGCTTTCCTCTGGCTACGCCCACCATACCACACCCACAGAGTTGGTAGTAAAAAAAAATTTAAATCCCACCACTGGGTACACCATTGTAATGTGGAGAAAATGTGTTATTGAAAGGCTAGTTTGCAAATATCTTGGGAAAGTGGGATGTTGTTACTTTAGATAACTGTGTTGAATGAATACTGACCCAAAGATTGTATTAAGCCATTAATTCAAATTGTAGTAGGGTATCAGTGTATTTTCTTCTCCAAGGGTCTAAGACCCATTCATGTGAGGGCCATGTGTCACCCAAGGACATTTTAAATTTGCAAAAAAAAAAAAAAAGATTATAGAATCATTTTTTTGCGATGGGTGGGGGACGACTTCAGGCATTCCAGTTGTTTTAGACTACAACAAGGTTCCCTTTACCTGCCTTACAAGGGCAAAGATTAGAATACTAACCCATGAATTATTGTTTGAAATGTTCACCTGGAGCTGGAAGTCAACCCCACCCCCATGTATAAGCTTGAAAGCTGAGATTCTGAGGAAGCTGAATTCTGCATTCTCCACATTTTATGATCATACAGCCTTTATTGGAGATCACCAGTAACAATTAGAAATAAACTCGGTTGCCTGTCCAGATTACCCATTTTGATGACACTCAATCAGTCTAAAACACATTGGTTGGGAGAAGAGGAGTGATGTGCCATTTGGTGTACTTCTCCTGTGTGAATGGGAATGGATCTTTGGAAGACTTCTGATTGTAAATAAGTAGGGGAAGTGATTTTTTTAAAAAAAATTGCTGTATCATTGCTGATGCAATGCATCCAGGGCTGCCATCAGAAATTTCTGGGCCCCTGACTGAACAATCCTATTGCCCCCCACACATTTTGGCCATGCCCCTCTGTGAGTGTGGCCAAATCTGTGGGCATGGCCAAATTTAGCCATGTGTCATGCCTGCCACAACATAAATGTAAAAGGTTTCCCTTGCTTGAATGAAAGTCAGTCGTATCCGACTCTAGGGTTCAGTGTTCATCTCTGTTTCAAAGCCAAAGAGCCAGCACTGTCTGTTTCTGCAGAATTTCCGTGGTCATGTGGCAGGCATGACTAGACACCAGAACACTCAGAATGCTGTTACCTTCCCACTGAAGTGGTCCCTATTTGCGATCCCCTCCTCCTCATGTGCCTCCTCTGGCCCGTCTTCCTCCTCCGGCAGCAGAAGGGGCCACCTGAGGTGGCAGCGAGGAAGGGCTCTGAGTGGGGCAGCATGGAGGGGGCAGAATTAGGAAGGGAACAGAGCCCCGGCGGGGCCTCAGCCGGCAACGGCTTGCCTGCCTCCTCCTCGGCCTCCATCCGTTGCATGGGCACGGGCAGGCAGGTTGGGAGGGAGGGAAGCAAGTTTTTTAGGGTGGAAGCAAGAAGCAATGTATGTGTGACCTCATCCACTAGATGGGAGGGGGAGTTCAACGTACACTTGCCATAGGGTATCCATGAATTGATATGTACCATATTTGGCCCAAATGCCAAATTTCTATAGATTGTTGAGTACGTTAACTGTAAGATAAATGACGTACTTTGTCTAGTGGAGAATCTTATAAAATACACAAGCAGCTGATAGCCCATGGCTAGCTGAGGAAGGAGAATGCTGAGAAGCTCACAGCTCTGATGAGGAGAGGCCACATCAAAATGCCAATGACTTGATGCCAAATGGAAACTTCATGGGGGCGTCAGGCCCAATCCAAGAAGCCAATTAGCCAGAGAAAGTAATACCTCATACAAAGTCCACTTCATACAACATCGGATTCATACAACATCGCCTAATTCCTTGAAAAAAGTTGCCTCACACAAAGTTGTGCGGCTTTGTATGAGGCATTGGGGTTTTCCCAGGTTGCATTGTGCCTGGGCAGTATAAAAGGCAGGACACATGCGTGCATTGCTCATGTGGGTTTTGCATGAGGTGAAGAGTGTTTAGGAGTGGTTTTGAGCATGATTTTGGATTTTTTTGGATTTTTTTCGCCAGAATTTTTAGAAGCATTCCTGGGATTTTTGCAGCATTCTTCAGGTTCTTGGACAATCAGGGTTGTTTGACATGTTTTTGTAATGTTTTTAGCCTTTAGACAATGATTTCTTAAAGTTCTGTTAGTTTCCTGTCTGTTTCCTTGACTTTGCCCTGAAGTCTGTGCTGTTACAGTACAATGTATCTCTGTGGAAACAACGTTGTATGCGGCATCGTGGCAAGGTTTTGGATGTTGTATGAGGCATCGTGGCTAGGATTTTGCATGCCTCATACAAAGTCTAAATCCGTATAAAGTCCAAATTTGTGGAACCAAGTTTGGACGTTGTATGAGGTATCACTGTAGCTTGCACTCATTGAATGCTCAGAGCAGTGAGACAGGATTTTAAGAAGCAAGTTTTTATATGTTGTTCAAATGCCTATTTTATAGAGAACTAGCAGGGGTTGCCCGGTGTTGCTGGGCTTTTTTTTTGGTTTTTTTCTAAATAAGGATTCATTTTTCTTTTAAAATATTGTTTATTTTTAACAACGTTTTTTTGTTTTTTGGCATGTAATTGTACATTTTGTTTGTAATGTTTTTTTTGGTTTGTTACAAAAATATATGTTAAACATTGAAACTTTGTTTTAAACTGTAGTAATGTTACTTAAACGTGCATGCTAAACTTTGTTAATTAAATTTGTTAAACATTTTTATAAATTTACGTATGTTTTTTATTTTTTAATATTTATATTTGTTGTTTAGTTCCATCCATGTCTCTGTTGCATCTGAAAAAGAGAATAGATAGGGAGAGATGCTGATATTTGTCTAGTTCGTGCAAGCTTTTAGTAATGATGTTTTATCTTTTGTATTGAGTATTTCTAATTACGTTTTTGTTAATGTTATACATTTTGTTCTCTCTATATATTATTGAATAATTAGTTTATCCACATATTTTTATTTACCTTCATTTATCTTTCTGGTTGGTTTTTGCAGGAAAGTTGTTTGAGTTTGGCTTTGTTGTGGCATCTATGAAATGAGATAAATTAGAGAAATCAATTGTATAGTTGTGTTAAATATTTTTATTTTGTAAATAAAAATTTATTGTTATTTACCTGTTTTTTCTTGACTCTAGAAATTTTATGTTGATTAAATGGTTTAGCATTATTAATGCTAATGGCAGGTTGAATGGGTTGGGTGGATTCATCATCATGAGGAGATGTCTTTGTAGTATGGAATCTATGAGCATATTTTGGTTTATTTGTAGTTGTGGGTTATTGTCTTGTTGCGGTTGTTCTATTTCATCTGTTTTGTCATTGTTTTTGTAATTTGTTTCATTTTGTTGTATTTGTTTGTTGTTTATTTGCTGTATTATTTCTTGTAATGTTTGTTTCTGTTGTTGTTGTTTTAATTGTGTCCTTTTCTTTTATGGTTTTTGGAAACTTATTTGTTGTTTGAATATTATTTTCTGTGATTTCTGTTGTTTGTTGTTTCCATGGCAAAATTTGTTTTTGTTTGGATGTTGTTTATATTTCTTTTTTCCTCACAACTTGTAGTTCTGGATTTTTAGATTGTTCCATTTCTTGTTTGTAAATTTGTTTGTTTCTGGTTGTGTTTTGGTTTTCTTCAGTTGTGTTTGCTCTGTAATTTTGGGATTAATTTGTTTTTGTTTTTTTTGGATTAATTTCTTCAATTATTTTTTGTGTTTCCTTTTTTCTAACTATTGTAGTGTCTTCAGTGTTAGATTTTTCTATTTCTTGGTTTTGTAATTGTTTATTTGTTGTTGTTGTTGTTTTGTTTTGTTCATCTGTTCTTGTTGTGTACTGTTTGTAATCAGTTGCTGCTGTTTGTTTTTGATTAATTTCATCAATTATTTTCTGTGTTTCCATTTTTCTAACTATTGCAGTGTCTTTATTTTTGAATTTTTCTATTTCTTGGTTTTGAAATTGTTTATTTGTTGTTGTTTTGTTTTGTTCATCTGTTCTTGTTGTGTACTGTTTGTAATCAGTTGCTGCTGTTTGTTTTTGATTAATTTCATCAATTATTTTCTGTGTTTCCATTTTTCTAACTATTGCAGTGTCTTCATTTTTGAATTTTTCTATTTCTTGGTTTTGAAATTGTTTATTTGTTGTTGTTTTGTTTTGTTCATCTGGTCTTGTTGTGTACTGTTGGTAATCAATTGCTGCTGTTTGTTTTTGATTAATTTTCCAATTATTTCTTTTAGTTTTCTTTGAGAGTCTTTTGATATATATGCATATTGTGGCTCAGGATTATTATTGTAAAGATGTTCACCTGGTTTTTGCTCTTGATCTTCTTCTTCTTCACCTTCTTCACTGTCTGAGTTATATTCCTGTATGAAAATAATTTGAGAGTCTTCCATTTCATACTCGATATGTGTAATAATTTTACACCATTCCTTTCCGTTCGAGTGATGGAGTATTTGTTTAGTTGCGCTTAAGGGTCCTGTTCTATAATTTTCTTTGGGAAGTGGAGCTTCCCCAAGATCGTCATTTTTGGCAGGTCTTTCGTTTGCCTTTTCCCCCATGCTTCCTTCCATCACTGTTTATTAAATGTTGCTATGAGTTTGAGTTCCGTAGGTTCAATATTCTCCCCTACTTTCCGAAGGTCCCGTGGCTGGATTGGTTTCATTTCATTGCTATTTGTAGTCTGTGTGTTTTTAAGTTCTCGTTGTCGCGTTATTTTCTCTCGCTGTTTTGCGTTGTTGGCGGAGCTAGCTTAGCCTCGCTGTTTTCCATGTGTGGAGGTGTGGCTCAATTTCGCGTCGCTGTTTGGCTGTGGAGTAGGCATTGCTGTGAGTGCGTATTTTGGTGTTAAAGTAGGCGTGTCTATATTTGTTGGGCTTGCTTCCTATTGGAGTCTCCGTGAGTGTAGTTTGGCTCATTTTTAAAAAATGTTAGCAGCCGTGACTCTTTGGTTTCTTTCTTTATTCTTGTGCTGTAGCTTTTATAATTTTTGGAAGAACGAAATGGGGTTTGTATTTTTGAAAGGATAATGTTCCTCCTTTTTGAGGGTGTGTGAAGTTTGGCCGTGGAGTCTTTGCTCGTGTTTCGGTAAGTGTGAGTGTTTTAATTGAAATTTTTTTAATGGTGCTGCGCTATTTCTGAGTCCTGTTGCTTCTTCAAAGGATTAAATGTGTTGCTTATTCTTTTATTTTTTGCAGTACTTGTTGGTAGCCTATGTTTTTGGTTTCATCGTTTTATGCTAGTATGAATAAGTTATCTGCTGAAACAACCCTAGAGCAGGCAACATATAATTGTCCATGAGCAAAACATGGTTTGGTGAGGTGAACTCCGCAATGTTGTAGTGTCTGTCCTTGTGATTTATTTATTGTAATTGCGAATGCTAGTTTAACTGGGAATTGGAGTCTTCTAAATGGAATTGTTTGATCAGTTGGTATCAGTGGTATTCTAGGAATGCATACTGATTCACCTGCTCCTTTCCCTGTAATAATTATAGCTTCTATAACGTTTGGCATTAGGTTTTTCACACATAGTCTTGTGCCATTACATAAGTTTGGTGGATTCATATTACTAAGTAAAATGATTGGTGCGCCTTGTTTTAGTAATAGGTGGTGAGATGGCATTCCAGGCAGTTCTAATGAGTTCAAAAATTCTGTGGGGAAATTTACAGCATCATCTTTGTCAACCACTGTATCAATTGATTTATATACAGTTAGCTGGTCTGGCAACATGTCTAGAATTTCGTGATTAATATTGTTAACATCATCATTTCTGACAGCTAAGATTGCTCTTTGTGTTAGCCATTCATGATGATGGTAATTGTTGGTAATGTCTATATAAATGGCATCGATAAGTTCAGATTCTGAGGGTACCATGGTGCAGAAGTAATCTGGAAATGTAATGTTGTTTTCTTCATTTTTGGGCACCTTTCCTTCACCAATCTTTAGGAGAAAGTCAGTAAATATTTTAGTGTTACTGGTGTGTCTTACTCTCATGTTTTCTGTCAATGTTATGTTTTGCACATGTTTCCATAGAAAGGATTGGTTTATACATGTGTTAATTTGATCTGCTGGTGTAGATTTTGGAATTACTGGGAGTGTTTGTCTGAAATCTCCACAAAGAAGTAATAGAAGTCCTCCCATTATTTTTTGATTGTCATTAATGTCCTGTAGAGTTCTGTGTAAAGCTTCAATTGATTTCTTATGTACCATGGTACATTCATCCCATATTATTATTTTAGCTTCTTTAAGTACTTTGGCATGTGCACTATCTTTTGTAATATTACATGTGGGTGTTTCTTGTTTTGCTATGTCAAGTGGTATTTGGAGTGCAGAATACGCTGTTCGACCCCCTTCCATTAACGTGGCTGCTATTCCAGATGATGCTATGGCTAATGCCACGTGGTTTTCTGATCGTATTTCTGCCAGAATTAGATTTGTAAGGAATGTTTTTCCTGTTCCTCCTGCAGCTTGTAAGAATATTATTCCTCTACTTTCTGAATTTAGTTGTGTCATTATTTTTTCATAGGCAGCTTTCTGTTCATTATTTAGTAGTGGTTTATTTTCAGTTATGTATTCTTTTAATCTGTCTATGTTATATGTGGTCTCTCTTATATAATCAGCATTTAGTGCATCTCCTTCGTTCCTTGTAGCTTCTGGCAGGCCAACTGCTTTTAGTGTTTTGTTTGCCATGCGTATGCATTGGTCTTCAATTTCTATTAAGGCCATGTTGTACATGTGTGGTGTATAGTCAATGTTTAAAGATGGATTTTCTTTCTTAGCTTTGAGGAGGTGATCTTCACTTAGTGGGTTTTTAAACATTTCACAAAAATGTAGTGGATTAGATGGACTACACGAAGTCAGTATATAGCTATCAATGTTCTCATTTGTTGTGGCATAGAAAATATATTGGCTTCTTCCAAAGTTGTTTCCCAATGTTGATCTGCTTCTAACAATCCCATATGCTGATAAACTTCTCTGCATGTTTCCATAATTTTTCCATCCACAGTTTTTAGTTCCTGGAAAGATTTAGGACCAGGTATTGTGTGGAGTAGCATTCTGAGATAGAAACATTCGCTATTTTTCGGATGCACAGTATATAGTCTTCCTATTGCATCACTTTGATACATGTCAAGTTCTGGTATATAAGTGCCAGTTTTTCTGCGGCAGAATAGTCTCTTAGTTTTATTCCATGTATAATAAGTAGCCACATCATTATATAGGATGGTTTGTGCAAATTCATCATTCTGGCACAATTTAAAAAATGCTAATAAAGTTGTTTCCTTTGGATTTTCTGCCACACTTGTTGCTGATTCTGGTGTGAAATAAACTCTTTGGCCATTTTCCAGATGGACACTTAAATGAAGGACTGTGGGATGTCTTTCATGAATGTGGAAGCCTAGAATATGCCAGAAACCTTCATTTGTGCTAATGTACCTTCCACATTGGTACTGTAAAATCTCATCATTTTTGTTTAGGTTTCTGACATCATAAACGGCCATGTCACTGCCTTTATTTATGTACTTGCATACATATTTTATTGATTTAACAATATTACAATATTCTACATTTATGTGTGCCTTGAAAATTTTTGATAGTAAAGGACTGTATGGGACTATCCATGTGTTGTCAATCACTACTTCTCCTTGTGTTTTCATTGTTATTTTTGTTGTTTTCCCTCCATCCTCTACAGAACGTCTTCTGTATTGTGGGTATCCATCTTCTGATGTTTGTGTTTCTTTCAATAATGCTCTGGGATATCTTTTGGTGCAGCTTTTATCTTTCATACATGGTGCTTGTGGTTTAAGAAGTCCACATGGACCATGAATCATGTTTTTCTTCACTATTTCATGCAATTCAATGTCTTCATTTTCCTCTGGTATTTCTGCAGATATTATTTTATCAATTTCAGTGGGATGTATTTTGTTTTTTAGCCATATTAAGTTGTGCGCATGTGGCAGCCCACGCTTTTGCCATTCTGTGGTGTACATATAACAAATACATTCTCCAAATAATTCATTTTTGGTGATCAGATTAATTAATTGTGTTTGTTTTTGTCTGAATACTCTTGCAATTAAATCGTGCCTGTCATTAGATGTTTCATTATTTCTGAGGTTATTTTTGATCTCAGGCCATGTTGGGTTGCATGTAAAAGTAATGAATAAATCTGGTCTTCCATGTTTCCTAACATAGGTCATGGCATCCTGAGTGTATTCATGCATATGTCTTGGGCTTCCAGTGTATGTTGCTGGCAGTATGAGTAGTGTTCCAACATTAGCTGAGTTTCCATCTTGTGCTACAGCATCTTTTAAGTGTATGTATTGTTCTGCTCTGAGTGATTTTTGATTGGTTCTAATGTAAAGTAGTCTTTCAGACTCAATTTTTGCATACATATCAACCACAAAATGGTTTAACAATTTTTTGCAGTGTAGTATATGATTTTGTTCTTCATTTCTAATCATTAAAATGTATGAGTAGTAGTCCATTGCTGATATTTTTTTGCAAGTTTCTGTTCCTGTTTTGGGATCCATGTGTTTCAAATTAAAGTGATATCCATCTTCACCATATGGAAAAAGAATGGGATACTGAAGAGCATCATAAGAGCGATGTGTTTCTGAAATACGTTGGAGTTTTTTGTCATGTCTTTTAAGTATAATATCTCTTGGATGGAAAGTGTCCCCAGAAATGAGGGCTGCACTTCATTTGTTTCTGGAGCATTATATCTGAGTATATGCTCTCCTGTTGGTGTTTTGTCTGCAGCTATGACAATTTGGTATTCATTTTGTGGCATGTTTTCCATTGCATTCTTGAAAGTGCAGATGAGGGTATTGTGTTCATGTAGCATTCTCTGTATGTTTAGTACTATATGTTTTTGGTTCCTTCAATGTATGTACATCATTGGGCTGTTTCTTTTTCCTCATCTCCCAAGAAATAAATTTGAAGGAACTTTGGATCTTCTTCTGGTAGTGGTAGAAGTGATCCAATCTGGTGGTAAACCTGTCCTTGTATGGTGAATGTTGGATTGAAACCCTTGTGTTGTATAATATTTGTGGCTCCAAATGAGGTCATTTGAAAACATGAGTTGTATTTTCTAATGTTTTTTTAAAAATGTTTTGAATCTTGTGTTTCTCCACTGGTGTATTCTATAAGTTGGTGTGGTGGTAATTGTTGCTGAATTTTGATTTTTCCCTCCTTACAACATACAGATTTTGTTTCAGTTTTAAATTTTCTGGCTTGGCAGAATTTGCAAATGTTGTCTAGATTTCCAATGTGTAAATTATATTGTTGTGAATAATCAGTTTCTGGATCATAGGAAAAGGCAGCCATTTTTAATGTTAATTTCTCTTCTTTACTCCTCTGTTTTCTTTTTTCTCTTGTCTCTTTATTCTGTTTTAATCTATTTTCATGTCTTTTGGTAGTTTCATTTGCCCTTGAATTACTATCAATTTCTCTACGTTGTGTTAACATGCTTTCATGATCCTCAGAATTTGTTTCTTTTGCTTTTTCTGAATAGGCCTTTCTACGTTTACTAAGATTTTCTTCCCTTTCTTGTGCTGTCTGTTGTGTGGTTTGCATTTTTCTTGTTAATCTTTCACTTGTTCTTTGTACTATATTTACTCTTTTCTTTGGTGGCATTTTGATATTCAATGTAATGGATTTATTAGATTTTTATAGTGTTTTAAAATAATGTGTAATATTTGTGGTATTTTCAGCAGAGTAAATGGAGTGTGCAGCAGACAAAATGGAATCTGCACAGTGAATAGTTTGATCCTTTCCTGTTTGTTGTAGTGTAATATTTTTACTCAATTAGGTTTAATTTAAAGTCTTTTGGCTTTTTAAAATCGTTTATATTATGTTGTGAAGTAGAAGGTTGCTATCTTTAAATGGGGTTGTATATTTTAAAATGAGTGAGAACTGCTGTGTTGTTGTTTTAAAGAAAGTGTTCTATTATTTCAATGTTTTAACACTTGAAAAGTATATTTGCAATGTTTTAAAACTTGAAAAGTGTTTTTGAAACGTATAATATTACTGTTTATACTGTTTTTAAAGTATTATGGTATGAAGTGGAAGTTTTCTGTATTTAAAGGCTGTTTTCTCTTTAAAATTGAATGCCAAGTGCTCCGTTGTTGTAGTAAAGGAATAGTATGATCTTGTTTAAATATTTTTAAATTATAAAAGTCTGTTTGAAACATTCAATATGACTGTTAATATATATATATATATATATATATATATATATATATATATATATATATATATATATATATATATATATATATATATATATATATATATATATATATATATATATATATATATATATATATATATATGTTTGTTATTTTAAATGTATTTTAATTTTCCCAGGGTTATTTCTGAATTTGCTAAGGTATTCTGTTCCGTATTTGGTTTTTTTTTCCAAACTGCTCTGTACCTCTTTTAAATGCGTGATGCTTTTCTTTTCTCTAACGTTTATTTCGGACGTGTTTGGTTTATTTCAACGTGTATTAAAGGTTATTTAATTTATTTTCGATGGTTCTATTATTTTCGATGGTTTTTTGAACTTAAAGGATTAATTTAGAGAATGGAGTGTGCTCTGTCAATAGTCCGCTTTTCAATTGCTCCGATGCGTGACGGTGTTCGTAACGATTTCTAGTTGAGTAGGAATTTAATCCAATGCGTTCTGCTTATGTGTGTTTTGATAGTATATTCCTAATTCAAAATTAAATAAAAAGAAATTAAAGTAAAGGTAACGTAAATAAATTAAATAGTAAATGAATTGATGATAACCATAATCGTGGTTTATGCTCAGCAAAATAAATAACTGTAAGTAATGTAAAGTAAAAGACAAACTTAAAAGTCGAAGGTAAATGTGAAATAATAAATTAATTAGAAAGAAAGAAGTAGGTTTTTCGTAGTAAAAGTTCTCTGCTCAAAACTCGCAATTGTCTTAGCTCCGTACCAATACGCAATCGCAAAGGTACGTAACTATGAGGGGTTAGCAAGGTAATGCAGCTCCTTTTGTACCATTTGGTGTCGCTATATTTCGTCACGTTTGACGCGTTCGCTCCAAAGCAGTTGATTGGCTATATTACTGTGAATGAGTAGGATGGTGTGATTTGTAGTGTACCTCCTTAAATGGTTAAAAGGTGAATAGGATGCTGGGATGTGTATTTTTCCTCTGTTTTCAGCGTTCATGTTTTGGCAATGTTTTAAAACGTATTTTCGTAGTCAAAGTTTTCTGCTGAAAGCTCGCAATTGTCTTAGCTCCGTACCAATACGCCATCGCAAAAGTACGTAACTATGTTGGGTTTGCAATGTAAAGCAGCTCCTTTTTTCCCGTTTGGTCTTGCTTTTTCCCCGAAACGTTTGATGCGTTCGCTCCAAAGCAGTTGATTGGTTACATTACTGTGAATGCGTAGGATGGTGTGATTTGTAGTTTACCTCCTTAAATGGTAATAAGGTGGATAGGATGCTGGGATATGTATTTTTACCTCTGTTTTCAGCGTTCGTGCTTCAGCAATGTTTTAAAATGTATGTTTTGATTGGCTGCGGCGCACCTGAGAACGACTGAGAACGTTCTCTTTCTCATCATAATTGGCTGCCGCTCGGCGAACCGTGGCAAACCACAATGGTTTTGGGGTATTGAAGTTCTTTCCATTCCTTGCCGTTTATGGGGCTGTGGCCCCCGTGCCGGTTTTCTGAAACCTTTGTTGACCTGCGGACCCACTTCGGCCGTGTGCACGAAGGGTGGGTGCGGGTCAGTAGGGCGAGACATAGCAACCTATAGCCAGTTTCAACGGTTAACCCTTGGTTTTATAGGTTAAGATAGCTCCTTTGCTAATAAAGAGATCCTAAGCTGATGAAGCATGTGTTTCTTCAAAGCAAATAGGAAATTGAGAGTGGAAGGTGAGATAAGAAATTTAACAAGCTCTAAACAAAGACACTATTCCTTTAATCTCCAAAGACTTGGAAACCAGTAGTCCTGAGAAGAAGGGTAGCAGGCCAGCCTTCACCCTTTAAGGGAAAGGGGACAAAGTGAAGGGGGAAACTTCAAAGAAGGCACAGGGCCATAACTTGGCACCCAAGTATCTCAGAAGGACATACTCATTCACCTTCTATTCTTCCCAGTGCAGTAAGGTGATAGGGAAGCGGCACTTACTCACAGGAGTCAAAGGAAACTGACTTCATTTATAGAGCCACCATTTACCCAGCTAATAAATAGAAGCAGGGGAGCCACTTCTCTCACCCAATAATCTACTACAGGCCAAGGCAGAAGCTACCAAGGCGAGGCCCATGCACTGGGCATTTTGAAAGCTCCACCGTTCCCCTAACTGATGAGACCCAGGGTGGCTAGCAGACAAATTAATCAAGGGTAAATCAGGTTAGAGCGCCAGGACGTGGTCACATCACATGGGACGGCACAGGCGGGGCGGTGCCGACAGGGTCATGCTCCCTCAGACAGTTGAGGGGGCCGGACTGGTGGCCCCCCAACTATAAACACATCTGCAGCTGTTTGCAGTGGCAGCTGGACTGAGGGTGTGAGCTGGATGATTTGGCCACAGGCTGGATCAGTCCCACAGGCCATAGGTTGCCAACCCCTGACCTATAGCTTGCCATGTTGTACCTGACTCCATGGCTGATCCACCTAGTTCATTATTTAGTTCACCTATCATGGTCACAGTACCTTACTTTAGTCATAACTTTACTACCGTATTTATTCGAGTATAACGCGCACTCGTGTATAACGCGCACCCCTAATTTTCCATGAAAAAAACATTTATTGACAACGTAAACTGGTGTACCGGTAAGTCTCTTGAGTCGCGCGGCGCGGGAGCGCGGGTGGCTGGCGTTAGCGCCTCCCCCTTACCGTTCCGGCGGGTGCGTGCGGGTGAGTGGCGGCAGCGGGACCTGGGCGCCTGCCGCCGCCCGGGGAGGAGGGCCATGGCGTGCTCCGTGCCTACCCGGCGCCGGCTCTTGGGTCGCGCGGCCCGGGAGCTCGGGTGGCTGGTGGTAGCGCCTCCCCCTTACCGTTCCGGCGGGTGCGTGCGGGTGAGTGGCGGCAGCGGGACCTGGGCGCCTGCCGCCGCCTGGGAGGAGGGCCGTGGCGTGCTCCGTGCCTACCCGGCGCCGGCTCTTGAGTCGCGCGGCCCGGGAGTTCGGGTGGCTGGCGGTAGCGCCTCCCCCGGAGGGTTCCCTTCTCGTCCCGGCGGGTGCGTGCGGGTGAGTAAAAGAGGCTCGTTTATAACGCGCACCCAGTCCTCGTGTATAACGCGCACCCAAACTTTGAGTTCTTTTTTTGGTATAAAATTTTGCGCGTTATACACGAATAAATACGGTAAGTTCTACACAGACCCATATGCACAAAAGAAAGTTCTCATCTCATGATGGAGGACTTTAACATATTCAATCACAAATATATGGAGCTGCTGGAACACTGTTAACAGTCTGGAGATGTTACATTTTTTGGACTAGAAACCCAGTATCCTCCGGCTGGTGACTTTGTTTCCTGGGGACTTCTAGGAGTTGGCATCCAAAAAGTAACCTTTTCAGCCTCTGATGGTGAACATGTAGCCATTGAACATACACACAGAGATACATGCACCACACACACCTTCCAGGAAGTTATTTCATCCTTCCACTCAATACAAAAACAAACAGGGTATTTGTATCCTTTTTCTGATTTTGTTCAGTAGCATGGAGTTTGCACTGGATGCTGACTGGCAATGTTGCTTCTTCCAAGAAAGCACCAATAAGGCACGAGAAGGAGCAAATGGAAACATGATAAGAATTATTCCCACCTTGTTTATGAGCTGGTTGTAATGCTTTGCGTGTGTGATAAGACATTTTAAAAGATGCAATTAAGTTGGATGGACTCAGTTCGGACCTTCTGACAAACTGAACAATAGCCTAATTACTACAAGCCTTTTTTTTTTGCTCCTGGGGAGAAACATTACAGGCTCAAGGAGTTGCTATGGGAGCAGCAACAGTTATGTTTCGAGTGCCACAGTGAGAGAAAGGCTATTCTGGCACTCTGTTTTGCAAAATATATAATTTGTATTTCTCCATTTGCTATGTGTGTGCATGTAAAGGTTTTTAGAACTGCTTTTAGCCAGTCATGTTAACTGTTGTTTGCAAATTGCCTCTTATCATGGAACTCCAGAGATTTCTCTTAATCTAAACTAGGTATTTTTAAGCAAGCTGTAAGTGCTTTCAGTTAGTAGGTTTTTGGGTCAAGAAAGGGCCAACCTTTATATCAGAACAAAGCTCCAGGTACAATTTGCATTTCATTTCGATTCAAGTTGAAAAGCAGATATAAGGTTGAGGCAAGCTCTTCTTTAGTTGCTCAGTGACTAACAGCTGTTTCCAAAGGTGACCCATGTGAGGGGCAATTGTTTTGTTTAAAGCAGGGGGAGGCAATTTATGGCCCATGAGCTGGAATCAGCCCACAGCACCAAATAATCTGGCCCCCACCCTCGCTCCAGCTGCTGCTGCCACAGGAATCAGCCATGGACTCATTTACAGCTGCTGCAAATGCATTTACGACAACCGTAAATGAGTCCACGGCTGTCACAAATATGTTATGACAGCCGTAAGTGGTGGGAGAACCATCAGTCTGGACCCCTCAACTGTCTGAGGGAGCATGACCCAGCCCCTGTCTGAAAAAGGTTGGCAACCCCTGTTTTAGAGCCACCCAAGCTATTGTGTATGCAAGCAGCTAGTCCTACACGGAATTCAGCAGATAGCAACTGAAGGGGATAACAACTCAAGGAGCCAAGCCCATGCGGCTCCAATCACCCAATTAATAGTTAGCGTGGGGAACTCCCCACCTCCAGGTGTTCATGGTCAGGAATACAACACAATAGGTAATCAGGGTGTTCATGGTCGGGAATACAACACAATGGGTAATCATGGGCAGGAATACAGTGACGTCAACCAATGGGTATTGTGGCGGGGAATTCAAATGCATTATAAAAGGAGCTGCGTTTCCCAGTGTAACCTCATGTACAGATTGACCATGCTGAAATAAAGAAGTGTTTGGCCCGCATGCCGGCTCCATGTGCAATTAATCTGCCTACATCAAATTGGCAATGAAGGTGGGATAATGGCTTCCCACAGAGTAACCCACGCACCGTTTGACACCTTGAAGCCCGAGTCATGGGACCTGTGCGAGGAGCAGTTCCTGTACACTATGGATGCTGAGGGCATTGAAGACGAGGCTCAGAGATGAGCCTGCCTCCTGGCTCAGTGTGGTTTGCTGACCCTGGAGCTGACAAAGAACCTCCTGATGCCAAGGGGCCTAAGGTCGGTCCCCCTCGATGAGATCCTGAACGCGCTGCGGGCACACTTCTGGCCGAAGGTGTCCATGTTCCCGGCATGGCTGGCCATCCACCGGCGCGACCAGCAGTCCGGAGAGAGCGTGGCGGAATATGTCGCCGTGCTGAGACTGATGGCCGTCCCTTGCCACTGGGGCACCCACCTGAGTGAGGTGCTGCAAGACTGCCTCCTCCTTGGCATGCAGAATGAGGAGGCCCAGCGGAGACTGTTGGCCTGGGACGAGGACATCACCTTTGAGCAGGTCCTCAGAGCTGCCCAGGCTGCTGAGGCGGTAAAAGACGGGGTGCAGGCATGTCGGGTGAGAACCCGTCAACTGCCGTGCAGGCCCACAGATGCTCGCCTCACAGGGAACGAGAGCCAAGAGCCGCGGCAGCCGCCACCGCGTCCTCATCCAACCTCAGCGAAAGAGAAAGTGAACCCGTGGTCCAGAAGGTGAGGAAATGACATTCCGAGAGGAGAGACACCACCAAAGCAAGCAGACGCTGTGAGGGGTGTGGGGGCACACACGACCGGAGGAAGTGCCCCTTCAGGAAAGCCAAGTGCCACAACTGTGGGCGTTTGGGCCACATCACCAAGGTGTGCAGACAACGCCGAGACCCTGGTTGGACCAGCCGCTGGAAGGACCAAGACGTGGGGAAGGTGCACGCAGAGGACACCATGGTGAGACGTTTGTTGGACCGGCACACCCATTTTTTTGTTAAGGTACTGTTGTAGGGGGTCCAGGTGAAGATGGAGGTGGACTCAGGGACTACCTACTTCATTATCTCGCAGACCAAGTTTCTGTGCATTCCCCCTAAGGACCGCCCCAAACTTAGAGCCCTCCAAATGAACTTGAGGGATGTCCAGGGAAGCTACATCCCAGTCCTGGGGTTGGGGGACTTCACCGTATGGTTTAAGAACTTCAACAGGAAGTTGCCTTTAGTATTCCTTAAGGGGGTATCCAGTTGCCTTTTGGGGACCCAGTGGTTTGAACCACTGGGAATTGCATTGACTGGAATCAACGCCATTCGAGGCGACCCCATCCAAGACGTGTGCAATGCACACCCGGCAGTTTTCAGGAAAGGACTTGGGGAATACAGGGGGCCTCCTGTGGACTTTGATATGGACCCTTCCGTCCACCCCGTGTGCCCCAAGCCATGCAGAGTGCCTTTCACACTAAAGGACAAAATAGAGGCGGAGTTGGACAAACTGGTGGGTCAGGGGATTTTGGTACCTGTGGACTCTGCGGAGTGGGAGATTCCGATTGTAACGGCCATGAAGTCTAATGGGGAGGTTAGGATTTGTGCTGATTACAAGTGTACTATCAATAAGGCAATCCGCCCCAATGCCTACCCAGTGCCGGTAGTTAGCCACTTGCTGGCCAAGTTACATGGGGGGAGGTGTTTTGTGAAGCTGGACCTAGCACAGGCTTACCAGCAGTTAACAGTCACACCTGCAGCCGCAGCTGCCCAGATGATAGTGACGCACAAGGGTGCTTTTAAAGTGACACCCCTCCAGTTCGGCGTGAACTCAGCTCCCGGTATCTTTCAGGCACTTGTGGAATGCCTACCTAAGGGACTCCCTGGGGTTTTTCCATACTTCGATGATGTATTGATAATTGCTGGGGGGGAGTCAGAGCTAGCACAAAGGTTAGACCGGGTGCTGTCCGTATTTGAGAGGGCTGGGTTACACCTGAGAAGGGACAAGTGTTTTTTTAACGCAAACAAGGTAGAGTTCCTGGGGTTTTGGATCACCCCCGATGGGGTAAAGCCATCCAAATCAAAGGTTGCAGCCATTCAGGACGCCCCCACACCAGCTACTAAGGCAGAGCTGCAGTCGTTCATGGGGCTCCTGAATTTCTACCACTCCTCCCTCCCCAGGGAGTGGGACACAGCACGCGGTTCATGGTCCAGACTCCACGTAGACTTTGCGGGGCCCTTCAGGGGCACAATGTTCCTACTCGTGGTTGACGCATTCTCAAAATGGCTCAAGGTCATTCCAATGCATAACACGTCCTCCGCGGCCACAATCAAACATCTGCGAAGGATGTTCATTTGTTTTGGCATTCCCAACTTGCTAATTTCGGATAACACATCCATATTCACGTCCACGGAATTCCAAGCGTTCCTCAAGCAGAACGCAGTCAGGCATATCACCTCTGCCCCTTTTCACCCGGTCACAAACGGCCAAGTGGAGCGCATGGTCCGCACCATAAAAGAGGCTCTAAGGAGGATGGGTCAGGGGGATTTGGAGTTACAGCTCTGTCAATTCCTCATACACTATAGGGTCACCCCACTAGCCTCGGGGCAATCCTCCTCAGAGCTCCTAATGCGGAGAAGAATCCCAATGTTACTCGACCACCTAGATCCATCCAGGGTGGAGGATAGGGGTACGAATGTGTCAATACAGCAGGAAAAGGTGCTTGGGATAGGTGACCCAGTTTATTGCAGGAATTACATGAGTTCAGGGCCAGCGTGGGTGCCTGGGGAGGTAGTAGAGCAAACTGGACCTGTATCATACAAAGTCATGACAGACTCGGGGTTACTGTGGCGCAGACACACCGACCAACTTAGGAGAAGGGTCATGGAAGCCACAAGGGGAATTGATCCAGAGGAACCCAGTGAAAGGAGTGATAGAGAGGGTTCAACATTAGGGTTGCCCCCCACCCGCTTAACCCAAGGGGGGAATACAGGGTTGAGCATTACAGGCTGCACGGAATGACCGGAGTCAGCCTTTCAGCCCGAGGAGACCCACCAATTTGATTTTTTGTTTCAAGATGAGGGGAGTTTTCCTGGGTGTTCCCCCACTCGTCCCAGAGAGCAGTGGGGCTTTGAGTTCTCCCAATGGTCCCCTCATCCTCCCTGAACTAGGGATACCCATCCTTTCCCCTGCCAGGATTCGATGGGAACCTTCAGTTTTCCAGGGGGAGAAGCCCTGGCACCCCGCAAGCGTTTCTGAACCGGCGGGCCAGTCACAACAAAATCACCGGCCCCCACAATGGTTAAGGGACTTCATCCCATCCTAGGGGGGAGGGATATTGTGTATGCAAGCAGCTAGTCCCACACGGAATTCTGCAGATAGCAACCGAAGGGGATAACAGCTCAAGGAGCCAAGCCCATGCGGATCCAATCACACAATTAATAGTTAGCACGGGGAACTCCCCACCTCCAGGTGTTCATGGTCAAGAATACAACACAATAGGTAATCAGGGTGTTCATGGTCGGGAATACAACACAATGGGTAATCATGGGCAGGAATACAGGGACGTCAACCAATGGGTATTGTGGCGGGGAATTCAAATGCATTATAAAAGGAGCTGCGTCTCCCAGTGTAACCTCATGTACAGATTGACCATGCTGAAATAAAGAAGTGTTTGGCCCGCCTGCCGGCTCCGTGTGCAATCAAACTGCCTACATCAAACAAGAGCAAAACCATGATCTGTAGTGGCCTCTTTTTGCAAAGGGGAGCCCTCTGTTTTGTCCAGGAAATAGATTGTTACTCATGAAAGCTCATGCTGAAACAAAAGTTTTAGGCCAGCATCTTACTGACTTATGTGATTTTGTAGGAACAGCAGCAGCAATGCCGTGAGGTGTCTTTTGGATTGTCTCTCATGGGACCCATCCATCCCAATTATGCAATTGAACAGATACAACATGCAGCCACAGGGAAGTTAAAGATGGTTGCCCTCTGTGACTGTTTTTTAATGTGTGAGTTTTGTGTTGTTAGCCATTCTGAGTGGAAAATTCTTCTAAATGGTTGGGGCATAAATGTAATAAACAAACAAACAAACAAAATAAAAGTCATGTCTATTTGCAGGAAGAGGAGAAATAATACTTGTATGTGTACCCACATGTGTGTAACACAGGTAGAAATTGCATGTGTATGGTTATACAATATAAGATGCCAGGGATCCACCAGAAGACTGGCTTGATATAGGTAAACAGTGCACTGGTTTGTTCACTCATGCTTGCAGTAGGAGCCATTTAATAACTCCTTATTGTATCTTCTGGCTACATACGTATTCAGTTTCTTTTCTCCCAACAAACCAAAGAAATAAGCAAAGAATAAACCCTGAATGTTTCCTCAGAAATGCAGCAGAAGCTCCCTACTATGAAATGGCACAATAAGCCATTAAAACATTTTATTTAGTTGCTTATAAGCAAGTAGACATGACTGAGCAGTGTACATTAAAATGGTGTTGTCCATCCTAAGCCAGATTTCCCAAACATCTCAATCTTCTAGTGACATAGGAATCATCCCTCTGCCTTCTACATTCAGATTAGCAAAGTCCAAAAGCCAAAGGCCCATATCAGGGAGCTGGGATGTCGGACTTTCATTTATAGCTTAAAATGGCTGCGTGGCTTAAGGAGTCTAAGATTAAACTCATCAATGAGATGTGACTGGAACAATTGATTTTGGCCTATCTGTTGCTGCTGACGACATTGAATGATGTAATTCAATACATGGAACCTGACTTCCAAATACCTGTAACTATGACAGTGGAAGTAGTCTTTTAGCAGCCTGTAGTCTTTTAGCCAGAGCTTAATTTTTTTGTTAATAATTATTTCCCCCTATTAAGGGCCTAAAGGCAATAATGTAACAAGTCCTCTAAATCTAAAACTTGTAATGTAACATGACCAAGATTTTTCAGCAAAGTCCTGAGTAAATCTGAGTACTGGGTATATTTCTTATATTCTGGTTATGTCTAGTCATAGCCTCTTCCTGTGGAATTTTATGATGTATACTGTATAAGCTTTGTACTGCAAAATATTTTAATTTTGGAGATGTACTGTACATATTTGGTTAAACTACCTACCTGCCTCATTGACATAAACCAGTGATCAGTGGAAAAGGACTTTCTATACTCTTCTGGTTGCTGAATGATTGATATCACAACACTGGAAGAATAAATTTCCACCCTCTGTTAAACAATGTACGGACAACTGTGTATTTAAAAATATATTCAAATATGTGTTATATAGTCAACAACTGCATAAGGATCTATCTGAATATTACCAAATTTCACTGAAGTCAATATTTACCTTTTCTCAGACCTTGGGAATTTTCTATTTTCCTATTTGCAGTTGCTACTCCTCTTGTTCTATCATCCCCTCCCTTTTCACTTTTGTCTGTTTTTATTTATTTTTTTATTTTTAGTACTATTCTCTGTTGGTATGCCCCTGTTTTGTGATGGTGCTTGCTTTAAACAATTTAAACACAATAAAAATGAACTGTACATGCTGAGTGAAGAAGCATATAAAAATAGATGTATTGCAATGAGATGCGGGAGGCAGCCATGTGGCGAAGTCCAGCCCCGACCAGAGTCGGGAGCAAGTATTTATTCCCTGCCTAGGGGCGAAGATGCGTATCTAAGACAATTGCACCATCCCCTGTACAGAAGGCTTGCGTGAAATCCGTGTCTGGAAGGCTATTCTGAGGCCACCCTGAGGTTAATGGAAAACCCGCACCTAATTGCCTTGGGCTGGCGAGACCCATTGTTCCTGCCCTATTCTCGGGATCTATGTGGATTGACCCCGGGTACCTAATCTTGTCCCTTGTTTGCCCCTGTCTGCTTGGCTAACTCTATTTTCCCCCAGCCTGAGCCATTGTTTATTCCTAGCCTGCCCGCTTATCTCCCCAATTTCCTCTCCAGCCGAGTATGGCCCCAACTAGTTTGGGGACTGGCATGCGGGTCTGTGGACACCGGGCGCACCCCTTGGGAGAGGTTTAATATCCAATTAGTGCAGGCAACCCACATTTCCCCCTTTTTTTACTGTTTAAATCGGCCTGGCTGAGGGCTTGATAGATATAAGGCATGATCTGCTTGGGCGTAAATTTCTCTTTGGGGTTCTACCATGAGGTGCACATTGACATGAGCGATGGGATGCACTGAGCGAAACAGCAAAGCATGATCCCAACAACTATGGTTATAGCTATGGGCTGGAGCACTGTTTGCATCCATTCCCAGGGCACCCAAGACCACAATGCATCCCCCAAGCCCAATTTGTTCAGCTATTTGGCTCTGGACCTTGCGAGAGTTGTCCACCAGGTTGAAACAACAATGGCCTCACCCAATTAATGTTCCCTAGAATCTGTTGTAACTCTACAAGCATGACTGTGTCCTTAATGTTGATTTTGGCAGCACTGGAGCTGCGAAGGACCTGAGCAGTCTGTGCTCTAAATATGAATATGGCTCGGTCCTCTGTACTTTCTCTGGGGCTATGATTAGTCCCTTCTCCCCTAGCATGCTCTCAAGGTTTTGGAACATGTTGTTGTCCAATTGTGGCGCTGCGACCAATATGTCATCCATGTAATGGCAAACTATGATCTTGGGGTGCAAGTTCCGGAACCCCGCTAAGGCCTCGTGTATGCAGATTTGGCACAGGGTCGGTGAATTGAGCATTCCCTGTGTCAAATATTTCCATGCAAACTTTTGGGTGGATTCCCGGTGGTTTGTGACTGGCACTGTAAAGGCGAACCTTTCCCTGTCCCTAGGGTCTAAAAGGATCGTGTAAACACAGTCTTTTAAGTCTACAATCAAGATCTCCCATCCTTCAGGGATCATGTTTGGATTGGGCACACTGCATTGAAGCAGTCCCATTGGCTGGTTACATTTATTGATCTCCCTTAAATCATGGAAGAATTCACCACATCCCTGACTTCTTTCGAATGATGAAAATCGGTGAATTCCAGGGACTGGTTGATGGCTTGATATGTCCCGAGTCTAGCTGCTCTTTAATGAGCTGCTTTAAAGCTTCTGATTTCCCCCCTACGGCCACTGCTCTACCCATACTGGCTCGTCTGTTAGCCATTTGAACAGTAGGGCCATTACCCGAAAGTTAAGGTGGCCTGATACTGCTGTAGAATGCCTCTTCCCCCAGAGGTTTATCGGCACATCCAGGATGTGAGAGTGGTTTGCCGCCATGCCGTCCGCCCCTGGGATCGTGACTTCTACCCACTCTCTGCTTCTGCTGGCTTCCTGAATTCCTCCTACTCCCCACACGTCTGAGACTACTTCGATTGCCCACTCATTGGGCCATAACTTCTTGCTAATTATGGTGACGTCAGCGCCCGTGTCCAGAAGGCCCTCAAAGGGCTTTCTGTTCAAAAATACCTTAATCACCAGGCGCTGTTTCCACTCTATGGTCTGTTCCACTGCCACTATGATCTGGTATCCTTTTACTGTCCTTTCCTTCTCCTGGCGGTCTGTCGACCCGAATCCAGAATCTCCTCTGATTACCTCCTTACCCCCACCTGGCAGATTATATGGAATCATGATCAGTTGTGCTACTGAGTCCCCTTTGTTGACTGTCTGGGGCAGGTGTGTCCATAACTGCACCTTGATGATGCCTGTGTAATCCGAATCTATAACCCCCGGGATCACAAAGATCACTTTTTTCCCTGCGCTACTGTGAGGCAAGACTAATCCTACTGTTCCTTGGGGCAGGGGGCCTTTAAACTGGGTGTTAACTAATTTGACTATGCCTGGCAGATCACAAGTAACGTCCTCCTGGCACTCTAGGTCTAACCCTGCACTGCCCTTGGTTTCTGCCTGTGTCTCGGAAATGTTGGGGAATGATTATTGGGATGTCTCCTCTGGGGCTTCCAGAGCAGGGATCGCCTCTGTTTGGATTGGGGCCAGAGACACGCCCGTGGTCCGGTTTCCCTAAGCCTGGCACTGGCTGGCCCAATGATAGCCGTTGTGACACCTTGGGCATTTGGTGGAGGGTTTGGCTGGGCAGCCCCCTGGAGGGCCACCCCCTCCCTTGCTACGTTGCTTTGACCTACACTCTCAGGTGAAATGCCCCATCTTCCCGCAGTGGAAGCAAGCTCCCTTGGGTCTATTCCCTCCTTGCACGGCCGCCACTAATAGCCCCATTTTATCGGAGTCTGTCCTGACATCCGCGCAAGCTCGGATCATATCCGTGAGCATCAAATCGGTTCTGTGGCCCATTGCCTGAAGTATTTTACAGCAGTCTAGATTGGCGTTGTCTTTTGCCAGCTCCATCATAAGCTCTTCCTGAGCCTCCAGGTTATCTATCTGTCTACTGATTGCCTCTTCTAGCCAGTTGATAAAGTCCATATAAGGCTCCTGTGCTGCCTGTTTTATGGTTGTGTAATTTTTTGCGCTCTTGCCGGTGGCAGGCACCTTGAGATATGCCTTGAAGGCAAACTCTGAAGCCAACTGAAGTGTGGTGGCTGGCAGGACGGACTGTGTTTGGATGGTATCAAACTGCCCCACCCCATATAGTTGGTTGGGAATTACTGCGCCTCCCATCCGGGCAGCCCTAGCCTGCACCTCCAGTCTGTACTCACTATCCCACAACAGGTATTGGCTCGTCACTCCCAGGAGTAGAAATAAAATGTGCCCGTATGGGGCTTCGTGGGCCGGATGAATTGTTGTCAGGGCTGGATCTGGCCCCTGGATCATAGTGACCAGCCCACTGAACCACGTGACTGGCCCACAGTCCAAAAGGTTTGGGCACCCCTGGTATGGCTATGGGATTTGTAGCTCAACTGAAAAAAACACCCCATATTAAGAAGACAATTCTAAAAGAACAAAAAGAGCACCTTTGAAGCTTTCACTTGTGTGTGTACTACTAAAGGTCCACAGTGACAACCTCGATGCCATTCTTTGTAAATCCCATAACTAAATAATGAGTTAATTAATGCAAACCCTACAAATCAAAAGTCTTCATTTCCCAGTGTTAGCATCAATAAATTAAGCAGCCAGTTTCTTGTGTTTTATATTAACAGATAAATGTTCCACAAGATACCAATGTTCCCCAGCAACTGGTATTCACAGAGTGCCACCATGGCCAGCACATTGCTGTTACAGCGTGTAGGTTGAGACAGTCCCATGCTCCATTTATATTATGATCCTCCTCTAGAGCTGCTCAACGTGCCTCAGACATAAAGCTATCTTTGTCTTAAAGGATTGGGCAGTGAGATGTTTGGTGGATTAATAAGCCTGAAAGACATCTAGCATAGCCTGTTGTCAGGACATCTGCATTGTTTCCCATTTGGAAAAAAAACTTTGACTAGCTTGGTTAATGGGCTTTTGCTCTGAATCAGTGGTTGGCAGCTGTGTTGGAATTCACTTTGACAAAGGTTAAACAGTATATTTCCATACTTGTGCTGAAGGGGGAGTCTATTAATAAATAAACGGAGCTGTAACTGGATTTGATATACGCTAGAGGAGGTCAGCAATAAAAGCAGTCGATAATATGCTTTTGTCTCGCTTGCCCAGTAAATAGGTCACAGGTCTTGGGCCAGATAAGACATGGAAACTAATCACATGAGGCAGGTGTGGAAACTTTATTGGAGCCTCTCACACTTATGGAGAAACTTCAGGAATGCCAAACTGAACTGAGGGAGCAAAGATGGAATAAAAAACAAATCAGGAGGTGGAGAATGAGATGGTTTATTCTAGTAACAAGAACTATCACATGAATTAATTTACCCACCCACAAACTTTCCTTTGTGAATTTTGATTATGAATATTCTCCCATCTTTCTTCTTGACAGCATGAATATCTATCAATTATTTTATATCTATCATCTGCTTTCAATCTTCAGAGAACTCTCCCCCACCCTCAAACAATCTGCATTTTCATGGACTCTTGACAACCAATATGCATGAGCAGGTAACATTTGACAAGTGTTTGACATTTGACTTGAAATAGAATTCAGTGAACTTTTATATTCATATATTTAATTCAAAACTTAACATTTGAAGTGTTAATGATAGGTTTTGAACTGGAATTTCAGAGCTTGCATTATGAAACCATGGTTTGACATCAACTCCCAAATTGTGAAATAAGAATGCTTGGAGTGTACAGGGTTATTTTTCTGGTGAAATTTTATTTTAGTGCTACTACTAATAATAAAGATGCTGTACTTTTAAATTGAATTTTAAAAATTGGTATTAGCAGGATGCACTATATTAAGATACTGCAGCTAGAATACTAATAGTGTTTGCATGAGCAGCTGTGGATAATTGACAAGGTGCTAGGATGCATTTTGGTTGCACAACAGAGCATATAACACCCATCGTGACTGAGATGTTCCCCAATATTTCTTCAATTAGCTGCAATTAACTACAACAAACTAGGCAATCTTATGCAAATACCAATAGAATTCTGGCCTGTGATATAATTTAGGTGCCCCATCCCAGATAAATGCAAATAAATAAATAAATATTCTCTCTTGCCCATCTGTGTCTCTCATAACATGTGTTACTACTAACAACCATATTCACATGACACTACTTTGCAAATTTCCACAATTAGCCTGGTCAATTTTATGGATGACTTGAGCTGGGACCCTAACAATACTGTGTTAATTCTCCTAGATTTGCCAGGGATGTCTGATGTCATTTCCCATGGAATCATTTTGTACCACCTTGCTGGAGTGCATCCAGATGGTGTTGCATTTTGATTGTACCATTTGTCTCTGGTGGATACATTTCAGAAAGAATTTCTAGAAAACATCTGCTCAAGTCAGTGTTCGGTAGATGTGGGAGAATGAAGTGAAGCATAAGGGAGACAATCCAGAAGTATTGCTGGTTATGTCTCAGGTGACTGAGGGCCAGGTATACAAGCTGCTTTGGATGATGTTCTCATTCTCTTGTTTTAAAAAAGGCATACTAGTTTGGGACATTGGTGTCAAGTATCCCGTTTTGCCCGTGAAAACCTCGTAATTTAGCCCTCTTCTTGCCATCACGTATTTTTTAAATAATCTCCCTTTTAAAAAAAATCCAAAAGGCATGTAGATCTCCTGTATATTATTGTATTATTATACAGTAGCTTTATTTATGAGGTATGTTCCTCATACCAGATCCAAAGAGGAGTGTTGGGCTCCCCCTGGTGGAGGAGGAAGCACCCCCTAGGCACTGCCATTAGCACTACTGCTGCCCCTCATGGGCAGTTAATTGTCTACTTATATCAGTTAATTGTCTACTGTCTTAGCCTTGTGTGCCTCAATTTCATTTTTTAAAACTCTGTGTTTAAGAGAAAACCACGCAAATATCCTCTTTATGTTGTATGCAAATATACTTGAAGCCGATTGGCTCATTGTCTCTTCCCTTTAACACCCTCTTTCCCAGGAGAAGAGGGCTTCAAGTATATTTGCATACAACATAAAGAGGATATTTCCGTGGTTTTCTCTTAAACACAGAGTTTTAAAAAATGAAACGGAGGCACACAAGGCTAAGACAGTAGACAATTAAATGATATGTGTAAAAAATAGTACCATGAAAAATCACTATAATATGAAATGCTGTCGCAGCAGAGAATGGGGAAAAAGATTTAAAATAGAATTATCAGAGTAAGGCTGGCCTGTTGCCTTCTTTCCTGTGAGGGGCAGCAGTAGTGCTAAGGGGAGTGCCTAGGGGGTGCTTCCTCCTGCAACAGGGGGAGCTCAACACTTCTCCCTGGTTATGGTGGCTCTTCCTCTTCTAGGCTCTTGGATGTGCCTGGATTTTGGTGAGGAGGTGGTTTGGCCTGGTGGAGTGGGGGCAGGGGCATGGCCTGGTGGGGAGAGGGGCATGGCCCAAAATTTCCCTTATTTTCATTTCTAAAACTTGACAGGTATGGTTTGGGATGTTATCAAAGTTAGTACCAGATGAGCAGTTTGCAGTGTGTAGGAACACTTCCTACCAGGTGAGTCTAATAAAGAGCTTGA
Source organism: Bradypodion ventrale (assembly GCA_035047345.1). Lineage (NCBI taxonomy): Eukaryota > Metazoa > Chordata > Lepidosauria > Squamata > Chamaeleonidae > Bradypodion > Bradypodion ventrale. The sequence continues at coordinate 152,276,055 of JAWDJE010000004.1, read as the reverse complement.
GTTCAGGTTGAAATTTTCCTCCAGATGTTAGGTCTGACTGGTGTAACTCATATTTTAGTAACACTCTTCTTCTTCTTCTTCTCCTTTTTCTTCTTCTGTATCTGAATCCAAAAATAGGTGATCATCATGGTGATCAGCCATGAAGACTGTCCTGAGAATGTAATGCAGGGGCCTTTCATCTGCCTTCTGCATTGCAGTGTAACATCCATACTACTGATCCAGTTCTGTGAGTCACTTTCTGGTCCTGAGTCCTTTTGGCATGCAAAGTCCTCATCTACCACAGGCCACGTATTGAAGCTGCTGCCCTCCATCAAGATAGATTCAAGTGGGATTTAATCCACCTGGGAACCATCACCCTTCCCTGTGGACTTTGGCACCCAAGGCTGTTAGTCTTCAAGATTGTTAGGTTAGTTAACCACCACTTGATATTCGGCATTGAGTCGCTGGCAGTATAGTCTACTTTATTACCATAGCAGAAGAACCTGGCCAGACTGAGTTGAGCAGATGTTTTCCAGACTGAGTAACACTCAGAAGAGACATTATTGTAATGTGTATTGTATGTAACTGACAAAAACCTACAAAAGGTCAAAGGTAGGTTGATTTCAAAGTATTAACTGGAGTTACCATACTGCTCATGTTCATGGACAGCCAGCTTGTTTTCTGAGTCACTTCAAAGTGCTTGTTCTCACCTTTGAAAGCCTAGTATGGGCTGAGGCTAGAACCTCTCTCAGGACAGCCTCCTCCCACTTCAGTTTATCCAGGCACTCAGGGCGCACATCCGAACCAGGTCCTAGGTCCCTCCATTATTGGAAGTTGAGTAGGTGAACATGTGAAACTGGGCTTTTTCAGTCACGAAGGACAAAGCCCTTTCAAAAGGAGAATTTCTCAGCCCTGTCACACTCTTTTAGCAATGAATGGAAGCACAACAGTTCTGAAGAGCTTTGTGGGCCAAATGCAGACTAGTTATTTTGAAGAGCAAGCAAGCAAGCAAGCGTCTCCATAGTGTCAATCTTGGAATCAACTTGAATAATGAGGCATACATTACAATTAGTTGGCATAGGCATTACCTTATCAAAACTTTGTTTATTTTAAGCTACCCAGCAGATGTTGTTTATTTTGTACCAATTCCTAAACTGCTGTATTGTTATATGTGCATATATGTGTTGGCACAAACTGTGCATTATGCCTCTTGCCTCGTAAAGGTCACAGGATTCCCCACAGTTTGAAAATTTCCCTCCACCCAATCCTTTCTGTTATACAGTAGTTCTATGACAGGTTAGCAGTCAGCTGTCATGGCAAAGAACTTTTGTAACCCTGTAATGGTTATCATGCATTGGGTATGAAGCAGCAGTGACAGTGGCCAGGTGGCTTTGCAGCAGAGGCAGAGTTGGTGACTGTGGTAGCAACAGATTCCCTCCCTTCCAGTGTGGAGGCTGCAGATGGTGGAGATGAATGATTAAAAAGAAATAAAGCTATGAGGAACCTGAGTGGAAGAGGAAGGTGGTTAATCTGGCTCATTTACTGGTCTGCTCATCATCAGGAGGGTGGTTCATCTGGTCATCAGCAAGGTGGTTCATCTGGCTCATTTACTGGTCTGCTGATTACTGCCAGAAACATGCACCAATGAGGACCTACGTTTGACCAACAACAAAGCCAAGAAACTGGCTTAATTTTGGCAGTCCAGGGTTTGTTCAGGACACAAAAGAAGAAGTAGGATGGTTTGTGGGGGTGACTGCAGGGTTTTAAAAAAACATTTGGGCTAGGTTGCTTCAAAGTGTGACCTTCACCTGACTTCAGAAAACTATGACATAGGAATTATTTTGGAGCTCTCTGTTTCTTTGCTGTAGTTCTCCTTTGATATTTTCTGTTGCACATAAACTCGCCAGGAGCAGTCAGCCAAGAAATCCCATTAGCTGAAAGTCTGTCTTTTAAATCTGCTGGAAGATTTGTGAGGTCTCCAGTGATGATTATCAAGGTTTTGTTGGATACACAGGACAATTTCTAAGTTAAAGAAAGTGAGAGGGTCTTTCCGATGGACATTTGTCCTATTGTTTGGAATATTGTGGGAGCAAATGGTCTGCTCCTTTTTCTAGTTACCACATGACATAATCACTAGAGTGGTCCAATCTTCCTCTACCCACATTTTTGAGCCCTTAACAGAGGGTCTACTATTTTAGTGTGCTCTAGATTTGTCTGTTCCAGGTAAGTGTGAATGGACTGAAATTGAGCCATGTAACTGTCAAAGTTGCCGAGGCTCCTTCTGGTTTGAGTTTCTAGTATCACAAAGTGGGCTTAATAAACAAGCTACTTCAAGACATTGGCAATTGAACACTTCTCCTACTTCTCTGTGGAGGAGCAGAGGTGGATTTCTTTCTTTAGTGTCTGGTGGATTTCTTGTTTGGTGTAATCACTTAAATTACATTTAAATAAAAAAATATTTTTGGATATGGGCAGTTTCTTGATCAGCCTTACACACAAGGTAAAGAAAACATATATATTTAATTTAATCTGTGTGATTCAGTGCATCTGTGAAGGTCTAGAAGATACACAACAAGGTGAGGGCAGGATGGTGTCTTATCATCCCATATGAAGATGCCAGCAGTTGGATATAAAGATGCCATCGGTATTTGGATGTTCAAGACAGACAAGAGGCGGTAGACAATGGTGGTGGTAGGTGGTGGTAGGTGGACTAGGAGAGGCCATGTGTATCCTAAATCACTCTGCTACCTTTGCTTACCCCAATATATGTCGACTGAGGTGGCTGCTTCATTCTGTCTCATAGTACGATTGTCTCCAACCACATATTATGTTTTGCACATAGCATGGGAACTTCAGGTACAGAGTCAGTCAGAGTGAGTAAATTAATTCTGAATAGGAGTGCTTAAGCTCACCACGATTTAAAATTCATTGTCATAGGATCCAGACAGACAGACTTCTAAATGTAAAAAATTGTGGTAATCCTATTCTGTTTCACAAACTAGATTGCTTTTTAAAATACAGTAAATAAGTTGCAAATTTGTGGGTATGGGAGGAATACTTGCCTGAAATGCACAATTGAAACTGTTTGCTGCCATTCTGCTGCCCAATGAAAAGGCTACAGATAAATAACTGCATCTGCGTTGGAAGCTCTTGCTGTTACATTACTTTTTGTTGTTGTCTTGTCCTTGAGGAAGGAACAAATAATGGAAGTTCACATGGAAATTAAATAGGATGTTATGATAATTTAAGGGAAAATAGTGCCTCAGTCGAAAACTATATTCATAATAATAACAGTTTGCTTTACTTAAATGTTTCTTTTGTTATATTGATGCAGATGTGACTTCCTCCCAGAAGTGAAAATGCTCTTTCATGAACACTGTTTCATTCTTTCAAGAATGCAGCATGGCTCACATCACTCAAGTTTTTGATGATGAGTTGGATGATGTTTTGTGGGGAAAGAAGACCCTGTTGAGCATGACTCGAGTCTGGCCCTGTGAAAAGACATGAAAGCTGTGTAATCTATGAGCACCATCTGTACTCTTTTGGGGAGAAGTCTGATGAGGCCTTAGCCTCTGTTGCCTTAATTACATCCCATTTAAATTATTGTAATGTGGTTTATTTAGGACTGCCTTTGAAAAGTGTTTGAAATCTTTGGGTGGCTCAAGATGCTTTAGCTAACATGTTGGCTTGCTTTACTGACAGTAGAAATTCTTTGCTACATCTGTAAAACTGGCTATTGGTCCTTTTTTTTGGCACAGTTCAAAGTGCAGGTAACAATCTATAAAGCCCTATATAAATTGGATCCAGGGGACACAATAGACCTCCCAAAAGACCGTGATTAACAGATGGGCATACCCAGGGCAACATTAAGGGAAACCTGAATGACTGAATCTTCCATCACTGAAGCACTATAAAGTGCATATATATTTGGCATAATGACTCACTCAAAATGGCATTTTTCAATGCAAACCCTAGTGGAAATCTCTATTTATATTGAAGGTATCTCAACAGAAAAGGAAGCACTATTATCTGACATTTACATGCAACATACTGCTTTTTCAGTATGAAAAGGACCAAAGGTAAACTTATTTATTTATTTTTTATTTTATGGATTTGTATCCTGCCCTCCTGATGGAATGGAACTTGTTTTAGAAATACCAAATGAATAATACAGGAGTGTAATTTTTACTAAATTGAACAACAATCTATCATCTGAAGATATAATTGATGTAGACAATATTGAAATTCTGACAATCAAAGTTCAATCTTGCACAATCACATATGTTTATAAATCACCAAACAAGTAATATAATTTTTCAGAAACTTGTACCTTCTATTCTCAAACAACAAAAATAGTCCTGAGTGAATTTAATTGCCACTATACTTCTTGAGGATCTAGAGCAGTGGTTCTCAACCTTTTAAAATTGGGGGATGGATCACTCCCCCTGGTGGGACCACCCCAAGTCCACTAAACCCCCAAAACTCCCCCTACTCCCCCACACCGCTCCCCTACTTACCGGCCTAGAGGAGCTGAATACCCCCCCCCCCCATGCAGCAACGAGAGATGCCTCTGCGAGCACAAGAAACGTGTCAGTGGGTGCTGGAAAACCTCCCACAGCCACCAGGAATGCAGCCATGGCCACCAGGAACATCTCTGTGGTGGCATTCCTGGCTGCTGAGGAGGGGTTCCCGGCAGCTGCAGAGGCATTCCTTCCAGCTGCGGAAGATTTCTAGGCAGCTGCTGACACATTCCCAGCGGCCACGGAGAAGTTCCCAGCGGCTGCAGATGTATGTATCCATGGCTGCCAGGAATGCCTCTGCAGCCACTGGAAATGCCTCTGCAGCTGCCGGGAATGCATCCACATCCACTAGGAATGCAGCTGCTTCTGGCAGTGGTGGAAGTGGCAGTTGGAGCGAGGCCACAGGCCAGTTGATTTGGCACCATGGGCTGGATCCTATTATTACCAGAACTAGCTGCCTATTATGACAGCAAACACCTGAAACCTAGTCAGGAAAAAATACAAATAGGGAGGCAAGAAAGAAGTTGAACATAACCTGGAGATGCCACAAATTAAACCACTGTGACAATCCAAAACATTGGGGAGTAAAACTGGACTGTGCTTTAATTTATAAACATCATTGTTGGGATATTAAGCCAAAAGTATGCAGCAGGTACAGCCTCTTCCACAAACTTATAAATACCATATGGGTAGTGCAGCTTTATGTTCTCTGTACCTGTGCCCTTGCCCTGTGTTTCTCTGTTGCAGAGTATGCTGCTCCAGTCTGGAGAAACTCTGCCCATGCTAGTCAAGTTGGCTTGCCCCTTTATGAAATAGGCTGTATAGTTAACAGGCTGTTCATGACTGCTAATAAAATCTTCTTACTCATGGGTATAGCACCTCCAGATGTCAGAAGACAAGTAACGGCAGGGGTTGAGAAGAAATAGCAAGAAACAGACCTAAGGAATCCAATGTTTGGACTTCAACATCATCCATCAAGGTTGAAGTCAAGGATGAGCTTCCTAAAAACAATGGTACCAATTCTGTCTTCAGCTGAGACTTGTTGAACTGAACTATGGAAAAGAATATCACCCAGAGCATTATGGATGACAAAGAGAAGCCAGAAGCAGGTGAACATCTCCAATATGGGACTTAGAAGATGCTGAATAGACTGAGAACTTGGATTTAATTTTTTTAATTTATCGTATGATGAACTTCAGTTGTCTACATTAATGCTGATATATACAGTAAGCACAAATTGTCCATCTCAAGTTTCTAGCCTTGTTTATTGACATGTTTTATTTGGTTCTTTAAACACAGCTGTAACAAGCGGATGTCTTAAATGAATGTGCTTTGAAGAATACCTCTTTAGCACTAAATGAGTAATAAAGTGTCAACAGCTGGGGGATCTTACACAGGAATCACCAAACTTAATTGCAACTTCAGACCTTTCCCTGTTTTCTTTCCACATAATTTGAACCAATAGCTTCAATGTTTTCTGTTTCTACAGCAAGAAGATGAGCAAGTCATTCCCTGTTCCAGGTTGAATACTTACTTTCAGCCCACATGCCTCAAGGACACCCACAAGGACACCACAAAAATATTTGTACTGACAGTGAGGGTGCCAACAAAAAGCCCACACAATATTTATCTCTGAGCACCAAACAAGACTAAGCTTCAGAAGAAGAAATGCCAGCTAACATTTCATTTTATTTTTGTCTATTTTGTAGCACAAGGAGATCTTTCTTTGAAGTTGCTTTCTTTTGAATATATTATAATGTTAAACTGATTTTCAGCTATGCTTGTTAGCTATGCAATATGAGGTCTTTGGTGTAGATTTGCCTATAGTACCTAAAAACTAAGTGACTAGATAACTTAGGGATTTGATTCCCTCACTGTGCCTCTGGCAAGAAAAGCCAGCCAATGCAGTCATGGGGAAGTTGCACAGTTCTAAAGCACCCTAGAAAAAGGGAATGGTAAACAACTTCTAAGTATTCTCTAGAAAACCCTGGTAATGTCATCCTAAGTCAGAATCAACTTGATGGTATGCAGTATACATACTTACATACATACATACATATGTAAAGGGAAAGGTTTCCATTGCTCAAAAGCCAACTGTATCCAACTCTAGGGTTCAGTGCTCATCTCTGTTTCAAAGCTGAAGAGCTAGAACTGTCTGCTTCTGCAGACATTTCCGTGGCCATATGGCAGACATGACTAGACATTGGAGCGCACAGAATGCTGTTTACCTTCCCACCGAAGTGATCCCTGTTTATCTACTTGTAATTTCTTGCTTTTGAACTGCTAGGTTGGTAGGAGCTGGGACAAAGATGGGAGCTCATTCTGTCCTGCAGTACTCGGGAATCGAACTGCTGACCTTCCACCTCCCAGTCAGTGTCTTAGCCACTTGAGACACTGCAGTACATATATACATACAAAACTATTACATTGCAATATCAGATTGAAATGTGGTACACACATTTATTTTATTTCATATGCCAATGTTTTGGACTTTTTTGGACAGTGTCATTGGTGATCCGAAAAGTACAACAGATCCTACATTTAGAACTCAGGAGTATTGCATTGGTCTTATACTGAGTTAGGCCCTTCACCCAGAGGTATTCTTTTCTTAACTAGCAACCTCTTACTAAAGAAATGGGTAAGTAAATTTTGGCCCTCCAATTTTGAGAGCTCTAAACTGAATAGTTGGTGAGTTAAAAAAACTCTTGCCACATGACATGGCAAAAGTTTGCTTATACTTTTTTACAATTGTTTGTACAGTATTATGAAGTGCTATCTCTTCTCATCTTTTGGAAGTACAAATGTCATCCTGCTCAGTCTTGTGGCTTTTGTGCCATGAAGGCAGAACCGCATAGCAACCTTAACAGGACTTTCAAGGTAAGTGAGATTTTTAAGGAGTAGTTTTCCACACCTCCAGTGAAGCTTTAGGGCAGAACAGGTACTCAAACAATGTCTCCTGAGTCCTAGTCCATCACTCTATCCAACACACCATCATGCTATTCAGTATAGTGCTGCGGATACTATAATGGACTGCATCTCAGTAGGTATAGGTTCAAGATCCTACAGACCTATGAAATGTACTGGATGGCTTTGACCTTCATACTGTCTGAGCCATTTATGCTCCTCAGCCTTGGGTTGTTTTGGTGTCTTGCATGGAAGACAAAGAAGGAGCCGCAGTGAGGGCTAAAACACAGCTTTATTGCATGATGGTCAGGATAAACATGTGGTAATGGTGGAGGTACAGCTCATTTTATACTGCAGTAATACATTTGAAAATGGTTGCACAGTAGCTCATTGGCTGCTACCTGCGTGACGTCATTCGGAGTCACGCCCATCTTCTCCAGGTGATCCTTGCGCAGGAAGGTTCCCACGGCTGCCGGTGATTGGGGAAAATGAACCATGTGAGCTGAACGCTCGCAGCTGCCCTCTATGGGTAGCTAGCTCGCGTTCCTTTAACAGCTGAGTTACATTGTAATCATTGTCAGGTTACATTCATACATTCTTAAGGTAATACTGTTACATACACAACAGTTGTTTACTTTTTTGCCTGGGTAGTTGGAGGGAAACCATGTACTCTGCCTTGACCTCACCATGAGAAAGGTTGGCCATTATTGTAATTAAGAATTATTTGACTGAAAAAGGATGAAGTGTTTTTTAATCATTCTATTCTAATTGCTATGTAAGTCTCCTGCCCTGTCTTCATAAGGTGTAAATATTAGCAGAAAGAAATATATTCTCTAGTAAATGTATTTCATCTTAAATGTATTCCTCTTCTTCTATCACCAGCCAACTCTATGTGCTAACAATGACAAAATATGCATGATATAATCACTACATTAAATCATTTTAGGGGCTTCTGGTGAATCATTACTGGATTGCTAAAGCCAACTCCTATTGATAAAATCAGATGCCTTGAAGGCATTGTGCCCAGTTACTTATGGTCCATGGAAAGAAGTAGCAGCTAAAAATGAAAAGCTGAAAACAACTACATCAAAGCATCTGCATCCACTCCTTGACTACCATCTGGCCCTGACCAAATTAAAACCAAGGGAAAGCCCCCCCCCCCAACATCTGTGAATCTAGAAAGAACAGCAGAGAATGCCTGGACAATAATGTGGAAAGAAAAATCTGTCTACCTCTTAAAATGGATGAAGCCATAGGAAAGTCTGCTCCCAGTAACACAGAAAACTGGGTTATTTGGAAATCACTTTGCTAGGTTACCAGAAAGAGAGTGAATCTGAGAAAACAGGAGGGTTGCCCTGAAAAAGTTCTTTGTGAGAGTGGAGGAGAACAGGCAACTTCATATCCATGTCGGTGTATTCTGTTCTCCTCAAGCCCCCTACCTCTTTCTGTGCAGCCCTCCAATCTGCTTATTTACTACTATCACCCTCAAGACATTTCCCCCCTCAGACCCAAACTGTTCCTCCTCCTTTGAGTGGCACCATCCACTACATATGTTTCTTGTCCTTTTCTTTAAAAAAATAATAATCAATAGCAATACTGTTTCTTCTGCCCTCCATGGTTCCTTCTGTCACACATACACAACCTCCACCTTAGTCTTATCCTCCATAGGAGGATTTTCAGCATTCTTCGATTTTTATTTATATCTTGTTGCTTTGCTAGCCAGCAGAGTTCAGGTACCCATACCATGAATAAATGTTTTCTTTTTTTTAAAATCTAAAATGGTAGGTTTATACTTTTGTTACATTTTGATTTAGGGTGTGGCCTTCTTTAGGCATTGGACACTGTAATGCCCCCCACCCCAATGTCTCAGAAATCAGGAGACCACTGTAGAGAAGACTTGATGTTACTTATCCCAAATGTTCTTGAGGTGGCTTGTTACTTGGCAAAAATTACCTGATATATTTTGTAATCTAAGACATGCAGATGAAGGCTAGATGTTTTTTAATCCAGTTTGAAGAATTTGGCATATGTCCTTTCTCTTTCACGGGATTGAAATAGCTATTACTGGAGTGCTTTGGAATGACAGGGCTGTTATCTTGAGCTACTTAGCTGTGCTAGCTCTTTAGTATTTCCTGGTCAGAATATATACTGGCCAGAATATAGTCAAATGACAAACTAATAAAATAAAACAATTCAGGTTTTCCAATTCTAAGCATTCAGGTAAGAGACAGTAAAATCTCTTCAGAGGAGGATTAATGTAAGGGCAATGTTTTTCAATAAGCAGACTAATTAGAGCAAACATGAATGCATCTCGAAGACTCTAAAGGAGGTTAATCTAATAATGCAAAGAGGTTTCTTTCCTTTTTGCCACATGAGAAATCCTTACTCATACCATTCGTACTGGTGACGTCAACGGAACTATTTGCAGGAGATGAGATTATAGGCCTGATGCAGAGTTTGTGTCAGGTTATGGCCTTGGTGACCTTAATCTGTTACAGCAATGTCTGAGCAAGTGGTCTTGATCCACGAAAGCTAGCATTAAAATACAGCAGTTAGTCTTTAAAGTGCCAGAACATTTTTTTGTCTTTTTGTCTTGTTTTATTTATTCTCTGATATGTGTGAAACACAGGCTAACACGGCTATTGTTTCAGAAAGTTCAGCAATGTCACACTTACCCAAATTTCTCCTCAGTCCATCTTCCCTTCCCTGGACCAGGTGGTGGCATGTTGTTCATTCTAAGAAAGTGTGAAAATCATGCTTAATATTTTAATATGTTCAATCAATAGATTCATGTGTAACAAATGAAATAGATTCATGTGTAACAAATGCATGAGCAGACCTTAAAATGTTATTTTTTTTAAAAAGGAACTTGTTGCATTACTCATTGTTAGGCAAGCAAATTAAAGAAGGAGAAAATAGCCAGTTATGTTGTGCCTTACTAACACACTGCATTTTGTCCTTCCCTGGTTGCCCTTGCTCAAAAACCAGTCGTATATGACTTTAGGGTTCAGTGCTCATCTCTGTTTATAGCCAAAGAGCCAGCACTGTCTGCGTCGGCAGACATTTCCATGGCCATGTGGCAGGCATACATCAACACCAGGGTGCAAACATGCCATTAAAATTCAGGGGAATGCTATCTGCTTCTCTCTAGTTGTCAATGCTGATATAGTACCTCAGAGATAACCTTCAAAACCATGAAAGATTGAATGAACATTTCCTATGCTGCTTATTATTGTTGAGAGAACTACATAAAACATGAAAAATTCTCTTGTCAAAATGCTTCTAGAATGCCTTATACCAGTGATAGCGAACCTTTTAGAGACCAAGTGCCCAAACTGCAACCCAAACCCCACTTATTTATCGCAAAGTGCCAACACAGCAACATGGGAGGAAGAAAACATTCCCTTGGACTGCTGGGCAGAGGGGGTGGGGTGAACTCTGTGCTGTGGGAGGGAAGAAGTACTCCCATTGGGCTACTGGGCAAAGGGGTGGGGCAAACTCTGTGCTGGGGTGCCTGCATGGGTGCCCACAAAGAGGATTTCGAGTGACACCTCTGGCATGCGTGCCATAGGTACGCCACCACTGCCTTATACTGTATGTCCTTTGAATGTAACTAGAATTTTCTACACCAAAAAGTAACTTTGTAACTGCTCATTACTTTGGATTTAAGTGTAATTTAGTTACGCTCTTGGTTCCAGAAAGAAAGTAAGGAGATATACTGTAAGTATCTTTCTTGTAACTATTGCTTCTAAACTCGATGCATGAACATCGGGTGCAAATGATCATTTCTTTGTCCCATCTCTCTTGTGTTGCAGAAAAGCTTTAACACAAAGCTCCTGATTCACTGGATTAAGTTGGGATTTTTACTGTATCCACCATGAGGAACTTTTGTTTAATGTGATTCAACAAACCAGGAAAATGGGTTTAGAATAGATGGGAAGAACTAGTTGGAAAAGGAAGCATTTTGACTCCAGTGCTTATTAAGAGCTTTATGAAGTTTTGTTTCTGAAGACTCAAATGGTCTGAATCAAGCTAATAACTCAATGACCACTGAAACTCCCAGAGATAGGGAAAGCTTGTTTTCTGAACTACAGGTTCCACAATCCATAGCATTGTTACTGGCCATGTTGGCTGTGGGATTCTGGGTTTTGTAGTCCAAAGAATGATAGTTTCCCATCTCTGAAATCTTTGTTATATGGTTGCCATAATTATTCCTACTTTAAATGAGGGAGTGAACGAGAGTAACAGTCACCTAAGTATGTTCCTGGTGAGTCACTTCACACTCTAAGGGTACAAGGAATCAGACTGAACAATGTTAGAGCAAAATGGATCAAGATTCAGAGTTTTTATTATAGTCTGTGCAATCCTGGCACCCTTCCTCTATATTACTGTTTTAAAATGTAATATCCTACTGATGCAGTGATTCTCTGTAAATCAGTCACACCGTTCACTGTGTGCACCATGCTTAGGTTAGATATGCTGCTGTTTCCCTATGTCACTTATTATTTAACAGCAACGACAATAACAAAAAGCCCCCCCCCCCCAATTGCTATGCCTCCTAAATGACAGACATGGAAAAAGGCAGGGAAGGGGGAAAGAGGGGGGAATAACAGTACAGTGGTACCTGTTGTGTATGGAGTGCCGTACCTTTAAGAATGTAACTGTGAATGATTACAATGTAACTCAATGTAGAACAGCTGACATGATACGCGGTTCAGCTGCCTCTAGAGGATATAAGAGGCAGCTGCAAGCACTCAGATCACATGGTATAAAACAACCAACCATAGGCTTCAGCGGGAAAGATTCCCACCATAGGTAAACCCTTGTAAGGTAGCCCGTATGTCTCAGTGATGTCACAAATACCTCAGCCAATGGTCAACCATGTAGCTAAATTCAAATGTACTGTAAGCATATATAAGGAGCTGTGTCTCTGCCATTACCTCATGTTCAGATTGCATACCTTGCAATAAAGATGTGTTTGGCTCTGTGATTTTAGTGGGACTTGAACACTCTGACCCCACTCCTGGCCGCCTCGGCTGCTTGGGCTTCCCGCAGTACCTCGTTGAACGTGAGGCGATGGTCGCTGGTCATCAACTTCCTCTGGACCTCCTCGTCCCTCAGGCCACACAGCATGCGGTCTCGGAGGGCCGTGTCCAGGTCCTCCCACTGGCAGTTTACCGCCGCAAGCCTGAGGGCCGCCGCGTAGGCGGACACGGATTCCCCTGGACGCTGGTCCCGCCTGTGGAATGCGACCCTGGCCAGAAAAATTGAGACTGGAGGCTGGAAGTGCTCACTCAGTAGCGCCAGGATGCGGTCGATGGGCACCACGTCTACCTTCCGGGGGGCCACCAGGTTCATCAGGATACGCAGCGTGGCCGGCCCCACCTGGGCCAGGAAGTGCGAGTGCATCTTTGCGTCGTCGCCGATGCCTGCAGCCTCCATCGTGTGCCGAAACTGGCACTCGTACAGCTCCCATTGTTCTGGATCGCTGATATCAAATTGATGAGGCTTGACTTTGGAATATGCCATGGATCCCACCTTCGTCGCCAATTTAGTGTCTTGCACGGAAGACAAAGAAGGAGCCGCAGTGGGGGCTAAAACACAGGTTTATTTCATGATGGTCAGGATGAACATGTGGTAATGGCGGAGGTACAGCTCATTTTATACTGCAGTAAATACATTTGAATAATGTTGCACGGTAGCTCATTGGCTGCTACCGGCGTGACGTCATTCTGAGTCACGCCCATCTTCTCCAGGTGATCCTCGCGCGGGAAAGGTTCCCGCGGCTGCCGGTGATTTGGGGAATGTGAACCATGTGAGCTGAACGCTCGCAGCTGCCCTCTATGGGCAGCTTACTCGCATTCCTTAAACAGCTGGGTTACATTGTAATTGTTGTCAGGTTACATTCATACATTCTTAAAGCAATACTGTTACATACACAACAGTGATGCTGACTGTATACATTAAAGTACCTCAGATAAAGTCCAGTTCAGATAAAGTTGCAGTTTTCATGCACACGTGATGCATCGCATAAAGTCCAAAACTGCTAAAAATTGACGTTATCCAAGGTATTTGGTATAGGAAACTTGGATGAAGTCCATTTTTTGGATGTTATCCAATGCATTACCCATTTGATTCAGATAAAGTCCAAAATCAGATAAAGACCAAACTTGTGGAATGGAGTTTGGACTTTTTAGTGTATGGGACCAAAGACACCAGGACAGCCGAAGAGCTGGCTTAACACAACTTTATTACATGCTGGTCAGAGGGAACATGTGGTAATGGCGGACGAACAGCTCAATATATACAGTGGCTATACATTTGGATGTGGCTCCTTGACAGTCTATTGGCTACTGTCCGTGTGACCTCATTTCAGGTCACGCCCTTCTTGTCCAGGTGAAGGTGGAGGCGGGAATCTTCCCGCGCTGTTGCTCTTAGGTGAGTCTTGGACCAATGAGCTTGGACGCTCGCTATTGCCATCTAGTGGTCACTAGCTCGCGTCCTATTAGGGTTATAGTGATGCAGCTGAGGTTACAATGTTACACATGGAAAAGGTTACATTGGATACACATGGATAGATACATTGTTTAAAGGCACATGCTTTAGAACACAACAGACTTTATCTAAGGTTCTACTGTAATCAAATTCCTTGGAAACACACCTGCTACAGTAGACCCACATATAACAATGTTACTTGATTCCCCAAGTAGCATTGTTAAGCGATTTTCGTCGTTATGCGGGTTTCTATGGAGTTTCCTGCATAACGACATTTTTAGCGTCATTATCTGGATAACGATGGTTATTTTTAGCATCATTATCCGGATAACAACACTAAAATGTCATTATGTGGGGGAACACATGGCACATAACGATGCATCGTTAAGCAAAAATGATGCTATCAGAATGCATCGTTATGTGAGGGTTGACTGTATTTGATCACCAACCACCAAAGCAGAGACTGAAATCAAGGCATAGCTTCTTCACAATTTTGGCCCCTCCAAACAACCAGCAACCAAAGAGTGCCTTAGAACTATGGAAAGTGAGCAAGGAACTACCAGATAACTGGGCAGAACCACATGACTCTCTACCGTCTGGCCAAGAACAACTATGGCCGATGTGGAAAGCTTTAAATAGACTGCATGCAGGGGTTGGAACATCATGGGCCAATCTGAGAAAGTGAGGTTTCCCTGTAGATGACAGCCTATGTGAATGTGGAGAAGTACAAACTATTGCCCATATAATACAATGCACATGACGCCCCTCAGTGTGCACTGAGGAGGACCTTCTGTTGGCAAGAGGAAATGCTATTGATGTGGCCCGATATAGGGCAGATGTCATCTAGCCCTTTTTAATTCTATTTTGTTTTTAGATGTGTTAATTTTAGCTTTTATGTTATTTTATGCTGGTGGTGCCTCTGACACGAATAAAGGAAGAAGTAAACAAATGGGATAAAATTGGAGCAATCCAAAAACCAGTGTGGGCCCTTCTCATGGGGAAAAACCTTGGAATAACGTGGCTGGAAGGATCACTCAACTGAGAAATAAAATAGATTGCACTAAAGATAAGCATGAACCAGACCGCTCTAAATTCCCCTGAGTGGACAGTACCTCAGTAGGATGATCCAGAGCAGCATTGTGATAAATGTGAAAGGAGCGTTGTCACATGTTCCTGGAACTAGTAGCAAAAAAGTTAACAGCTAAAAGTCACTTGGAGGCTGATAATAAGGGGATGTGCAGTTCCTTTCAGGGAAAATGGATTATGTAATCATCTGATTTGACATTTCCATCCATGTATGACTTTTACAAAGAGATAATTTATAAGTAGCAGCCATTTAGGGTTTCCTGAGGGATTATCTACAGTATGTGATGTGTTTAAATGCTTTATTGCTTCTCAAGGTCCTTGCTGTACACGTCACTACATGCAGGAAGGAACAATTGGCTAGGGCTGGATAGGTAAATAGGCTTCCAAAAGTCCCTTCCAAACAGTCCCACTATAGGCAGCATGTACTTAAGAGACCGCGTTACCCCAATGTGGTCATCCCGTCCTACTAGGGCAGACAGGAGGGGCTCAGTGGTGGTCCCATCTGTGAAAGAAGTCCATCTTAGTGGGGCAAGGAAGAGAGCCTTCTCCGTGTCTGCCCCTGCCCTGTGGAACCTTTTACCACCAGAATTGTATCTCCAGTTGGATCTTCTCTTCTTCAGAAAAATGTTGAATACCTGGCTATGTCAGCGGGTTTGGGGCATGTGTGACTCTTCTGTACAAGCCCGCTGGCTTATTTAGCGTCTCGAGGGATCCTGTTTTTCACTGTTAAATACCTTTGTTTGTGTTTGTTTTTTGCCATTTTATGCTGGGTGGGGGAGGGTGAGGATGTTTTTTTAGCTACAATTTGATTAGTTTAATGTGTTTTAGTATTGTTTTTAGTGGGGTGGGTTGGCAGTTTTTAACGGTTACTGTTTTATCTGTGGTCATATTGTATTTTATATATGTTGTTAGCCGCCCTGAGTGATGTTTCTCATCAGGAGGCGGGATAGAAATAAATAAATAAATAAATAAACAAATAAATGTGAGGTTGTAAAAAAAACAACAAAAACAAACAAACTCCCACACTTTCTCTCTTGCTTTTCCCAGAAAATGATATTATTAACCGTGCAACTTGCCTTTCCAGAGATTATATCTTCTGGTCAGTACTAGTTTTGCATGCCCATTTCAGTCTGTTTGTGTGCAAATCTTCAATTTTACGTGTTAAAATTCATATTCATACAAATAGAACTATAATATGGATAGAAGTATGAATCTGTGTATATTATTATTATTATTATTATTATTATTATTATTATTATTATTATTATTTTAAATGCAGTATCTGATTCCGAATATTGGCTATCCTCATAGTGATCAAGCATGAAGAGTGTCCTGGGAACAACATAATGCAGTGGCCTTCCATTTGTCTTCTGCATAACAACATGACACCCATACCACTGATGCAGCTTTATGAGTCACTTTTTGGTCTTGAGCCCTTTTGGCACACAAAGTCCTCATTAGCCCCAGGCCAGTATTGATGAAGCTGCTGCCCACTATCAAAATGGATTCAATTGGGATTTAATCCTTCCCTGTGGGCTTTGCTGCCCAAGGCCATTAGTCTCAGGGCTGCCAGGTTAGTTAACCACCACCTGACACTTGCCATTGAGTCGCTGGCAGTATGATCTACTCTATTACCATAGCAGGATAACCTGCGACAGACTTCCATATTATTATACATATGGATCCATATATTAACATGTGGTTTCCAACATAATTCTTACAAAATATGTATTTACCTGTAGAAGTCTATATTATCAAAATGTCAGTACAAGTCAGATTGTAGCAGGAGATGTGAATGCCTAGAGTCACCGCTCACAAGAGTTAGAGACACATGAGGCTTTGGTTACAGGCTTTCAGAGCTGTGAACTATGCCTATGCACCCGTTCCACATGATAGAATAATGATGCCGCCAACAAAACATATGAGGTCCATTTGTATCTTGGCTGAAGGGGCCTCATTGTGTCAATTTATGCATTCTTCTGCTGTACAAACAATCCTAGATTAATTGGGACAGGACGAAGCCTGGAGCCCAGCATTCCATTGACTTTCTTTCTTGTTATGTTCATTTCTTGTACTAAACTACAAAGCAGTTTACCAGGCACTATAGATATAAAGGAGGAAAATATGCAATTTCTTAAGGCTGAATTCACCCGTTGGTGTTTAAAGATGGCTAGAGAAGAATGCAAACAGCAAAATAGGCATGGGATGCCATCAATTGTAATAGTGCATGGACATTGAGAAACCACAGTCTTCTTTAAATAATGCAAAACCAAGGGAACAGACATTTCTTAATCATCAGCAAGTATGAAAGTAGGAGTTTTTAACTGTCAACAGGAAAATGGTACTCAGTGAAGAGGAAGATGTTTATTATAGGGAACTATATTCTAGTGGGAGAGAGGAAAATGCAGCCTGATATAACAGAGAAGTTCACTGAAAGAGAGAACCTCAGAACATTGACTTATAGCTGCAAAAAAAAGGTAACTAATTATTCTGGCACCCGGTCAAGCTGCACTACATCCACTCCACCCTGAGACATGGAGAAGGCTCCCCACATTGATGCTATAAAGGGAGAAAAAGATTAAATAAATTAATTTTGAAGCTGATTACTTGGACCCTTTCCAGACAGGTTTCAGGCTTTGCCCTGATATTGGAACTGCTCTGGTTGCTCTGACAATGACTTTATCTTGGTAGTTAACAGAGGGGCATCATCCTTCCTGCTGCTCCTGGATCTCTCAAGCAGTCTCTGGTCGGTATCCTTTTGGACTGGCAGTTGGGGTCGGGAACTGGAAGCCCTGTTTTGCTGGGACTATATTCCTTCCTTAAGAGCCCTACTTACAGGGAGCCCTACTTACAGGGAGAGTATTTCGACCCCATGGTCATTCAATGTGTGACCCCCTAGGGGTTGATCATCTCCCCAATGTTATTTAACATATATGTAAAGCAGGGGTTCCCAACCTTTTCAAGCTGGGGACTGGGTCACACACACTGTCAGCTTTGAGGGCTGGATGGCCATTTTGCCGTGCCTGCATGATGGGGGTGGCCATTTTGTCCCAACAGTTTCAAATGGGCAGCTATTATTTTTAATGCCCTTGGCATGAAATGGTACCGGAGGCCAGATCCAGCCCATGCCATGGGCCTTAGACTGGGAACCCTTGATGTAAAACTCTGATGGCCAGGGGAAGAAGAAGCAAGGGCAGGTTGAGGACTTCTCCGCCACTCCTCCTGTGCCCACACCAATGGCCGGGGAAGAAGAAGCAAGGGCAGGTTGAGGACTTTGCCGCCCCTCCCTCTGTGGCCACAACAATGGCGAGGGAAGAAGAAGCCAGGGCATGTTGAGGACTATGCCACCCCTCCCCCTGTGCCCACACCAATTGCCAAGGGAAGAAGAAGCCAGGGCAGGTTGAGGACTTTGGCGCTCCTCCCCCTGAGCCCCCACCAACATATTGTATTGTAATCAGTGGTGGGCTCAAAATTTTTTACTACCACACTGTGGCCCTGGGGAAAAGCCCTGCCTTGCACCCGAATTAGGACTACAATACAGTACTTTATTTCAAAATCTGGATGGGTGGGGCCAGCCAGAATTTCTGCTACCGGTTCTGGTGAACTGGTGCAAACCTGCTGATGCCCACCACTGATTGTAATGTAATGTTTTGTTTGTAAGCCGCCCAGAGTCACTTCGGCAAGTGGGCAGCAATATAAATTTGAACAAACAAACAAACAAACAAACAAACAAACAAACAAACAAACAAACAAACAAACAAACAAACAAACAAACAAACAAACAAACAAACAAACAAACAAACAAACAAACAAACAAACAAACAAACAAACAAATGCAGCCTCCAGAGAAGGAATAATACAGATATTTTGAGTGCAATGTCATTAATACAACTGATGACCCACAGCAACTTTACATCTACTTTACATCTTCTGCAATGGAGGCAATCTGGCCACTGTTATGGAGTGGACAAGAATGATCAAGTTGAAACTCTTTATGTGTGGCTGCCCTTATCCTTAATACAGAAATTACAGTGGGTCCGGAATGCTGTGGCAGGTTAATATCAGAGAAATGTGGCCATATCACTCCAGTCCTGGACCAGTTGCATTGGCTTCCCATTCTCTTCCATTTTAGGCATTAAGTATTGTTGATAAAATTGGAAGCCCTAAACAATTTAGGACCTTGTAATCTTGTGGAACATCTCCTCTCAAAAACTGTCCACCTGCATCTCCCAAGCTTTGCAGAGGGCACAGCTTCAGGTGCCAACACCAAGAGTGGCAAAAAAAGGTTTTGATGAGGTGTTGGATCGGGGCCTGATGTGGGCCGGAGGGTCCCGGAGGAGACTGGTCAAGCAAGACACGTGAGGCAAGATGGAGCGAAGACCAGTGTTTATTGATCAGAAAGCAGAAGACTTTATACCCTGCCTGGCTTGGCTGCGTGCATACGTTGCACATAGCCGTTTACAGAAAAGCCCTGAGTCGGCACATCATGATTACACAAGTTACTAATTAGGGATGACTTCACCGGGGGAAGTTCCTTATCTAACTAATTAACTACCGGGGACATGCATTGTTCATCGTTATCGGGAGCAAACAAGTGGCTGAAGTTGACTCCAAGGTTTAGAGCTTCTGCGGATGCGAGATTACTCATTATGTGCCTATTGAGTTAACCATCTGGCGATCTTTGGCCCTCTATTGTCCTAGCTGCCTGTCAGGTCAGCAATCAGTGAATCAAACTATATCTAATATTCCGCTCCCCAATTTCTGTCCCCTTGAAACCAACGGCTCGAAGGAGTGCTCTCCCATAACTGTGGTTCTGTCAAGGACAGCTGTGCCAATTGTGTACGTGGAATCCACAATGAGGAAACAAGCCTTCTTGATGGTGGCACCTACAATATGCAAAACATTACCTGTGGAAACAAGCTCCATCCCTCAACATATACAAAAAAACCCCACCTATAAATGTTACTGTTTAGGGAGATATTCCAATGACCAGTTAGTTTAGCTGTTTCATTAGCTTAGTTTAATTTGTCTTATTTTTTTACCATACTTGCTGCCAGGGTGGGGGTGGGGGCAACTGGGTAATAGCCATTAACTAAATTTATCACATAACTGCAGGGGATTGGTTTTTGTTATGTTTGATATTGCATTTTAAAGCTATATTTTGTGTTTGTTTCTTGTTTAACTGGAAAACGCCCAGAGTGGGAAAATCTCTCAGATGGGATATATAGAAATGCATTAAAATACAGTAATACCTCATACAAAGTCCGCTTCGTACAACATCGAATTCATACAACATCGCCTAATTCCTTGAAAAAAGTTGCTTCATACAAAGTCACTGCGACTTTGTATGAGGCATTGGGGTTTTTCCCAGGTTGCATTGTGCCTGGGCAGTATAAAAGGTAGGACGAAGGTGTGCATTGCTCTTGTGGGTTTTGCACAAGGCAAAGAGTGTTTAGGAGTGGTTTTGAGCGCAACTTTGGATTTTTTTGAATTTTTCCATCAGACTTTTTAGAAGCATTCCTGGGATTTTTGCAGCATTCTTCAGGTTCTTTGACAATCAGGGTTGTTTGACATGCTTTTGTAATGTATTTAGTCTTTAGAGAATGATTTCTTAAAGTTCTGTCAGTTTCCTATCTGTTTCCTTGACTTTGCCCTGAAGTCTGTGCTGTTACAGTACAATGTATCTCTATGGAAATGATGTTGTATGAGGCAACGCGGCAAAGATTTGGACGTTGTACGAGGCATCGCGGCAAGGATTTTGCATGCCTCATACAAAGTCCAAATCTGTATAAAGTCCAAACTTGTGGAACCAAGTTTGGACGTTGTATGAGGTATCACTGTAAATGAATTGTGATGTTGAACTTACATACTCTGCTAGGACTGAGTGTATATGTGTGTGTGTGTAGATGAATGACTGTGTATTGTTTTTTAATGATCCACTTTAGGATCCTCCCCTTCCATTTCTCTTTTTCATCTTTGGGCAACAGTGTCACTGCCAAAGTTTATAATACAGTACTTATCTTCTGCTGCCCCTTTTTATGTTTTCTGAGCTTGTGATGGGCAAATAATTTTGCAAGAAATAATTCTGCCAGTACAGTGAAACCCCATCCCAAATTGCTGTCCTTTGCATGCTTTCCTTTGTAGCCCTAATTTGAACTTCATGTCCTGGACACCTTGATTGTGCATGCTAAGAGGTGTAATAGAACACAGAAACCAAATTTGAAAAGATCAGAAGTTCGCAATGTGAGGACTTCCAGATGTTGCTGGGCTGCAAATCCCATCATCCTTTCCACTGAATATGCTGGCTAGTATGTTTGGGGTTTCAGTTCAATAATATCTGTAATCTGGAGCAGAGGTCCCCAACCACCAGGCTGTGGCCTGGTACCAGGCCATGGACTGTCCTGAACCGGGCCATTGGGGTGGGTGACAATGGAAGCCCTCAACATGCTCTACCAGGTCTGTCCAGTGAATGGAGCGAGAGCACGGGCTACAGATACAGCAGATAGGCAGGTGCCCAGGCCCCTCCTCCACGTTGCTTAACTATGGCAGGTCTCCACTCCCTGTCTGTGTGCAGTGTGATACCCCACTGCCCAAGTCGAATGATGTGGCTTGCAGGCAGGTGGGCCCTCCTCCTCCCACTTTTTTTTTGAGCTACAGCAGGGCTTCTCTCACTGCCTGTGCGCAGTAAGGCATATATTATGTACTTTATTGCATTTTATTATGTACAGTCTGACCACCCTCACTTACCGGTCCATAGAAAAATTGTTTAGCATGAAACCAGTCTGTGGTGCAAAAAAGGTTGGGGACCCCTGCTCTGGTGGATTACAGGTAGCTCACCCTTAAAACAGATGGCCTCTCCCCCTGCACATCTTTCCTCTTTCTAGTTTCTAAGGTTTGCAAACAGTTGTGCTTTGTGGTACATTGTATGCATATAAATATATGTAAGACCAGTGGTGTCAAATCTATGGCATGTGTGCCAGAGGGGGCACTCAGAGACTTTTCTGTTGGCATGCGCTCCGACTGTCACCCTGAAATAGGGGTGAAAGAATTAAGATATTAAGATAATATTAATTCTGTTTTAAAAGTAAAAAATATTTTCTCAGTTCTCTGTAGAATTGAAACAGATCAGATTGACCTGCCACGTAGATCTGATGACATGGCTAAGTAAATAGAAGCCTTTTTTGCGTCCACAAGCTCAGCACAGTTTGTACAGCTGACAGGGAACTGTAAATAATATTTGTGTGACATGACATGATGTGACATGAGACATGTTCCTTATATGACATGTTCTAAACAACAAACACTGAATGTTCTAACCTGAACTTAATGAAATGTCAGAAGATTAATTAATAATTTTGGCTTTACCCATAGTGATGTAATGTGTAGAGATGTCCAAATTTTATGCTATGAAAGGATGGCTCTGAAAATGTATATTCATTCAGGGAATATTAGCTTGGTAAAGCTTTCCTGAATCTGTTAATATCAATATTAATATTAATAAAACTCCTAAATCTGTCTTAGCATGTGGAATGCGATTTTGTCTAGTTCAGAATTCCATAACATTTTTGGCGAACTCCGCCCAGGACTAACTTGACAAATAGCAGGTGCCATTGTCACTCTAGACGGCTGTTCTTGATGGGATAAAACGACCCCTCTCCAGGGATAACCGAAAATGCCGGCATAGTAGACCTTTGATCTACTCTAGGAAATCAGTGACGAGGTGACGATTAACTATCAGAAGAAACAGACCAGTCAAGGATCCGGAAGGCTAAGACAGACGGAGAACTCTAGAAGGCGGATTTTCAAAAGCCTGCAGGCAAGTATAAAATTGTATGAAAATTATATGAAACTGTATGAAACTGTATGAAACTGTATGAAACTGTAGAAGTATACTTATGTGTGCCCATTCATTTGAGGAGTGGAAGTGGAGCCTGATCACCTTCAAGGGGACGGGACGGCAATTTCTAAGTACTTAATGAACCATGGGCAGTAAACCAGTGTTCCTGAAAAAATTAGGGCAGCGAACCTGATTTTTGTGTGTGTAAAATTTATATTGTGTGGGTGGTTAAACCATTGCGGTTCCTGACGGTGACCCTTGATTTTCAGGCACCCCAGGCCAGTGGTAGTGCTTAGTTTAGAATGGGTGGTGGTAGTAGCATTCCAAGAACGCCACTACGGTGTTTCCTTGAGAACTTTGAGATATTTACACCAGAGATACATGAACCCCCTTTAACAAAATTTGAGTTAAGAAAGTTTTGTGAATATGAATGGCCCAGTTTCCAAGTAGGGTGGCCTCCGGAAGGCTCCTTAGATTTGGGTCTTATAAATAGAGTGTTTCGAAGAATAATGCAGAATAAACAATGGGATCAGTATCCCTATATGTCTGTATGGCAGGCAACAGTTGCAGAGAAACCATGGCCACTTTGGCTACGGAAATGCCAGGCTGAATGTGTAAAGGCATATTTAATGAAAGAAAAGAAATCCAAAGATAAGAAATCTAAATTAGGTAGGAAAGTGGTCAGAACACCCAATACCCAAGAAATAGAATGGCAGACAGAAGAAAGATTGAAAATTTTAAACAGAAATGAAAGAGATGAAATTTTGTTTCAAAGACCTCCACTTTATGTCATGCCAAAATCAGCGCCACAAGATGGCCAAGTCCCACATATTTATCCAGACCTTGCATTAGCAAATGCAGGAAGCAGTCACTCTGCAGGAAGATTTCAGACCCCAGACAGAAGTGAGGCTTCCCCAACCACAGAGAAACTAAGAAAAGCAACTGAGATCTTGAAAGATGTAATTGAACAGGGAGAAGGAAAATTCCAAAGGTACAGCCAATCTTCTCCCTATAACAATGAAGCTGGAAGGGAGCCACCTTCGAACACCCAAATGGCACATGTCATGCCAACGATGAAAAAAAGAAAAGAGATAGTGGCCCCATTGAGGGAAATGATAACCAGCCATATGAGGGAAGATGATGAACAAGTAAATCAGTCAATTTTCCAATATGTACCATTTACCACAACAGACTTATTAAACTGGAAACAGCATTATGGACCTTTTAGTACCAAGCCGAATGAGGTGATTGAATTAATTGGAATTATAGCCCAGACGCATAACCCCACGTGGAATGATATGCAACAAATAATAAATACACTCCTTAATATGGAAGATAAGCAAAAATTGAAACTGGCAAAAGACAGAATCCTTCACAGAAATTTCCCAGACGCAAATCAGACTGTAGTGCGTATGGCGGCAGCTGCTGAACAAAACCCAAATTGGGATCCTAATGATTCAACACACAGCACAAGTCTTCAACAGTACAGATATTTGATTTTGGAAAGCTTAAAGGAAGCAGCAAAAGGTCCTGTCAATTTTAGCAATATAATTCAAGAGAAAGAAGAATCCCCTGAAAGTTTCTTAGCCAGGTTAATTGAGGCTTATAAAGTGAACACAGGGATTAATATGGAAGATCCTGAAAACCGCCAGATGTCGAATGAAAGATTCATTACACAGAGTTCACCAGATATAAAGAAAAAGTTACAAAAACTGGAAGGAGCACTCGGGAAAAACACTTGTGAGCTGGTTGAGGTAGCAAAGAAAGTTTATTTTAATAGGGATAAAGAACAAGAGAAGAAGGAGAATCTGAGAGAATAAAAAGAACTGAGATGATCGCCCTTGCTTTGAGAAGAGGCAACAATCAGTAGTGCTTACTGCAAGCAAGAGGAATGAGATGATTGAAGAAACCAGAGGAATTTGGGAAATCCCAGAAAACAAACAAACAAAAAAACAAACAGCTGAGCACTTGATAGCTAACCCCAAGATTTTGAATCCCTAGTCGGCCTCAAGCTACAAGGCTACTAGGTTTGTCTCAACTTTTTCAGGCAGTATGTGAAAGTATGCAGAAATAAAAGTGTAAATGTCACAGGCCAGTTGCCTAACACTAGAGGAATTTGAAGGCCTGCGCAAGAAGTTTTTTTTTTTCTGCAGACGTACAGGTACATACTGGCCATGCCCTCCAGATGATTTGGAAAACAAAGGACATTTATGGGTTAGTAATATCAAAGGCTGCCCAGGATGCCTAGACCCCTTGCATTTAAGCAGAAAACAAAAGACTCACAGTTGGCAAAAGGGAGCAGAAGAAGCAAAGCAAAAAACAGCTATGTTTAAACAGCCAACCAAACACAGGAGTTGTATTTGATTAAAGAATTTGAGGACTTGAAAATACAAAACATCTGAAGTACACAAAAATAAACTGAAAAGCCAGTAAAAAAACACTTACAAAAGCAGGGAGGCAGTGGAATCATTCTAGTTCATTTAATCCACAGTTAGGAAGAGGTTGAGAAAGCAAGTGGGATTGTTGAAAGCATTGCAGAAAAAGTAAATCAAAGTCCAGGTTTTTTTAAAGCCAATGGCAATGTATGATATGAGAACTCCCCTCTGTACAAAGTATCCGATTTCCCCATTTGAATTTCTGTCCTAAACATATACAGATGGCCAGATCTGGCCTGCTAGAAGGAAAATATTAACTTAGTCACTGCAGTATAAATCAATAATGTGAATCAGTGCAGAAGGCTTGCCCTCCCCATCTCCACGGCAACACATGGCTCTTAGCCAGGAGATCGATAGTTAAACATTGATAAGATGGATTATTGCAAAACCTAAAAAGAACTATATTCTGTCGAAAGTATCTTTTCTCTTGCAGTTTAAGACCCTGGAAAGATTGGAATGCATAGATTTTGCTTAAATAATCAACGCAAGAGAGAAGACGGCAGCTCGGCGTTTTAGGCACAAACCGGAAGCTGTCAAAATGCCGAGCCGAAGCTTGAGGAATCAGCAATCAACATGATAGAAATGTTTATTTATTGCAAGAATGAAAGCGCGGCGCCAAAATGGCCGCCGCGCTCTTTGCGGGCCCCCCCCACCCGGACTCAGACATCCGGGTAGTTAGGGGCCGTGGCCACCCCTCTATAAAAGGGGTGGCCACGAGGCAGCCGAGCTGCCATTTTGTAAAAGCGACGGAGAGGAGAAATCTTTGCTCCGTCGCTCTTCGTCTTTTAGAGGGAAGCCTTTTTCCTGGCTGCAGCCTCTTAGCGGGATCTTGGCTGATTAATTTTCGGCTTCCCAGCCAGTGGGTTCTTGATCCCTGGAAAGGGATCGCTCTTCATTTATGCCTCCTAAAAAGAAGGCTATGGCGATGCAGGCTCGCCTGCACAGGAAGCAGCAGTCGGGTCGGAGGACCGCGACTGCACCCCCTCAACAGGACCTCTTACCGGAGGCACACACCGGGACCGGTGGGATGGGGCAGCTCAGGCCCTGGCCCGCGGCTCTCCAGCCTCAGACTGGCCCTACAGGGGCTTCGGCCCCCGGCCCGCAAGTGCCGGCCATGGGCTTTGAGCAGGGGGGAGGGCCGGGCGCGGTTGGGGCTTCGGCCCCCGGCCCGCAATTACCGGCCATGGGCTTTGAGCAGGGGGGAGGGCCTGGTGCGGTTGCACAGCAAGGCTTACCCCCGGCCCCTCAGGGGCCGGAGTTTTGGGCATGGCCCTATTTGGGGCCTGGCTCTCAAGCCGGGGGACCTGGGCCATTGCCCAGTGGGCCGTCCGGCCCACCTGGCCCCCTTTATGCAGGGGGATCTGCGACAGTGGATGCGTTACTGGCCCGCGTAGCGGCGCTAGAGGCATCCCTAGGGATCACCAATAACCCCATGGGGGGGGCTTCATTGC
Organism: Bradypodion ventrale; assembly: GCA_035047345.1. NCBI lineage: Eukaryota > Metazoa > Chordata > Lepidosauria > Squamata > Chamaeleonidae > Bradypodion > Bradypodion ventrale. The sequence goes on along the minus strand of JAWDJE010000004.1, from coordinate 152,249,348 downwards.
CGTCTGGGGCTCCCTTTTGCCAGCCTGCTACCACGACAGCTGCCACTCTCCAGCAGGCGGCCAGTCAGGTCGAGTTGCTTGAGGCGTGCAGGCCTGTGCCCACCGCGGCCTCGCAACTCCCCGTGCATCAGGCGCCACAGACAGGTAGTGGTTGGATGTGTCCTCAGAGCTCGATGTCGGTCGCGAGCTCCGACGCCCGCCGTGGGCCGGAACCCCCAGTGGGGGCGGCTCACGGGGGTGCACCCAGTGAATATCCGGTTCAAGCTAATGTGCCCACATCACACTCCACTTCCGGGGATAGGTTCCAGTGGCCGTGGCCTCGTAATGTCGGGGCGGGTGGGCATCAGTTCCTGGCTTACCCGGGTGCAGCTTGGTCGCATACTGGCGTAACATTGGGTGGGGGGGTTTCCGCCCCCGGGGCTGCGCCGGGTGTCGCAGGGATGGTCCAGGCTCCCCTCCTAATACCCCGTGCCAATACTGTGCCGGTGTCGGCACTCCCGACAGCCAGGTATTCCTTGCCCCTCGGGGATCATTTGGACCAGGCCACGAGGGAAAAGATTTGGCGGGGGGAGTATGTCGATATTTTCTCCCTATTGAACAGGGAACCCACCAAGTAGGAGAAAGAGGGGCAGGATGAGAAGGACAAAGAGCTGTCTCGCCGTCGCAAGCCACCACGCACATGGGCCAACTGGTTACCCGCATATCTCATCTATATGGCGGTGTACCTCAGGGCTCGGCCTGACCTGGCCATTCCTATGGTCCAATATTTGGACAATATTTACAGGGCAATGGTGGATTTTCCTGGCCCGTCGTGGTTGGCTTACGATGAGGAATTTAGAATGAGAGTGCCCTTACACCCAGAGATGAGGTGGGATGAGCCCTGTCAGAAGCTGTGGCTTTTATATATGACCCCCACGCGCCCGGCGCCTGGGGAGAGGTACCATTGTGGACATGCGGTCCAGCGAGCTGCTCCAACACAGGCCCTCCGCCAGCTGGCGGGGCAGGGGGTTCCAGCCCGCCTGTTGTGTTGGAGCTTCTCGGCCAATGGTGTATGCAATAGAAAACAGTGCAGATACAAACATGAGTGTCCCTCTTGCGCTGGCCCCCACGCCGCCACTGTGTGTCCGCGAGCCGGTGGGCCACGGGGCAGAGGTAGAGGTGGACAAGGAGCGGGCAGACCTGCCGCTGATGGAGCTGGTCACTCAAAAGGCCCCCTCCCCGGTTAACGTAGCTATGTTGGAGCGATGGCTCTCAACTTACCCAAGGAGGGAGGATGCTAGGTACCTCCTTGAAGGTTTCCAGCGGGGCTTTCGCATCCCATTTAAAGGGAAGCGGTGCCCCCAAGATGCCCCTAATCTACTTTCCCTGAAGGGCAGGGAGGAGGTTGCCGCCCTTAGTATTGCTAAGGAGGTTAATGCAGGTAGGGTTGCTGGCCCCTTTCCTATGCCACCCTTTACCAGTCTGAAGGTTTCCCCTTTAGGGTTGGTGCCCAAAAAGACCCCTGGGGAGTTTCGTTTAATTCACCACCTGTCCTACCCGGCGGACCATTCAGTCAATGATGCCATTCCTGATGACCTTTGTTCGGTCAGGTATACATCATTCGACCAGGCCCTGCGCATGGTGCGCTCTTGTGGCCCGGGTGCACTTCTGGCAAAATGTGACATCAAGTCAGCATTCCGTTTGTTGCCTGTGCACCCGGGTGACTTTGAGTTATTAGGTTTTAAATTCCAAGGAAAATTTTATGTCGATAAAGCCATGCCTTTTGGCTGCTCTATTTCCTGTTCAGCATTTGAACGTTTTAGCACTTTCCTCCAGTGGGCCTTTGTTCGCAGGTCTGGGTCCCGGTCTGTAGCCCACTACCTCGATGATTTCTTATTCGGGGGTGAACGGGGCTGGGACACGTGTACGCGTCTCCTCAATACATTTCAGACGCTAATGCAGGAACTCGGTGTCCCTTTAGCGCCCGAAAAGACTGAGGGCCCATCAACTAAGCTCACATTTCTGGGTATTGAAATTGACACGGTCTCGCAGGCATCCAGGTTACCCATGGATAAGGTTACCCGGATCACTGCGTTGATTTTGGCCTTACTGGCCAAACGCAAGGTGTCACTTCGTGAGCTCCAGGTTTTACATGGTCACCTTAACTTCGCTTGCAGGGTGGTCACGCCTGGCAGAGCTTTTGCTCGACGCTTGTGCGACGCCATGACTGGCCTATCCAGGCGCTATCACAGGGTCCGACTGAACAAGGGCATGAGGGCTGACATGTTGGTTTGGCTTAAATTCCTGAGGGACTTCAACGGGGTGTCATTTCGGAGATCTGACCTTTTGGTTTCACCTAGGTTCCAGGTTCAGTCGGATGCCTCGGGGTCCCTTGGATATGGGATTTACTTTGAAGGGAGGTGGGCCTACGGCCGATGGCCTCCAGCCTCGAGGGGCACTGATCGTCTACGCGATCTGACATTCCTTGAGTTCTTCCTGATACTGGGAGCTTTGATGCTATGGGGCGAGGAGTGGGCCAATTCAGTGGTTCATTTCTGGTGTGACAATGCTGCGGTGGTGCACATTGTCAATTCCCAGACATCTAAATCACCCAGGGTCATGGAGTTAGTCCGCCAGTTTGTGCTGCGTTGTCTACGCCTCAATGTGCTCTTTAGGGCCAGACATGTACCAGGCATTAATAACGATATTGCTGATGCTTTGTCCCGCCTGCAGATCTCCCGGTTCCGCGCCTTGGCTCCGGACGCAGAGGAGTTACCCTCGCCACTTCTGGACGAGATTTGGACGTTTGGCAAGGAGAGGTGAACCGGGCGATCGGCATGTCGCTGGCGCCCCGCACGCGTAAGGCGTATCACCATGCATTCAGTCAATTTAGAATATTTTGTTAGCAACTTCGATTGCCCGAGGTGTGGCCCATTCCAGTCGCACACCTTCTCCAATTTATGGTCTACCTACATAGTCAGGGCCTAGCTCCCCGCACCATAGCATCCAGGCTGTCAGCGCTGGCATTTATGGCCAAAGTGAGGGGTTCTGCTGACAGCACGAATGATTTTCATATACGACATGTTTTGGAGGGGTGGACACGGGGGTTCTTACCCACCTTGCACGAGGCTGGCAGGACCTGTGTTTTGACAGGTATGAGGCAGCTCTGTTTCATGCGGCTACCACGGTGGCCTTTTTTGGAGCGCTCCGCATCAGTGAGCTGGTGCTACTGTCTAAGGCGGATGCGGCTCGTAAGGCACTGGAACTCGAAGATGTCTATGTCTCCAATGAGTGGGCTCAGTTGAGGATAAGGTCCTCGAAGGTTGATCAGCACGGTGTAGGCAGTGGTGTTAGACTGCTACGATGTTCCATTGCAGACATCTGTCCGGTTGGTGCCCTACAAGAGTTCCTTGCAATGCGTGGTACGCACCCTGGCCCGTTTTTCTGCCACCAAGATGGGTCTCCCCTTACTAAATTTCAATTTTGGAAGGTGACCGGTAAGGCGCTGTCCAGTGTTGGCCTCCCTGGGGCTCGTTACGGCACCCATTCTTTTAGAATAGGAGCTGCTTCTACTGCAGCCGCATTTGGGTACTCTGAAGCTGATATATGCCATATGGGGAGGTGGGGATCGAAGTGTTTTGAATTATATGTTCGCCCTCTTCAAGTATGAGTACCAGATAAGTCACTGTCCTGTCTCTTTTATTTTACAGACCCTGTGTGTCGCCGCACACCGGTGGCAGTATGGCTGGTGGGCCACAGCTACATGCACTGGGCAGCGCAGTACGCTGCGGTGACAGAGTGGGGACCCCAGCTTGGACTACGTGCGTCCGCATGTATCAGGTGGTATGGTAAGCGCGGAATGTTATGGCGGGAACTGTTGTCATTCCTTTTGTCTATCAGGGATGCTGAACCGCCTGATGTCCTGGTGCTGCACCTCGGAGGCAATGACTTGGGCCAGGTCACTGGCCTTTCTTTAAAACATACGATCTGCAGTGACCTAGCTTATTTGCATTATGTGTGGCCTGCCACAACCCTGCTATGGTCGGACATCATACCGCGTCACGCTTACAGGGGGGGTATCAACCTCCAGGCCCTTGACCGCGCTCGTCGCTCAGTGAACAGGGCAGTGGCCCGGTTCTTTGCTGACAAGGGTTTGGGGCGGGTCATCCGACACCCCACCATTAGTCTCCAAAATTATGATCTTTACACAGGGGATGGGGTCCATCTGTCGCCCAGAGGTATGGACCTCTTTTTGGAAGATGTGCAAGCAGGCCTGTTGACCGAGCTGACGGTCTGGGGGGGCGGTGAGTCTTTATTAAGCCTCCCCGTGTGGCGGGTAGCACTGGTAAGGTAAATATTTATGACCCACAGGTATCCGGCAGGTTCGCAATTGGCTGGCCAACACTAGATAGGTACAAGTTGGTTAACGTTGACCGGTCAACGACGAACCAGGCAAGGGGGTGATGGCAGGAGCTATTCAGCATGCATCACCCCGGGATTTTACGGATACACGTCAGAGGGTGGGGTCAGTAGATAGTTGATTGACTACTGTCAACAATTTGTTTGTTGTCAACAAACAAATTGATACAAATGGATACATTGTAGCCAATTGCCGTTGGCAATTTTGGGAGGAACCTTACCAGTGTTACTGCGCCCTGCTTGCCTTAAGAATTATATTTGGCTGAGTACCAATTGGAATTTATAATTCGGACTAGGGCATGAATCAATAAATGTGGCCCAATGCCGTTATCCACTTATACCGGTGTCTGAGTCCTTTTTTGGGGGGTGCGCCTGCAATGTGAAAAGTTATTAAACTTTAATAATTTTCAAGAAATCAGGAGGGAATGAAATAGGGGTGAAAGAATTAAGATATTAAGATAATATTAATTCTGTTTTAAAAGTAAAAAATATTTTCTCAGTTCTCTGTAGAATTGAAACAGATCAGATTGACCTGCCACGTAGATCTGATGACGTGGCTAAGTAAATAGAAGCCTTTTTTGCGTCCACAAGCTCAGCACAGTTTGTACAGCTGACAGGGAACTGTAAATAATATTTGTGTGACATGACATGATGTGACATGAGACATGTTCCTTATATGACATGTTCTAAACAACAAACACTGAATGTTCTAACCTGAACTTAATGAAATGTCAGAAGATTAATTAATAATTTTGGCTTTACCCATAGTGATGTAATGTGTAGAGATGTCCAAATTTTATGCTATAAAAGGATGGCTCTGAAAATGTATATTCATTCAGGGAATATTAGCTTGGTAAAGCTTTCCTGAATCTGTTAATATTAATATTAATATTAATAAAACTCCTATATCTGTCTTAGCGTGTGGAATGCGATTTTGTCTAGTTCAGAATTCCATAACAACCCCAGCAAAAAGTTCACTCCAACCCTCTGACCAGCAGCCCAATGGGAGTGGTTCCTCCCTGCCCCCAGCACAGAGTTCGCCTCACCTCGCCCTTCTGCAGCATGGATGGCAACCTGTTGAGTTTGGGCACACGGTCTCTAAAAGGTTCACCATCACTGTGTAAGACCATTCATTATTTTAGAGGATTATTTAGGAAATTACTGGTGAAGAAAAATGATGGGCTTCTTTTGTCAATTTGCTTTCTGTTTTTAGAGTGCTACTGTGGAGTAATTTATAGCATCGATCCCATCCTTATGAGTCATGCTCTGCTCCTTTTTAGCTTCATTTTCCATAACCTGCTTAATACAATGTAACCGATTCACTCATTTTTGGGCAAGAAATAAGATGATGGCACCAAATTCTTAAAAAGTGGTACCTGCACTGCTGACCCACAACAATTTATGTTGCTGATTATGTCAAAGAAAATGGGATTGTACCCTTATCCCTCAAAATATGGATGATTATTTAGGAACATAAGTAGGAGACGAGGTGTCATTTCACTCATGTTCTGGCTTTGGGCTTCTCATAAGACTCTCATAGAACTTCTCTGCCACTATGGAAAAAGGAATGCTACATAAGGAAAACCTTTTATCCTATCTGGTAGGGTTCTTCTGAAGTTCTTCCTTTATTGATACTGGGAGAAAGTGAACATCACATGTAAGGACTCTATTACTCCACACACATATCATTTGTGATTGTTGCTGAATTGAAATGCCAGTGAAACAGTCCTACCTGACATCTGCCACCCAGACTCTAGAGATTTGCAAGTTGGAGGCTACAAAACACAGTGGATAGCAAGCGTATTACTGAAGTAAAATGAACATTATTTCCCAAATCAAAGGTAAGACAAAATTAAAGTTGGATCTACTGCTAGTTTGCCTATGACATCACCAAGGTAAATCCCTCTGTCATATCACAAGAGCATACCTCCAGGTCTTAGCATCTCAGGGAATGGGAACCTGGCCACCTGTAAGTTCAACTGAACTACATGGATAAAGAAGACTGCCAACATAACAGACTTCTGCATCACATGTTTGGGTACTTTCCTTTTGCTGGAGAAAACATGAGACCTGACAGGAGCCCTGGAACATGAATTCTTGACTTTGTACTTTCCAGTCTCTGTCTGGGACTGTATTTCTGTCTTGTGGTTATTTCAAATTCTCTGCTTTGGAACCTTCAAGTACAGAAAGGAACAAGGCAGAGCTGTGCAAATTAACTCCTATCCCAAGTCATCAGGCTCTGTGAAGCTTCTAGTCTGGTCAGGACAAAAATAAATGTGTCAGGTTTTTTTTTTAAAAAATGAGAGCTTGATTACACAGGGAAAAAAGGAAATACAGTATTATGGTTTTGAGGTGGGTTGATTCACATTTTCCCCATTGACTACATGATGCAAAGGAAAATGTGTATCAGGCCAGTCCCACAGTCCCAATCCATAGTTTTTCCTCTCCACTAGAGACACTTTTTAATCCTTTCATTGATGCAGAAAGAAAAGACCAACCAGCACATGTGCGCGCATGCGCATGCATGCACACACATCAGTGCTTTGGCAAAGCACCTTTCGCTTCCCTCAGGGTTGTCAGGTTAGTTAACCGCTGCCTGACAATCGGTGTTGAGTTGCTGGCATATGGTCAACTCCAGGAGTTCTCAACCTTTTTGAGCCAGGGGACGGGTCACACTCCTGTTACCATAATTTCAGGGAAATGCACCCCAATTTTTATTTCTCTTTATTTCCTTTTGATCACTCTCTTATCCTCAATAAAGTGATCTCTTTCACTGTATTTTTATTTGCCATCCACTGTTAGGCTTCCATGTTGCACTGCGGATTCCCCACGCCCGGTGGGCATGGAACGGCCCGCGCAGAGGCCACTTCGGGAGAACGCTCCTTGAGCCATGGGCTCTGCGGGCAGAGAAATTAAGGGGGGTGGATAAATGATAGGGTTTGATTCACCCAATTCCTTGACCTGGCCAGCGGATCTGCTGAGAGAGCAGATATCTAACTCTGTTACCCATTAGAGTAATCACTCATCTCCGAGTCTCAGTCTAATCTCAGGCACAAATAGAAGCCATGTTTACCCCTGCCTAATCCTTGGACAATGGTGTTTCCCATGTCAATGTTTGTCTCAGTTAATTAACTTCCCCCAGAGAGATTCCCAATTAACCTGAGTAAACAGGTGATGTGATTTCTGTGAGATGACGGTTTTGCCACCGTTGCGCTTTTCCTTCTATATATGCTGAAGTTTTCCCTCAATAAACTACTGATCTGATCTCGCTCCATACTGCCTCGTATCGTTTCTTGATCAGTCTCCTCCGGGACCTACGGCCCTCAGCGGCCCCGATTCCTACACCTGGTGACCCCGACGTGATCTACTCGTGAGTAAGCGACCCCCGAGCGGTCTACTCAGAGAGACACACGGCCCGGTTCTGCGCTTGAACCGCGGCCACTCGTCCCGGAGGACAGCGCGGCAGCCCGGCCGGCAAACCAGCCGGTCGGGAGACGGCCTAAGCGGCGAGGCATTCCAGAGAGGCTTCCTACAGTTTGCTCCCGGCTTTCGCGGTGGCTTGCAGGTTACGGAAAAACGCGTTCCGCAGGGTCAGCTGTGAAACCCTGACAGTGCAGAGGCCACCGAGGGCCCGTGGTAGGGGACCACGCTCCGAGCTCTACCCAGAGAATCATCGCCAGAACCTATTACTTGCCCAAGACGCGTCGACCCGTCCCGAGGAGGAAACTTCGGAGGACCCTTCGCAGGTAATATGGGGACCTGTCCTCAGCGACAGTGTCCGTCCGCTAGCCAAAAAACTCGTGAAGAAGAGTTTAGAATCCTGGCCAGGGTCTTTCAGTTAAAGTTCCACAGCAGAGAGCTACCGAGACTTTTGGTGTACCTAAGGGAACACTGCCTGCTTTACCCAGAAGTAGGTACGTTAACCCTTGAGCTCTGGGATCAGATAGGAGACTGCATTCAGCAACCCCCGAAAGCTCCAGGAGGCGTAATTCGCACTTGGAACAAATGTAGGAAACTCTTAGAGGAGATAGAACCAGTCCGGGTAGAGGCCAAAGAACCCCCAGCGCCAGCCGAGCCAACGGCACCCACGGCGCTCTATCCGTCACTCCAGTTTAGGCAGAGTAGCGTAGGGAACTTTCCCTCGGTGACAGCTGCAGACGTCACCGACAGAATGCAAGGAATGGGGAGCGCAGGCGCTTCCCTGACAGCCCCAGGTTCCCAAGTTACCAAGAGTGCCCTTCAGCGCACAGTCGAGGAAGAACTGAAGAAGGGGGAGTTGCCAGCGGAAGAACTAGCTGAGCTTAGTCAGATTTGTCCAATTCGCCTAGAAATGGATGCCCTCACGGGGGCCCAGAAGATAGTTCATTCACCAGTCCCGTATAAGCTGCTCATGGCTATACGGAAGGCCATTTCAGAGACAGGGCTCCAAAGCCGATTTACAAGGGGCACGCTCCAGCAAGTGTGCGAGAACACCATGTTCATTCCTCATGACTGGAAAGCCGTCATGTGGATGATGCTCAACCCTAGCCAGTACTTGATTTGGGATAGTGAGTTTCGCCTTGAGGCTCAAACTAGGGCTGCCAGGATGGGAGGCGCAGTAATTCCTGACCAGTTGTATGGTTCAGGTGCCTTCGAATCCATCGATGCGCAGATCAACTTGCCACTCGCCACTCTCCAGATGTCGGCAGAGGCTGCCTTTAGGGCTTTTTTCAAGGTCCCTGCGACCAGCAAAGCGGCTAAGAATTACACCGCAGTCAAGCAGGGAGCCCAGGAGCCCTACATGGACTTCATCAATCGCTTGGAGGAGGCGATTAGTAGGCAGATCGATAATGAGGAAGCCCAGCAAGAGCTCATGATCAAGCTAGCCAAGGACAATGCCAATTTAGACTGCCGTAAAATCTTGCAGTCACTGGGCAATCGTCCTGACTTGACTCTCACGGACATGATTAGAGCTTGCGCCGACATTGGCACAGAATCCTATAAGATGGGTCTGCTAGCGGCAGCGGTGCAAGGGGGTAGAAGACCTAAAGGAAAGACCCAAGGAGCATGTCACAATTGTGGCAAGGTCGGTCACTTCGCTAGGGAGTGCCGATCCAAGGGAGGCGGACAAAGTTCCGGCCGTTCCAAGGCTCCAAACACCCTGTGTCTGAAGTGCAAGAAAGGCTACCATTGGGCCAGAAACTGTCCGAGTTCGGGAAACTGGCGCAGGGCACATCTCTGGCCCCGGTCCAAACAGAGACTTCCCAGATTCAAGGCTCGCCAGAGCTAGACTAGATTCAGGTCACATTTCTGGCACTGCGAGGGCGCAGGCCAGCCCCAAGGGTATTACAGGGTTAGATTTGACTTGTCAGGCAGACGTTACATGCGACCTGCCAGGCACGGTCTATCTGGTGGACTCCCAGTACATGGGTCCACTGCCCAAGGGCTTTATAGGTTTAGTTTTGCCCCGTAGTGTAGCAGGAGTACGCAGAATTCTTGTAATTCCAGGAGTCGTTGACTCCAATTTTTCAGGCGTTCTCCAAGTTCAGTTGTGGACTCACCTGCCCCAAACAATTCACAAAGGAGACACCCTAGCGCAACTGATCATGGTTCCTTGTCACTCGCCAGCAGACAGCCAGGGAAGGCTCAGTGACAGCTTCGAGTCCCGGTCAGAGGACCGCTCGAGCGCCAGTGAGGCAGTGCAAGGATACCAGGTCTTAGCGACAGTGGAGACCAACATTGAGTGGAAACAGCGCCCGGTTACTGAGGTATTTCTGAATAATAGATCATTCTCAGGCCTGTTAGATACCGGAGCAGATGTCAGCGTGATAAGCAGGGGCCAGTGGCCAAGGGAGTGGGCCATTGAGCTGGTCTCCGATGTGTGGGGGGTAGGCGGCATTCAGGAAGCGTTTAGGAGCCGAGAGTGGGTGACAGTCACAATCCCAAGGGCTGACGGCATGGCGGTAATTTGGCTGCACATTCTTGACGTGCACATCAACCTTTGGGGGAGAGATATTTTACAGCAGTACGGTGCTACGCTTACCTTCGGGTAATGGCGTTGCCACTTAAGTGGCTCACCGATACGCCGGTTTGGGTAGAACAATGGCCGATAGTGGGAGAGAAGTTAGTTGCCCTCAAGCAGCTGGTTAAAGAACAGCTAGACGCAGGACATATAGAACGGTCCACAAGTCCATGGAATTCGCCAATTTTTGTCATTAAAAAGAAGTCGGGGAAGTGGCGACTCCTCCACGATCTCAGGGAGATCAATAAGTGCATACAGCCAATGGGTCCGCTGCAATGCGGCATCCCAAATCCTAATATGATTCCCGAGGGGTGGGAGATCCTAGTCGTAGATCTCAAGGATTGTTTTTATACAATCCCCTTAGACCCCAGGGACCGGGAAAGGTTCGCCTTTACGGTGCCGGTTGTGAACCACAGTGAGCCTACGCAGCGTTACGCATGGAAATTTTTGCCACAGGGCATGCTCAATTCACCCACCCTGTGCCAAATTTATGTTCACAACGCACTGGCAAAGTTCCGAAGCCTTTACCCTAAAGCGATAGTTTGCCATTTCATGGATGATATTTTGGTCGCGGTGCCGCAACTCGGCAGTGACATGTTTTCTGACCTCCAGGCCAGCCTGGGGGACAAAGGTTTACTCATTGCCCCAGAGAAAGTGCAGAGAACCGAGCCCTTCTCATACTTGGGTCATCGGCTTCTCCGCTCTTTCGCAGCGCCAGTTTTGCCTCAGATCAATTTACAGGACTCAGTCACCCTTGTAGAATTGCAGCAAGTTCTGGGTAATATTAATTGGGCCAGACCGTATTTCCGATTGGATACGGATCTTTTAAAACCGCTCTTCTCGCTGCTAACTTTAGCTAAACAGCCGGCAGACCGGATACACATTTCTCGAGAAGCGCGTTTAGCTCTCGAAAAAGTGAACCAAGTTCTCAGCCAGAGGTGGGTAGATAGGATCACCCCAGGGCCATATGCTCCGATCCTGAATTTGTACATCGTACGGGCAGGATCCATGTTCACCGGAGCGCTCGGCGTAGATGCCGAGAAAGGGGCGAGTATCGTGGAATGGGTGTACCTGCCGAACACCTCTTCCCGGAACATCGTTCCTCCCCAAGAGCTGGTTTCCGCGGTGGTCTACCGCGGAAGGCTGAGAGCTAGGGACATTTCAGGGCACGATTTAGCCAAAATTGTAGTCCCATTCACCAAGGAACAGATTCAGCAATTGATGCAGCTTGGTGACTCGCTTCCAATCGCTTTGGAGGGATTCACCGGATGCTTGGCATACCACTTGCCAAAAGACCCCAGACTCGTTTCACTTCAAACGCAGACAGTCAGCTTGTTCGAATTGCTCTCGCTGGTTCCGCTTCAGGGGGCCAGGACAGTTTTTACTGATGGTGGTCGCACATATGGTGTCTTGACTTGGCAGGAGGGCCAGGCTTGGCGCACGCTGTTAACTCTTCCACAGAAGTCCGCGCAGCGGGCAGAGTTGGCAGCAGTGAACCTTGCCTTGCGCACCTTCGCCAAGGAACGTTTAAACATCATTACAGACAGTCAGTATGTCAGGAATTTGCTTCACAGTCTACCGGGAGCATACATCACTCCTGTGATAGACAAAAATCTGCTTAGTCTGTTTCTCACTGCTCAATTTCATTTGCGAAACCGCACGGAGCCGCTCTATATTGCCCACATCCGCAGTCATCAAGACCTACCGGGTCCGATTTCCATGGGCAATAGCAGAGCGGACGCGGCGGCAAAGGAAATTCAGCAACGTTTGGTTTTAGGTGTTTTTACTACGCCAATTCAGAGTCATGCCTTTTTTCACCAAAATGCCAAAGCGCTCGCCAGACAGTTCAATCTGCCACTTTCTCAAGCCCAAGGCATAGTTCGCTCTTGCCAGCATTGTGCAGGGGCACCGGGGGGGCCCTCGTGGGGGGTCAACCCACGAGGGACAGAGGCCAACCAAGTGTGGCAGATGGATGTCATGCATGTCCCGCAGTTTGGCAGGTGGCAGTACATGCACGTTTGCATTGACACATTTTCTCAATTCGTTTGGGCAACGGAGCAGAAAGGGGAGACTGCGTCCCACGTGGAGCAGCACCTCCTTTCCTGCATCGCGGCAATGGGCAAGCCGCGGCAAATTAAAACCGATAACGCCCCGTCCTACAGCTCCAGGCAGCTGGCGGCCTTCATGGCCACCTGGGACATTAAGCATACTTTTGGCGTTCCTTACAATCCGCAGGGGCAAGCGATTGTGGAATGGGTCAATCAGACACTCAAGTCCTATATTGACAAACAAACAGAAAGGGGGGGAGCCACCAGCCCTCCCCAAGTCACAGGGCCAGGCACAGCATTGTCTGAATAAGGTATTGTTCACTTACAATCACCTTAATGTTTTTTCGGATTGCACGCCGCAGGAGAAGCACTTCCGCCGTTCGGAAGCTCTCCCGCGACCGATGGTCCGATACCGGGTGCCACCGGACCCTTCTTGGAGGGGCCCGGCGCCACTCATAACCTGGGGGAGAGGGTATGCTGCAGTTATGTCTCCTACAGGTGTCGTTTGGATTCCAGCTCGGTGTGTCAAGCCTCACTTGGAACCACATGGCGTGGACCCAGACCGACCCGAGTCCGATCCCGGAGATGGAGGACCTCACACTGACCGACAAAACCCGCCGGAGGAGACGGCCACCGACAGCGCCGAAGATCACCTGGGGGATGGTCAAGGTCCTTTGCAGTGAGGCCGAGGACGCCCTCCGATGCGAGGAGAAGGAACCGACACCGGAGAACCTCGCGGCTGCAGTCTTCGCCCGAATTCACGCCAACACCATGGCAGTCACCATCATCCTGATCCTCTCCCTGTTTTGCGGGGGAGGCATTCAGGCTACCTTGTTGAAAGCCAATGATTTGGTGCCCAGTGGAGACCTTTCTGCCAGGATGCAGTACAACATTTGGGAAAGGTTGGCGGGCCTTGTCAACCAGTCCGATTTTTGCCTGAGACAGGACATTGGTTCTGCCTCAATCTTGAGCACCTGCCTCATCCCAGTGTGCCACTCTCCAGGTGCATGCCCCAGGGATGGGGATTGGCTCGTGAAACGGATTTTCAGCCCATACAACCCAGCGGCTTCTGCAGAGTACGCCCGTTGGGAGATGCGGCTCACCATGACTTTGCCGGCTGATGCAGCCACTTTCCACACTCCTCGAGTGGCGGTCAGCCCGAACACTACTTGTGCTCAAATGACCGGCTGCTCCTCAGTCGGTCGAACCCGGCGCCGCTGCCTCTACATTGGCAGTGGCAATTGGACTTGCAATAACCCAGTGAAGCTTGGTTCAATGTATGCTCATGTTACGTTACCATCTGGTTGGTTCTTTACATGTAATCAGTACACGTGGAACTACATTCCTGCAAATGTATCAGATGCTACTTGTTGCATTAGTCGTTTGACACTGTTACTCCCCACTAAGGATATGGTTACCCCAAGCACAAATGTTACAAATGTTTCCGCACCCATACGCCACACTCGCACCACCCAGTTAGACAGCTCACGTGAGAGCAGTTTTAGAGTTATGAGTCCAGCCGAATACGTCTCGTTGGCGGTCAGCATAATTGGCGTGCCAGGCTTAGCCGTCGGCAACGCTCGGAGGATTAGTCGGTTGGCTTGCGGATTAGCCAAAGCCATCAACCATACCTCCTCGGCGATAGCGCTGCTCAACCAGGAGCAGGCAGAGCTTCGCCATGCCATACTTGACAATAGAGCGGCTATAGACTACCTCTTATTGCTTCATCATTTGGGCTGCGAATCCTTCCATGGTATGTGTTGCTTCAATCTTACTGACAACTCCTGCAAGGTACAGAGTCAGCTCATGGCCCTCCACACCATAGTCGAGGGCATAAGAGAAGGTTCTGCATGGGGAACATGGTGGAGTTCATTGTGGAATTGGATGTGGTCGTGGATTCCGTGGGGGTGGCTCCAGACGGTACTCAAGGTGGTTGTGGGGGTGATTATACTAGGCATAGCGTTATGATGCTTTGCACAATGTATTCCCTCACTGATCTCGAAGTGCCGCCCCAAGAAGAAACACCGAAGCGCCATTCCCGCTCAGCAGCTGATGCCCCTCTTATGCAGAGTCGCAGGTCAGGTCCTTAAATGAAATTAAAAGGGGAGATGCGGATTCCCCATGCCCGGTGGGCATGGAACGGCCCGCGCAGAGGCCACTTCGGGAGAACGCTCCTTGAGCCGTGGGCTCTGCGGGCAGAGAAATTAAGGGGGGTGGATAAATGATAGGGTTTGATTCACCCAATTCCTTGACCTGGCCAGCGGATCTGCTGAGAGAGCAGATATCTAACTCTGTTACCCATTAGAGTAATCACTCATCTCCGAGTCTCAGTCTAATCTCAGGCACAAATAGAAGCCATGTTTACCCCTGCCTAATTCTTGGACAATGGTGTTTCCCATGTCAATGTTTGTCCCAGTTAATTAACTTCCCCCAGAGAGATTCCCAATTAACCTGAGTAAACAGGTGATGTGATTTCTGTGAGATGACGGTTTTGCCACCATTGCGCTTTTCCTTCTATATATGCTGAAGTTTTCCCTCAATAAACTACTGATCTGATCTCGCTCCATACTGCCTCGTATCGTTCTTGATCAGTCTCCTCCGGGACCTACGGCCCTCAGGGGCCCCGATTCCTACATTGCACCAAGCATTAACACACCTCCATTCAAACACTTGCGGATACCTAACTGCAAGCACCCCTTTTTGATATCACCCCTCTGCTTTTAATTCTGTCCAGTTCCTTCAGCTAGAAAGGAAATCTGACAGGTGTAATGTTTTACGCAACCACTAGGGGCAGACAACCGGCTCAGCCCTCACATAATCCCTACTTTCATGAATGGAACTCTGTATATGGTCAGGAGCCTTGTGCAAATATAGCAAGGCAGTTAAAGTATGATTAATTGGTGTCTAATTAGTTAATTAATCATGTGGATTTAATTTAAGGGGCCAGAACCTTATTAAATAATATAAATTTGATTTCTAACATACTCTCTTCTATGTTTCAAAGCAGGAGCCATAATTAACATCCAAATCACCTCCAGCCTCCACAGGAAACCTCAATCATGTTCTCCTAATTCCCCCTCATCTTCAGTTTTCCTGTCACTTATTGTGTTCAATATCACCTGCATACCTTGAGATAATGAAAGAAGGCAGTCCGGGAGGTCAAAACTAAATTGGGACCTTGGGGAATTCTGCATATCTATTGATTTTGGGAATTCCCATTGTACTTGCCCTAGACAGTGCTTGGGATGAGACAGGATGGATTAATTGCTGGGTGGGAATGGAATGTACCTAGCCCTGCCATCCTTCCACACGCCTGTTGGTCCATTCTCAACCTGGATTCAAAATCTGGACTTCTGATTTGTGTCAAATTACAATTCTGGCACCTATTGGGTGTCACCTGAAAGATGTCACAACCTGCATTTGCTGCATTATGAACTCTGTCATTTCCAGGGCAATTGCCCTACCCATCCTCTTTTGTTCTATGTAATTGACCTGTTTTGTTTCTATGTGATTGACCTTTTAATGTAACAAAAGAGTCTGGTGCCGGTTTTTTGTTCACCATTGTAAATCTTTTCTTTTGTAAAGTTTTTTGTTCACCATTGTAAATCTTTTATTTTGTAAAATTGTTAGCTAGTAGTAGAACTAGTTGAGTTCCCTTGGGTGGAGGGTATAAAAATCTCCTGATAGGAAATGTCATCAGCGCTCTCTGCACATTCGCCCGCAAACATCGGAACCAAAAAGAGCTGCTCACTAGGGGAACTTTGAATAGGCAAAAGGTTGAGAATAGGGCTTTATCCGGCACCTGACCAGGGATGCTTAAATTCCTCTTCAATAAACCACTTTTATTTTGCCTAATATAAATGCCTCCTTGTTCTTGGGAGAAGGGCTCCACCAGCGATTCGAACCGAAGTTGTAACTATATCCAGTAGCCATTTTTCTGGTAACACTCCCTCAGACAACTTTGGGGGGCTGGATGGCCATTTTGCCCATCCTCCATCACATTGTTACCAGAAAAATGGCTACTGGATACAGTTACAACTTCGGTTCAAGTCACTGGTGGAGCCCTTCTCCCAAGAACGAGGAAGCATTTAATTTAGGCAAAAGTTAAAATTGGTTTATTGAAAAGGGGTTTAAGCGTCACTGGCCAGGTGCCGGGAAAAGCCCTATTCTCAACCTTTTTGCCTGTTAAAGTCCCTTAAGTGAGCAGCTCTTTTTGGTTCCGATGTCTTGCATGCAAATGTGCAGAGAGCGCTGATGACATTTTCTATCAGGAGATTTTTATACCCTCCACCCAAAGGAGCTCAACTAGTTCTACTGCTAGCTAACAAGTTTACAAAATAAGAGATTTACAATGGTGAACAAAAACCCGGCACCAGACTCTTTAGTTACATTAAAAGGTCAATCATACAGAGACAAAACAGGTCAATTACATAGAACAAAAGGTGATGGGTAGAGCAATTGCCCTGGAAATGACAGAGTTCATAGTTCAGCAAATGCAGGTTGTGACATCATTCAGGTGACACCCAATGGGCGCTAGGATTGTAATTTGGCACAAATCAAAAAGTCCAGATTTGAATCCAGGATGCAAAAGGACTAATGACGAAGATGGGCATCCTTCAGACTCCCCTGAGGAGGAGCATTGCTTGAAGCTCTTGGCAAAATTCCATTCCCACCCAGCAATTAATCTATCCTGAGTCATCCCAAGCACTATCTACAATTGAATACAGGAGGGGTCCCAAAAACAATGAGCATGCCAGGTGCAAGAGTAAACAAAACAACACAACAAGTAAACAGAGGAATCAAGGTGGCTTTTCTTGGGGCAAAATGTTAAGTGATGGCTTCCTGTGGCACTGAGCCTTCCTGGATGCTTGCAGGAGGTAGGCTGAGGTGCAAGAAAAGATCCTGATTTGAGATACAAACAGAGCATGTTAAAATCAAATCTAAAATATTTTAGAGTCTTTTTGGGGGGACATAATCTATACAGAGCAAAGGAAATATGCTATCTTGAATAGAACAGTTCCAGGTATTCGAAAATATTTTTATTAAGTTATCTGACATCCCAGGTATAACTGCCAATGAAATAATATTTATTAGGAGTGAAAGGGGCCAAGTCTGTTGTGTCAACCCTTGCAGTATATACCTTCAAGCGTGTGTGAATGGGTGCATGGTCAGAGTGGTGCTTGTGTACACATAAGCCTAATCAATCCTAAACGTGTGTGGCAGAATAAAGTGAGTGAAATAAGTTTATTTGAGAGGAATAAAACGGAATAACTTTATTAAAAGGGGATAGAAAGATAGAAATAAAAGACTGGGGGGGGGGCGCATTTTCTGAAAATGGGGTTACAACATGACACTTCCTGGTGTGCTGGAGGTGGTGGGGCCCCACATGAAATGGTGCCATGTGCCGCATCAGGCCCATGGGCAGCAGGTTGAGAATCCATGGTCTATTACCATAGCACAGGAGTTCCTAACCTACGGCCCATAGGCCAGATCCAGCCATGGCACCATTTCATCTGGCCTGATGCCACCGCACCTGCACTCGGAAGTGGAAGCAGACACGTTTATGTCAGCTGTAAAACGTGCTCACGCATGCATGAATGTGCCCATGGCTGTCATAAAGATGGAAATGGGTGCATTTATGTCTGCCATAAATGTGCCCACTTCTGCTTCTAAGGGGGAATGTTGTTCAGGGGTGTGGTCAATCCACAGCGTCAAAAGGTTGAGAACCCCTGCCATAGCAGGATAACCTTGCCAGACTGATACCTTGCCTCTAGGCATTTCTATATGTTAATTTCCATTGATCCCTGTTTCTAGAGGATGGGAGATTATCTTTAATGGCCCAGACATCAAGGAAATGGCCCTGAGATTGCCCAGCCATCAAACTGGCTTAAATCTGTGAAAGAGGGGCAGAGATCAGGATGAGGTAACAATAGAGTATATGGTTTCTAGACTTGCTTTTTGTTTTAGTCTATAGAACTGCCTGGAGCCCGGTGGGGCAACAGGTGGAACACCACAGCGAGGGGAGGAGGAGGAGGAGCCGTCCTTGATTATGGTGGAGGAGGAGATAGGTAAGGAATAATGAGCATTAGATAGTAGTAATCTTAATTACCTAATAGAGGTAGAATGGGTAAATAGCGCATAGCGCCGGCAGTAGGGCGCATCTTGCAGGTCCCCCCTCTCCCCTCTTTGGTTGACAGAGGCGACTTTTCGTTGGAAGGTGGGGAGAGTGAAAATGTGTGTTTTATGTAGTGGGTATGGTGTAGGGTTCTTGGTGGCACGCCCGATGGAGAGTTTAAAGTTGGGAGAAGAATTTGGTTATGGGTAGTATTAAAATAATATCGTGGAATGTGAAAGGTACAGGTTCTGTTCTTAAGAGACGGAGGCTGGAATCGGCGTTGAAAAAAGATAGACCAGATATTTTATTTTTACAGGAAACACATCAGAAATCAAAAGATACGAATAAACTTTATCTGGGTTGGATGCAACACTATGAGATGGCGTTTGGAACATCTAAAGCAAGAGGGGTGGCAACTATGATTTCTAGAAAGTTAGGATTTGAAATCACAAAAAAGATTGCTGATCAAGAGGGTAGGTATTTGTTGTTAAGAGGAAAATTGGAGGATGAGGAAATATTGTTGGTAAATATTTATGCTCCGAATGACCACCAAGTAGTGTTTCTTGAAAAAATTCGGAGAATAGTGGAGTTGGAAAACGTTGCAAAAACTATTGTGGCTGGTGATTTTAATTTGATCAGGTCAGGAATAGATTGCACAAACATAGCTAGAAGTGGAATGGGTGTGAAAGGGAAGGCGATGGACAAATGGATGAAAGTTATGGGTTTGAAGGATTCGTGGAGAGAGTTTAAAGGCTTGGAAAGGGCATATTCCTTTTTTTCGCATGTACATGGGACCTACTCGAGAATAGATTATGTTTTTCTGTCGGAAAACTTAATTGGGGATATAGAAGGTACGGAAATTGGGATTATTAAGGAATCGGATCATGCTAAAGTATATTTGGAATTGAAAGCACCAAAAAATATTCAAAGAGTTAGAAATTGGAGGTACGATCCTAATTTGTTCAAAGATCAGAAAAGCAAAGAGGCAATTGTGGAAAGCTGGAAAGAAAGTTGGCAATGGAACGATAATAATGAGGTTAATTTTAACATTGTATGGGATACCATGAAGTCAGTTTTTAGGGGGGAAAGCATAAAATTGGCAAGCCTCAAATACAAAAAGTATAAAGCAGAACATATAGAAAAAGAAAGGGAAATAAAACAATTACAGGAAGAACACGCAAAAAGTAAAGATAAAAAAATTCTCTTGAAACTACAAGGACTCAAGGCAGAAGAAATGGGTAAAGATATTGATAAAGTTAAACGAGATTTGATTTATTTAAACAGAGAATATTTTGAATTTAGTAATAAGAACTCAAAACTATTAGCAAGAGCAGCTAAGGTTAAAAGGGAAAAAAGAGAAATTGGGGTGTTAGTCGACAGGCAGGGTTCAAGGTGTAATAAGAATAGCGATAAATGTAAAATAGTTAGGGAATTTTACCAGGTGTTAGATATGGAAAAGCTTAAAAGGATATTGGAGAGGCAGTTAGGGAATGGGATAAAACAAGAGCATAGGGAGAAAATGGAGGAAAAGATAACTGACAAAGAGGTTAAGGGGGTAATAAGCAGATTGAAGATAGGGAAAGCCCCGGGGGATGATGGATTATCAACAGAGTTTTACAAAGAATTTAAAGAGGTGGTGGTCCCGAAATTGGTGAAGTTATATAATTATATACTAGATGGAGGATCAATCCCGACTTCATGGTATAACACCACAATTGTTCTTTTGCCAAAACCTGGTAAGAATTTGGAAAGAGTGGATTCGTACAGACCAATTTCGCTTATAAATCAAGATGCGAAGATCTTCACGGCAATATTGGCTAATCGTTTAAATAGTTTTATGGGGGAATATATAAATGTTGATCAAGTTGGGTTTCTAAAAGGACGACACATGGCGGATTTGACTAGAAGGGTATTAGATTTAATAGACAATGTCAATCAAACAAAGGAAAAAGTGGGATTACTATCATTGGATATTTTTAAGGCATTTGATTCATTGCAGTGGTCTTCAATTAAGGAAATAGTTAGAAAATATGGGTTTGGAGATAAATTTAATAGGGTTATAGATTTACTATATCAAAAAGGAAATGCCAGGGTTAGAGTAAACGAGGAGCTCACGGATGTGGTAAAGCTAGAGGCAGGCACTAGGCAGGGTTGCCCATTATCTCCTATCTTGTTTATAATGGCAATGGAGATTCTAGCTAAAAGTATAAGGGAGGATTCAAATATAGAAGGGATTATGGGTAATAAAGTGAGCATGTACGCTGATGATACATTGCTTATGGTGAAGCACCCGGAACAGGTAATGGACAGGATTAAAGATCATCTACAAGTATTTCAAGCTATAACTGGATTAAAGATAAATTGGGATAAATCTGAATTGATGTTGTGTAATTTGAAATTGAGCGAGATGGGTAGGACGGTGTCGACACTTAATATACAAATCAAAGATAAGTTGAAGTATTTAGGGATAATTATTTCAAACAAATTAGAAGAACTTAAACGATTGAATTATGACAGCTTGAGAATTGAATTTAGGAATAAAATACGAGAACTTCAGAAGTTAAAGCTGTCATGGTTCGGAAGGATTGCTATGTGTAAAATGATACTGTTACCAAAGAATAACTTTTTATTTGATACGCTCGCGATCCACTTAAAAGAGAAAGAAATTAATGAGTTTCAAAAAATGTTTAATGATTTTTGTAATGGAGGAAAAAAATCTAGGCTTCCAAAGAAACTATGGTATTTGTCTCAGAAAAAAGGGGGGTTGGGTATGCCAAATCTGTTAGTATATTACCAAGCATTTCAAGTCAAGAATGTTGTGAAGATCTTGGCAAGAGAAAAGGTAATTTGGGAACAATTGGAAATGAAAGAATACAGAAATATTGGAAACTTGAATTTTCTGGGAATGAAGGATAAGGTGAAAAGGTCAAATAATACTATGATGAAAGGTCTCATGGAGGTGTGGAAGAAGGTAAAAAAAGATATGGTTCCGAATCTCTCCCCAATCTTGGAATTGACTGATATGATGTGTTTCCCAATAAAATTAGACAAAGAAAAAATAGAAATATTGGATAAAAATGGGATGTTGTTACTGAAGGATTGGTTAAAAGCATGTGATGTTGATGCCGAGCGGAAAAAAATGTTTGAGATACTAAATTTGAATTGGTTTCAGAAGTTAAAGGTGGACAATTGGAATAAAAAATATAAAAGAGAACTAGGGTCAGATAGAGTACTTACGGAATTTGAGGAATTGGTAAGGAAGATTAGAAAAGGGGAAAGTAGTATTAAGGGTCTTGTAAGTAAGCTTTATAATATATTGAATAGAGGTGCAGATCCACAGGAGGATTTGAAACGGAAGTGGGAACAAAATTTGAATATAAAAATTGGGGAGATTGAATGGAAAAATAAATGGAAAAAGAGAATTATGAGAACAATGTCTGTAAGAATTAAAGAACATAATTTCAAGATGTTGTGGCAATGGTACCTGACACCATTAAGACTTTACCAGATGGATAATAAAAGAGATAAGTTATGTTGGAGATGTAAAGAATTTGATGGAACATATGAACATATGTGGTGGAGTTGTAAAAAAATAAGGGATTTTTGGGGAAGAATAGAAAATGAATTTGGTGAAATATTGGGTAAAAGTGTTAAGTTGGTGTCGGGTACTATTCTTTTAACGAATGTGGAAGATCTGGGTTTAAACAAGGAGGAAAAAGAATTACTGGAAATTGTACTGACAACGGGTAGACAATGTATAGCCAGAAATTGGAAAAACGATGTAGATATTCAGGTTGGAGAATGGTATAAAGAAATGTGGAGTTTAGCATTGAACGATAAATTGACATGGGAGATTAAAGTCAAAAGAGATAATTTAAAAGAGAATAGATTTTGGAATATATGGAAACCGTTCGTGGATCACTCTACTATGGCAGGTGATAGTTCAGGACCAGTACCATCTCAAAGAAGTTTCTGGAGCTGAGTAGAAAATAAACTCTCCGGGCATTGTATATATTCACAGGGTGTTTTTTATTGGTTAAAAAGATTAGTGGTAGTACAGAAAGTTTCTTTCTATTATTTTGGACTTTGAAATAATGGTTCTTAATATTTGGTGGTTAAATAGTAGTTAATGAATATAGATATTGTTATGTGCTAGCATATAGTAATGTTTGTTAGTATGATATTATGGACTTGTTAGTGTAATGTATTGTTAATGTACTGTTAATGTTTTCTTTTCTTTTTCTGTATGTCTATTAAAAACTTAATTAAAAAAAAATTAAAAAAAAAAAGAACTGCCTGTTCTCCTGAACGGCTTCTCTTTCTTTTCTCTCCCCATCTCTTGAAGGAGGAGGGAGAGAAGAGAGCCCTTTTGCAAAATAAATTTAATAAATCCTTTCTCTCTCTCCTAATTTTGGTGCTTGTATTCCACAGCTACCCTGAGCTGCAATTTTCCCATTTTCGGCAAAACACAGTTGCTGGAGCCTGTCAGAAAATATGTAAGGTTAAATGTCTTAATGTATTTCATATTTTATCTAGTCTGGGTCTTGTGTTTTAGCAGGTGTGGAGGACTAAGGATAGTGAGTGTCATTTATAGAAATGGGGTTATGAGGAGAGACTGCAAAAGGCAAGCTCATTTTATTTCATTAAAATTTTATACTTCAGCAGTCGTATAGGCCACCTGAGGCTTTTTCTGCTCCTCTATGTTTCAATAATGCATCTTCTGTTTTTTGTTTTCTGTTTTCATGCTGCTCATGACAGAAGCCACGGTTTCTACTATTACACATCTCAGTCACCTATTTCCCCCTACTTTGTTCTCTATTGTTTCTTCAGGGAAAAAAATGTTCAGCTTCAGGGAAAAACACATTGCATGCTGGTCTGTTTGGACTTTGTGTGGAAATTATAATCTCATCCCCCCACTCCTCCCTTGAAGGCTTCATTATGTGAGGGAAGCCCTCATTCATTCATTCATTCTTTCTTTTTTAAAAAAATATTTTTATGCCCTCATTCTTTCATGTGCTTAAAAAATATTTTAAAAAATCAATCTTAAAAGGTTTAGAGATTGCATAAGGAAATGTAAATTTTTCTGTTGGGTTAGTCTGTCAGAGACACTGTATATGCTTACATTTATTCTAGAATTGGTCATATCAAGAAAGAAAGAAAAGGATTCACAGCTGTTTAACTAGGAAATGCAATGGTTTTCATTTAGTTTTTGGCTTTCCCCCTAAAGTTGGTTAAGGAGGTGTCTGCAAAACCAGTTTGGCCAAAGATGATGACAGGTGAAGGTAAAGGTTTCCCTTGCTCGAAAGCCAGTCGTATCCGACTCTAGGGTTCATTGCTCATCTCTGTTTCAAAGCTGAAGAGCCAGACAGCGCTGTCTGCTTCTGCAAATGTTTCCATGGTCATGTGGCAGGCATGACTATACACAGGAGCACACGGAACACTGTTTACCTTTCCACCCAAGTGGTACCTATTTATCTACTTCCAATGTCTTGCTTTTGAACTGCTAGGTTGGCAGGAGCTGGGACAAAGACGGAAGCTCATTCCATCCTGCAGTACT
Organism: Bradypodion ventrale; assembly: GCA_035047345.1. NCBI lineage: Eukaryota > Metazoa > Chordata > Lepidosauria > Squamata > Chamaeleonidae > Bradypodion > Bradypodion ventrale. The sequence goes on along the minus strand of JAWDJE010000004.1, from coordinate 152,225,229 downwards.
CAGGAATCGAACTGCTGACCTTCCGCCTCCCAGTCAGTATCTTAGCCACTTGAGCCACTGCATAAATAAAAAGCGTGCTGTAGGAAAGGTCATGGCAGCCATGGTGGCTTCGTGGTTAAGATGTTGAATTTGATGACCAGAAGGTTGGCAGGTCAGCAATTTGAGACCTGAGTGCTACATGATGGACTGAGCTCCAGTCATCTGTCCCAGCTCCTGCCAACCTAGCAGTTCAAAAGCAAGAAAATTGCAAGTAGATAAATAGGTACCACTTCAGCAGGAAAGGTAACAGCATTCCATGTGTTCCGGCATCTAATCATGTCTGCCACATGACCATGGAAATGTCTGCAGACACAGACAGTGCTGACTCTTGTAAATGGTGATGAGCACTGCCGCTTAGAGTCAGGTACGACTGGCTTTCAAGCAAGGGAAACCTTTAACGTTACCATTACCTAGTCCAGTGATGGTGAACCTTGGCACTCCAGCTGTTCTTGAACTTCAATTCCCAGAAGTCCTGATCAGCAGGAGTGCTGACTTGGGCTTCTGGTAGTCCAAGAACACTTAGAGTGCCAATGTTTGCCATCATGGACCTAGGAAAAGCCACAGAGTTTATACTATGGAACGTCCAGGACTTTTCAAAGTTGTTGGTCTAAAATAAATCCTCTTCTCCCCTTTGAACACAGAGGGCACAGAGGGGAGGTACACTTTAGGTGAATTTATTGTGGGAGCTTCTAGAGTAGCCTTGATTCTCCACACAACTGGTGCTATTCTTTCCCCCTAAGAATGCATAATAGAGCACTGGAGAGTAGCTAACATCATGTAAACAAAGGGTCACTATGTACCTTTAACACACCAAACACACACACATGCAAAGCAGGGGAAAAAAAATAACATTTCCTTCCAGACCTTTATTTTCTAAAAACAGGAAATAATTTACCAAGAGATGTTTACTCACTGTTCTTTGCTAAGAACTGGGAGTTACTATTTGGCTTCCTTTTGGTTGTGTTGTGGGCTTGGGAGCAGTTGTTAAGGCAGCCAGAACTGGCCTGAGGAAAAAATGACAGAACTGGCCTGAGGGGAAAAATGACAGGATATCATAAATTCAAGATGCACTTTTAGAAACTGGCATTCCTCAGTATCTATTTTCTCCCCAAGGTCTGTTGAGACTCGATAATTTGGAGCAGTAGTTTGATTCATGCTTAAAAGATTCTTGTCAATTTGTCTCCAGGTTATAGTGACCCTGTGGAAAAAAGCTCTCCCAAATGTCCTGTCCTCAATGGCCCTGCTCAGATCTTGCATACTCAAGGCTGTGGCTTCCTTTAGGGAATCAATCCTCTTTTCCTACTGCCTTTCAACTTTCCCAGCATTATTGACTTTTCCAGGGAATCTTGCCTTCTCATGATGTGCCCAAAGTAGGTCAGCCTCAATTTCAACATTTTTGCTTTCAGAGATAGTTCAGGATTAATTTGCTTCCGTACCCACTTGTTTGTCTTTCTGACAGTCAAAGATATCTGCAAAGCTCTCCTCTGCGCCATATTTCAAATGAATCAGATTTCCCCCCCCCTTTGAGCTTTCTTTTGATGTCCAGCTTTCACAAACAACCATGCTGATTGGGAATACAATAGTGTGGGTGATTTTGATCTTGGTCTCCACAAACACATTGTTACTGTTGCAATGGTGGGCCAGAAATGGCCCGTGGGGTCACGGAGTGACTGGTCACAAGGAAGGCAAGCAAGGCAAAGATGCGGTGAAAGACCAGTCCTGATTGACTCAGGGTGCTGGCATTTATTCCCTGCCTCAGGTACCTGCGTGCATAGGTTGCGCGTGACCCGTCACAGAAGACTGCCGACGTGGCACATGTTAATCCAGTTACATTTACAGAAGTTACTTAGGGGTAATGTGTAATCAGGAAATTACCGGGGAAGTCTGTTATCTACTAGTTAGCTACGGGCTGGCGAGGCCATTGTCTTGCCCTATCACGGAATCTTTCCGGGACTAACTTCTTCAAGTATACCACATTGCAGTTTGCTCTCCTACTTAGGGAGTCCATGGATATGACTAATACATCATGTGTTTACCTTGAATTATCACCTTGGAACCTTTGCCCTTACTCATGTCCGAGCTAATGGCCAGAGCGTTATGAATGAATCCTAACTATGACTAATATGAATCCGCACACAATTTCCCTTCCAACCAAGTTATGAGGGCTCGAGGGCGTGTGCGCCCGAACCCCACCTTTCAGGAAAGGTTATGCCAATTATATCTGCGGATAAACCACATGTTACACTTGATCTTTTCTAATTCTTTCATTGCAGGCGCACCCCCCCAATAACGGACACAGACAACATTGAAAGTGGATAACAGCAAAGGGCCACATTTATTGATTCAATGCCCTAGTCCGAATTATAAATTTGTATTGGTAAAACGACCAATCATAATTCCTAAGGCAAGCAGGCCGAAGTAACACTGGTAAGGTACCACCCCAAAATTGCCAACGGCAATTGGTTACAATGTATCAATTTGTATCAATTTGTTTGTCAACAACAAACAAATTGTTGACCGTAGTCAATAACTAACTCATGACCCCACCCTCTGACGCGTATCCGTGAAATCACAGGGGTGATGCATGCTGGTTAGCAATCACCATCACCCCATCGCCTGGTTCGTCGTTGACCGGACAACGTTTAACTAATTTATTCCTGTCTAGTGTTGTCCAGTCAATTGCGAACCTGCCGGATACTTGTGGGTCATACTGTTTACCTTACCAGTGCTACCCGCCCATGTGACCAAAGTCAACAGTAGTAATGGAGAAAGACCCCTATATCAAACCATAGCCACAGTGTGGGGTGGGCAAAAAAGCCAGGACCCGAAGCCAATATGGGTCCCAACCAAAAATTCCCACCCGGCCCCGAAGCGACCATAATCACACTGTTAACTAGGGAGGGGGTGGAGGGGAAAAACTTCTCCGCTCCGTCGCTGAGGCAAAATGGCAGCACGGCTGCCTCGTGGCCACCCCTTTTATCAAGGCGGTGGCCACGCCCCTAACTACCCGGATTCTCTGTCCTGTGGGGGGGGGGCCGCAAAGGGCGCGGCGGCCATTTTGGCGCCGCGCTTGCATTGCAGGCGCACCCCCCCAATAACGGACACAGACAACATTGAAAGTGGATAACAGCAAAGGGCCACATTTATTGATTCAATGCCCTAGTCCAAATTATAAATTTGTATTGGTAAAACGACCAATCATAATTCCTAAGGCAAGCAGGCCGAAGTAACACTGGTAAGGTACCACCCCAAAATTGCCAACGGCAATTGGTTACAATGTATCAATTTGTATCAATTTGTTTGTCAACAACAAACAAATTGTTGACCGTAGTCAATAACTAACTCATGACCCCACCCTCTGACGCGTATCCGTGAAATCACAGGGGTGATGCATGCTGGTTAGCAATCACCATCACCCCATCGCCTGGTTCGTCGTTGACCGGACAACGTTTAACTAATTTATTCCTGTCTAGTGTTGTCCAGTCAATTGCGAACCTGCCGGATACTTGTGGGTCATACTGTTTACCTTACCAGTGCTACCCGCCACACGGAGGGGCTTCACAGAAGACCTGACGCCCCCCCCCAGACCGTCAGCTCGGTCAACAGGCCTGCTCGCCAGTCACCCAACAGGAGGTCCATACCTCCTCGCGACAGATGGACCCCATCCCCTGCATACAGGTCATAATTTTGCAGACTAATATCGGGGTGATGACTAACCCGTCCCCAAGCCCTGGTGGTAAGAAACCGCGCCACCGCCTTGTTGACCGCGCGCCTCGCGCGGTCAAGCGCAAGGAGGTTAACGCCCCCTCTGTAAGAGTGGCGCGGAACAATGTCCGACCAAACCAGGGTTGTGGCAGGCCAGACATAGTGCAAGTAGGCGAGTTCCTCGCAAATCGCATGCTTGAGCGATAAGCCGGTGACCTGGCCCAAATCATTGCCCCCCAGGTGGATAATTAGAATGTCAGGCGGGTCAGCCCCCAGGCCAGAAAAAAGGAAAGGCCTCAGCTCCTGCCATAACATCCCAGGCTTACCATGCCATGCGAGACTGGCGTGGTCACCCAGTCCCAGTCGGGGTCCCCACTCTGTCGCCGCAGCGTAACGCGCTGCCCTGTGCACATAGCTGTGGCCCACCAGCCATACTGTCACCGGTGTAATACGACACCCAGGGTCTGTAATAAAATTGAGAAAAAGGAAGGTAAGGTGACTGAATTGGTACTCATGGCGGGAGTGGGCGCACATAAAACTGAAAACACTGTGAGCCCCACCTCCCCATGCTGCGTATGTCAGCCCCCGAGTACCCAAAAGCAGCTGCTGTAGAGGCTGCACCAATACGGAACGAATGTGTGCCATAACGGGCACCTGAAAAACCCACCCTGGTGAGGGCTATGGCTGTCACCTTCCAAAACTGAAATTTAGTAAGGGGAGACCCATCTTGGTGACAGAAAAACGGGCCGTGGTGCATGCCACGCAGTGCCAGGTACTCCTGTAGGGCACCAACCGGACAGATGTCTGCCAAAGAACACCGTAGCAGTCTTACTCCACTGCCTACGCCGTGCTGATCTGTTTTTGAGGAGCGAATCCTCAACTGGGCCCAGTCTTTGGCAACATAGACATCTCCGAGTTCCAGTGCCCTACCACTTGCATCCGCCTTAGACAGCATCACGAGTTCGCTGACGCGGAGCGCTCCAAAAAATGCCACCGTTGTGGCTGCATGAAAAAGGGCTGCCTCATAATGATCAAAACAGAGGCCTGGCCAGCCCCGGGCCAACTGGGTAAGAACCCCTGGGGAAATAGGGTGCCGGTCGTCCGGGCAATGCCCGCGCTCGCGCACCCACCCCTCCAAAACGTGTCTCACACGGAAGTCAGAGGTGGTATCCACATGACCCCCTACTTTGGCCATAAAAGCCAACGCCGAGAGCTTGGATGCTATGGTGCGAGGTGCTAGGCCCTGTGCGTGGAGGTGGACCATGAACCGCAGAACATGGTCCAACGGGATAGGCCAGGTCTCTGGCAAGTGAAATTGAGTGGCAAAAGCCCTATATGAATTGAATGCTTGTTGATACGCCTTACGCGTGCGTGGCGCTAGTGACAGGCCAATCGCCCGGTTCACCTCTCCTTGCCAATAGTCCACATCTCGTCCGGGAGTAGCGAGGGAAATTCCTCCGCATCCGGGGCCAAGGCGCGGAACCGGGAGATCTGCAGGCGGGACAAAGCGTCAGCAATATCATTATTAACCCCTGGAACATGCCTGGCCCTGAACAAGACATTAAGGCGCAGGCAGCGCAGCACAAATTGGCGCACTAGATCCATGACCCTGGGCGATTTAGAAGTCTGTGCATTGACAATGTGTACCACGGCAGCATTGTCGCACCAAAAATGCACCACCGAATTAGCCCACTGTTCGCCCCATAGCATCAAAGCCCCCAGAATGGGAAAAAATTCAAGGTATGTGAGATCCCGCAGGCGGCCTGTGCCTGCCCATGCCGGTGGCCACCCACCATAGGCCCACTTGCCATTGAAGTACATCCCATAACCCAGGGATCCTGAGGCATCAGACTGGATCTGGAAATTGGGGGATGCTAGGAGGTCCGACCTCCAAAATGAGACCCCATTAAACTCCCTCAGGAATTGCAACCAGACGAACATGTCTGCCCTGATACCCCGGGTAAGCCTGACTCTGTGGTGGGGCCTGGATAACCCTGCCATGGCGTCGCATAAGCGCCGTGCAAAAGCCCTGCCCGGTGCGACCACCCTGCAGGCGAAATTAAGGTGCCCATGTAGCACTTGCAGTTCCCTCAGGGATGCCTTACGCTTGGCCAGCAATTCCGAGATCAGGGTCACTATCCTGGACACCTTATCACCCGGCAACCTAGAAGCCTGCGCTACTGTGTCAATCTCAACCCCCAGGAATACTAACTTGGTCGATGGGCCCTCGGTCTTTTCGGGCGCTAAAGGGACACCCAGTTCCTGCATTAGCGTCTGAAATGTATTGAGGAGACGTGCACACGTGTCCCAGCCCCGTTCACCCCCGAATAAAAAGTCATCCAGGTAATGGGCTACAGACCGGGACCCTGACCTGCGGACAAAAGCCCACTCTATGAAGGTACTAAAACGCTCAAAAGCCGAGCATGAGATAGAGCAACCGAAGGGCATGGCCTTATCAAAATAATATTCCCCTTTAAATTTAAAACCCAGCAATTCAAAGTCACCCGGGTGCACCGGCAAGAGGCGAAAAGCTGACTTAATGTCGCACTTGGCCAGCAAGGCACCCGGGCCACACAAGCGCACCATGCGCAGCGCCTGGTCAAACGATGTATACCTGACCGAACAAAGGTCATCAGGTATAGCATCGTTGACCGATCGGCCGGCTGGGTAGGACAAATGATGAATAAGGCGAAACTCACCTAGGGACTTTTTGGGGACCAAACCCAATGGTGAAACCTTAAGGTTGGGAAACGGGGGTGCGGGAAAAGGTCCAGCGACCCTGCCCGCGTCTAACTCGTTTTTAATGCTGGCCGCGGCCACCTCCTCCCTTCCTCTGAGGGATAACAGGTTGGGAGCATCCTGAGGGGATCTATCACCCATAAAAGGGATACGAAATCCCTGCTTAAAACCTTGAATGAGATACTCTCTGTCCTCTCCCCTTGGGTACGATGTGAGCCAGCGCTCCAGCATGTCCACCTTAATTGGGGAGGGTGCCTTTTGGAGAACTAGCTCCATCCGTGGCAGCCTTGCCAGCCCACTGTCCGCCCCTCCCTCTGCCTCGCGCCCCCCCAGGCTTGGGACAAGCCGAGGCTGCGTGGGGACCGGAACATGTGGGACACTCATGCTTGTATCTGCAGTTCTTTCGACTGCAGGAACCATTTGACGAGAAAGTCCAGCACAGCAGGCGGGCTGGAACCCCCTGCCCCGCCGATTGGCGGGTAACCTGCGCTGGAGCTGCTCGCTGGACCGCATGTCCACAATGGTATCTATCCCCCGGGGCAGGGCGTGTGGGTGTCATATACAAGAGCCACAGCCTCTGGCAGGGCTCATCCCATCTCATCTCAGGGTGGAGGGGAATCCTCATACGGAATTCCTCATCATATGCTAGCCATGAGGGGCCCGGGAAATCTACCATCGCCCTATATATGTTGTCCAAATATTGGACCATGGGGATAGCTAGATCCGGCCGCGCCCTCAAATATACCGCCATGTATATCAAATAAGCGGGGAGCCAATTGGCCCAGGTACGCGGCGGCTTACGGCGGCGTGCCTACTCCTTGTCCTTCTCATCCTGACCCTCCCTTTCTTCCTTGGTGGGCTCTCTGTTCAGGAGTGAGAAGATATCTACATACTCCCCCCTCCATATCTTTTCTCTGGTAGCCTGTGCCAAGTGATCACCCAGTGGCAAGGAATACCCTGCCGTCGGCAAAGCCGAAAAGGGAACAACAGGCCTGGTAAAGGGAGCCTGAGCTAACCCTGCCACCCCCAAGACATTACCAGCAGTGTAAGAGCCTAGGCCCACCCCCGTGGGCATGGTGGCAGTCGTTGTCGCCGGGTGGGGCACCAGAGGGGTAGTCCCTGCACCACCCGAGCGAGGCCAAGGCCACTGAAAGGCCCCCCCTATATTGGGAATATGTGTAGATGTACTCGTTTGCACCGTATACTCACATGCTGCACCCCCGCGGGCCGCCCCCACCGGGGGTTCTGGCCCACTGGGGGCGTCGGAGCTCACGACCGATGTAGAGCTCATCACCGGGGCTTGACCCGCACCAGGTTGCTGGCTGGGGAGCTGCGAGGCAGTGGCCGTAGCCGCGCCACCCGCCTGCAGCAGCTCGACCCCCCCCGCCGGCTGTTGTCCTGCTGCCGTTAGCGCCTCAAAAGGTACCCCAAAAGGGGCACCTGCCTGACTGGCCCGGGCCAAAGACGCCTCGAGGGCCGCAATACGGGCCAGTAAGGTGTCCACATTAACCATGGGTAAAGAGCCGGCCGGCCCACCTGATCCTTGCATGGAAACAGGTCCCTGCACCCCAGGGGCCGTATATTGCCATTGACTAACGCCAAAGCCCGGGAGGGCTGGTGGATTAACCTGCCAAGGCAGGGAGCCGGGCCACCCCCCAAGGCTAGAGGGCCCCGGGAGAGGCTGCGGCCCGACAGGAATAGGCCCAACCGATTGAGCAGGAGGATGAGCGGTGCCCACCGCTCGCGGGCCGCGGGCCGGAGCTCCCTCCGCGCCCGCACTTTGATCGGGCCAAGGGGCGATAGCCCCCATGCCACTAGCCCCGGCCGGGGATGGCAAAGGTGGCTGCTGGGGAGGCGGCACCGCGGTCCTCCGACCCGGATTACGCCTCCGAACCACCCGAGCTGCATTCGCAGCAGCCTTCTTTTTGGAAGGCATCTCACCGCAGCAGAAAGGGAAGCTAGCTAGTAAAAGGAACTAAAAGGCTTCCCGGTAGCACCAACGAGCGACGGAGACGCAGGGGAAAAACTTCTCCGCTCCGTCGCTGAGGCAAAATGGCAGCACGGCTGCCTCGTGGCCACCCCTTTTATCAAGGCGGTGGCCACGCCCCTAACTACCCGGATTCTCTGTCCTGTGGGGGGGGGGCCCGCAAAGGGCGCGGCGGCCATTTTGGCGCCGCGCTTGCATTATTGCCATTCTGAATTTCAGTCTTCTGATTTCTTGGCTGCATTTTCCATTTGCACTTATGGTTGAACCAAAGTATACAAAATCTTTCACTTTTTCACTTTTTTCATTGTCAACATTAAGGTTGTGTAACTCTTTAGTAAACATGATTTTTGTCTTCTTGAAGCGGAAGGTCAGCAGTTCGATTCCCGAGTACTGCAGGACGGAAATGAGCTCCCGTCTTCATCCCAGCTCCTGCCAACCTAGCAGTTCGAAAGCAAGAAATTGCAAGTAGATAAATAGGGACCACTTCGGTGGGAAGGTAACAGCGTTCCATGCGCTCCGGTGTCTAGTCATGCCTGCCACATGACCACGGAAACGTCTGCAGAAGCAGACAGCGCTGGCTCTTCGGCTTAGAAACAGAGATGAGCACTGCACCCTAGAGTCGGATACGACTGGCTTTCGAGCAAGGGAAACCTTTTACCTTAATGTTCAGCTGCAGTCCTGCATTCACACTTTCTTCTTTCAGTTTCATTAAAAGACTTTTCAAGCCATTGTTGTTTTCCCCATATCTTAAATTATTAATGTTTCTTCCACCCATTTCTACTCCTCCTTCATCAAGATAAAGTCTGGCTTTCTGTATGATATGTTCCATGTACAATTTGAATAGGTAAGAGGATAAAATACTTGTCTGATACCTTTGTCTACAAGAAACCATTCTGTCTCTTAATATTTTGTCCTAACAGTAGTTCTTGCCCACAATACAGATTACACATCAGGACATTCAAGCATTGAGGCATCCCCATTCTTTCAGAACAACCCATAGTTTCTCATGTTCCAAACAGTCTAAGGCTTTGTTGCAGCCTATAACACACAGACTGATCTTCGTCTGAAATTCTTTAGTACACTCCAATATCTATTGGATATTGGAGTGTACCAATATGATCTTGCCTCTTACTTTTCAGAATCCAGCTTGAACATTAGGCATTTCTCTCTCCATGTAAAGCAAAAGACTTTGTTGCAGCAATTTAAGGTATATCACCTTACTTGCAAGGCAAATCAAGGCAATGGTCCTACAGTTACTGCACTGTTGGATCGGGACCGCGAAGCGGTTGTTGGGTCCCAGAGGAGACTGGTCAAGCAATGAGACACGAGGCAAGATGGAGCGAAGACCAGTGATTTAATGAGGGAAAATCATCAGTATTTATCATGTACAGGCTGCATGCAAAAGAACTGCGATCTGACAAGATCCACATGCCATGTTTACACGAGTTAATTGGGAAATTCTTCAGGGGAGTTAATTAACTAACTTAATCAATGACAGGGGAACTCCATTGTTCCAAGCTATCTGGGGTAAACATGTGGCTGGTATTGGTTTTAGGGCTTAAAGTAATCCGCAGATGCGAGATTACCTATTACATGACTAGTGCGTTAGTCATTAGCTTCCTATTGTCCGAGCTGCTTGTCAGGTTCAGCTGTAGGTGAATTAAACCCTATCTAATATTCCGCTCCCCCAATTCCTGTCCCTTCAGGAACCCCTGGCAACGAGGTGATCGCCCATCACCGGGGTTCTGTCAGGGCCAGTATGCCAATTGTGTGCGCAGATCCCACACTGCACTGTCTGGCATCTTCTTTCTTGCGGATTGGAATGTATATTGAGTGTTGCCATTGTTTTGTTTTTCAGATTTGTAGGCATAATCTTGTTAGGATTCAGTCTCTGTGGCTTGAAATAAATCTATCAGTATTCCATATACCTCTAGTAATTTATTTTCCCCTGATTACTTTCAGAGCAGTTTTCACTTCACTTTCTAGAAGTACTTTCTCTTTAATTTCTCCTGGTCAGATAGTGCATTTACTTGTTGGTCGGTCATTCAGCATTCCTAATCTAATCTTAAATTCCCCTTTGATTTCTTGGACTTTCTGATAGAGATCTCTTCTTTTTTCTTTCTGTTTTCTATTTCTTTGCATTGGTTGCTGTAGTAGTTCTCTTTGTCTCTATATGGCATTTACTGAAAATCTGCATTCAGGGTCTATCATCTTTTACTTTTGCTCCTTGCCTGTCCTTCACAGTGTTCAATGTTTCCACTGACACTCATCTTGGCTTTTCTTTTGACTACAGTATTTGTCTTTTTGCATTCTTCTCTAAGAATATCTCTGATTTCAATCCACAGTTCTGGCTCATGCTCACTTGAGTTTAGTAATGAAAATGGTTCCTTATGTGAATATTACATTCATCGGGAATGTATGTTAAGTTACATTTTGGCACTGCGATTCTTTTGGTGTTCTTTTTTTCCAGGTTTACTCAAATTTTGGATTTTAACAGATCTGCTCCTGGTCTTTGCAGGGAGAATTCAGCTTTTCCATTTCCTGCTTACAATTATGTCATCTGTTTGATTTTTAGATTGACCATTTGGAGATGTTTACATGCACAACCATCTTTTTAGTTGCTTGGAGTAACAATAAATTGTTGGTCTCACAGAACTCTATGAGTCATTCTCCTATTCCATTTGTGTCCCCTAGGCTAAATTTTCCAATAATATTTTGTTCTCCCCTATTCCTTATTTTTGCATTCCAGTCAACTAATATTAAAAGTATGTCTTCCTTTGATGTGTAATCAATTTCCTTCTCAATGCGTGCATAAAAGCTTTCAATTTCCTCTCCTTCAGCATCAGTAGTTGGAGCATAGACTTGGAAGATGGTTATGTTGATAGGTTTTCCACAGATTTTGATTTATATTATTTGGTCAGACCTTTGAACATAACCCCTAACTGTCTGTGCAACATCTTGCTTGAGTATTACAGCCACTCCATTTCTTCTGAATATGTTACTTCAAGAGTAGAATACAGTGGAACCTCATACAACAATAGCCCTGAACGGCAATGAAATCACGTAACAATTAGTGTGTGTGTGTGTGTGTGTGTGTGTGTGTGTGTGTGAAATGGTGTCCCACATAACAATTTTCCATATGGAAAAAATTGTACAACAATTTTTCAATGGGAAAAACCACTTAGCAAAAATAATAATAATTGTTATACGATGCATCCCATAGGGAAAATCGCTATAAGAGGCAATTGTTTCATACAACAATGAGCCCCATGGAATGGATTAAAATCATTGTACGAGGTACCACTGTACTTTGTAATTGCCAGACTGAAAATATCCCATTTCAGGCCATTTTAGTTAACTGACATCAGGCACTGTGATGTTTATGTTTCTTTTTTTTAACTTTACAGTTATTTTGATTCATATTTCTCACATTCCATATTTCAGATGTCTGTGTTGTGCAGCATTATACAGTACTTTTCTTTTACTTCTGTGCATGTCAGCCAGTAGACGTCCTCTTGGCTTCAATTTAGTTGCTTCATTAGTGGCAGAGTTATTTGTGCTTGTCCTTTGCTTTTCCCTAGTAGCTGATTGAGTGCATTATGACCTGGGCTGGGAATCTCACCTTCCTGCATTTCACATTAAGGAGAGTTCAGCAGGGGTTTACCCTTGCCACCTACTGCAAATAGTAACAGGGTATTTAGTACAATCTAGTTTATCTATCACTTGAGCAAAGATGGTGTGTGTGTGTATGTGTGTGTGTCCCTCTCAGTCAGCTTCGAGGGCTCAACGGCCATTTTTACCTGCTTGCATGATGGGGTTTGCCATTTTGTCCCAACAGCTTCAAATGCGTGTCCATTTTGCTTCTTTGGATGCCTTTGGAGTGGTGGGGGCCACATGAAAGGGTGCTATGGACTGGATCCAGCCCATGGGCCTTAGGTTGGGAACCCCTGATCTAGAAGCTAAGTAAGATACATTATAAGATATGAAGGGTTTCTAAATAGTCCTGCTTCCTGTCATTATGTATGATGTTGTCCAAGCACTAGATGTGTGTATGCATGCAGGCACGCAGGCATGCACGCAGGCATACATGCACGCACGCACGCACGCACGCACGCACGCACGCACGCACGCACGCACGCACGCACGCACGCACGCACGCACGCACGCACGCACATCTAGTGCCTGTCCACATCATATATTTGTATTGTATGATATATCTTACTTAGCTTTGAGTGAGATCCAGTACTCATTCCTGTGTTGGTTTTGATCAGAGTGGACATTCAGCTTTGCAAAGCTCAATATGAAACCAAGGGCGGGAGGCAGAGTGTTTGACCTGAGTTCATGTGCTTTTAATACTTCTAAAGTAGCTGGATATGGCTTGTACTATTTGTCTTGTGTTACATTCCAGCTACAGTCCATCTGCAGTCCAGGCTAAAGTCTGTGAAACAAAATAGGACCAAACATGCATAACACTGAAGAGCTAGTGCTCTCCTCAATCTCTCTCTGTGAGTGAATGGACTGCTTTTATCCTCCTGCAATATACTGCTTTTTAGGCTTTATTTTACTCAGAAGTCTGGCTTCTCATTATATGAGGTAATATAAATCTGTAGTATTATTTCCCTCAAAGGAAACTGTCCCCTAAAAGAATCTGAAGGCATTTCCTACTACTGTAGGAATTTGAGAAGAGAACTTGCACAATAAATTATATCGTAACCTGGACACGGTGGTTAGCAATGTACTTGCACGAACACAGATTCTCCTGGATCAAAGCAAAGTACTTGAACATGGCTCTCTGTGGAAGATGCAGTTTTGCAAAAAATAGACTGTAGCAAATTTTCCTCCCAAGCTTTTCTCTGTTTGTCCTTGGCTCAGATTTAATGCCAACAGGAAGAAATAAATACGTCAATTGGCATAAAGTTTATGTAAACCTGAGCTGTAAGCATTCAATTTTCCTCTGTTCCAAAGCTCACGAGGTGATGCTAACTTGAGAAATCTCTCAGCTTGAGAATGAAGAGGGGGAAAAAAGACCCCATGAAATGACTATTGCAAGTAATAGTGCTAGCCCTAGAGATATAGATAAAAATTGCAAGGATGGTTGCCCCCTGAAACTTCAGGCTTGCCAAATTTCACAGGAATAAATACAGAGCAGTCTTGCCTGCTTGGGTTTCTTCAAGAGTAGACTCTTATCTCCTTATCTTCTGGGTGCATTGTTTCACAATGTTTTAATATATACTTATGTAACAAACAACAATAGTGATATAACACAATTGGATGCTACATCTTATAGACTTCAAGTTCTTTTCACCAACACCAGAGCAGGAGTTGTTTGAATAATTCAAGAATAATTCAAACCTCTCTTTGAAACCAAATGAGATATATGAAACCAAAGTCCAAGGTATATTTACGGCCTAACTAGGACATACACAATATAGAGGAATTGGCTTTACATATTCAGTCTCTAAAACCCCAAAATAAAATACAAATGTAAACACATAAGAGCACTATGTGGATTCATCCTCCCCGTGTCCCTGCTGCTCAAATATATTGAAATTCTGCTGCCTGAACCAAGGCAGTAAGAGCCTTGTCCTCCTCTGTGGAAACAGCATCTTCTACCTCTCCTGCTCTCCTGCTCTTTCTAATTCAAATCTTGAATCACAGTCTCTTCCTAGGATTTCACTATCCATTGGACTGAACAAAATAGGTGATGCAGTTGCAATATTGGAGAGTTGCTGCCAATCAGAGTTGACAGTATGACCTAGATGGACCAAAGATTGGGCTCAGTATAAAGCAACTATTCTTGTTACAGTGGACAGCACTATACATTATACACACTCTGCTTCAAGGAGCCCATTTGCCTTTTGGAGGTGCTCTTAGATATACCTCTTAACCTGTACCTGGGTTGTAACTGTAGCAAAAGACATCTTTCAGCCTTCTAGGTTGGTATACCAGCTATGTGCCCTTTTGGATGGAGAAAACCATGGTCTGGTAGTATCTAAATTTGATTTAATACATTATGCATAGCACAACCTTTAAAAGTTTCGAACGGTGTGGCTGTAGTGCTACTTCAGAGGCAGGGGAAAATATGAATATCAGGTACAGACATCATGGAATCATGGAGCTAGTTGAACTGACAAATGGCACTAATGAATTGTTAGCTCTGGCACTGAGCTTTGTCAGGCTTGTTTGGAAAGGAAGCAGTGATGTTCCATTGCTAACCATGTGTGGTATGCAAAAATGACAATGTTATGCAATAGGCCTGGTGAGGTGGGTTCAATTTGTAATTCAGGAGCTTTATGGCTTAAGTAGCCTCTGCCTGCAGTGATGTGGGTCCGCTGACAAAGAACACAACACTTGAACACAAAGGAAAGACTGGAAAAGAGTGATTACAGTCTAAACAATGAGGTTGCCTATAATTGGTTCAGTGATGCAGATTTCATAGGACTATATACTCAAGCATTTGCCGTCTTTCTGTTGCATAAGGGATGTGTTCTGCTAATGTGCACAGAGATGGCACAACACACTAATTATTCATATGAATGTGGTCCAACAAATGCCTAGAGCAAAAATCACATTGATTTTTTGGATTATTTACCTCTCTCATTCTTGTAGGGACAAATATTAACCAAGGGCAGCAAGCTATGATTCATGCCATACATTTGAAAACATCAGAATGCAATTTGAATAGAAATAATGGCAATTGAGGGGTGTGGCTAAGATGGCCGACGAGTAACATCTTGATTCGGACGCTCACGCTTAACAAAGTGGTAATCAATGTGTTGGAGTGAAATGGGAAATTTCTAAAGAGGCAACTTCTGTAGATAAGAATCTTGCTTGTCTTTCTGGAAAATTTTGGGAACTTTTGAAGTCGGATGGTCGAAGTTTGGGAGGTTTTCCTGGGCGGGTGAGGCCTGCGACGGCAGTCGCGGCTTTTCTGCTGAGGAGCCAAGAACGGGACCAGCGAGACTGCAGAGAAGCTTTGGAGCCGGCAAGAAGTTGTTTGGCACGAAAACAGCCGCATGTAAGTGCATGACTGGAGTACTAAAGCTTAAAGTTAGCTGGGGATTCTGCTTAATGAGCCCGGGCTTTGAAATGGAAATGGGTGGAAACAGATGAAAACAAGTGGTCGTTTCCTTAATGGCAGCGGTCCTGGAAAACGAAAGTGATCGTGTTTGGGTTTATGATTTTTTCGCACACCAGAAGGACCACGCTGTGTTTTGACGATAATAAACTGGTCTAAAAATACTTGTCTGGGCTATAATATTGGAAGGTAACAGTGAATTTCCCAGCTTAAAGTGTTTGGAAAAAGTTTGCCGTTCCACAGAAGAAGAAGGGGGGTTTTTACCCAGAAGTTAAGGCAGCCGCTGGAAAATGGTGTTTTGACTTGTCCGCTTCAAGAGAAGGATTAATTGGGCTTTTTTTCTTTGCTCCTTCACTGTGTGGATTACAAACACTTGTTGTTGTTTTTTTTCTTTTGGAATATACTGCTTCTCACTTCTCTTCCCTTCCTGTTTGGATTTTGGGCTTTTTCTCCCTCCAGTCTCCCCTCCCTTTTTTACTTTTTGGCGGCTTGGATTTAAAGGAGAAGTTCTGGATGACTGTTCCCTTGGAGCACTTACTTTGCAACTTGGAAGACGACTGGCTGGATTGATTGCTTTGGGGAAATGGACCCGCTGTGGATTATTTTTTTCCCCGCTCTTCTTTTTGTCTTTTCAGCTGCCTGCTGGGAGTATTTGTTCCTTCTGTTCCTTTTGTCCTTTTTTGTGGATTACAGTAACTTTTTGGACTTCTGCTTACATATAAGTTTCTTTGTTGGACTTGTGGAACCAGGGGTTGCAATGTTACAGGCTTATCTGTCTGACTAATTTTTACAACGATCTGCAACTTTGGGCTTTTATATATTGCACTATCATGGACAAAGGTACAAGAGGGAAAGCAAAGGAAGAAGACCCAGTTGTGAAGCCTAAGAAGAAGGAAAAAGCACCAATGGAGGAAGCCCCTCAGTCTGTATCCCCGCCCACAGTGCCTTACGATCAAACCCAAATTATGGTGGAAATTGGCAAGCTGTTTCAGAAATTGGAGAAGAATGAGGATTCAAGGGTGAAAGACAGAAATGAAATGATGAAAAAGCAAGATAAGGTGGTATCATCTGTTGCAGATTTCTCAAAAAAGGTGGACTTAAGTTTGAAAAAAATTGAGGGAAATGTGAAATTGGTTCAAACCGAGGTAACTGCCATAAAAAAGGAAATAAAAGGAACTCAGGAGGTGGTGCAGGAGAATAAGCTGAAATTGGAGGAACAAGAGAGAAGGATTGATGCTGTGGAAGACATGATGAGAAAGCAGAACATTGTGATCCGTCAGGTCGTGGAACGAACTCCGGACTTGTTAAGGGAAAGAGTGGTTCAGTGGTTAAATGGTTTGAATATGGGAAAATAATTTGTCCAGGAAGATCTTGTAAGTGTATTTCGGGTGGGCCCAAGAAGAGGGAGGGTGGTTCAAAGAAATGTGTTGGTAAAAGTCGCAAATTGGGCAGATAAGCTAAAAGTAATGGCACATTTAAAACGAGCTGGTCCTGATGCTTTGAAATTTGATGGCTCTGACGTAGAAGTTTACAATTATATTTCGCTGAAAGAAAGAACGTGGAGGTATAAGATGAGGCCTGTAACCAAATTATTGATGAGTAAAAATATAAGGTACAATTGGAGATTTCCGCAGCAACTGCGCTTTTTCTATGATAAAAGAATGCAAGTGATTGATGAAGGGACCAATCCATTGGAGTATTTGAGCTTGTTGGAACTGGTAAAAGTAGATTCAGAAGAATGGATAAATCTTAAGAAGGAACTGATGGAATCGGGAGCTTTGGGGAGGGAATACGGGAGGGAGGAAGCTGGTGGGGCAACAGGTGGAACACCGCAGCGAAGGGAAGAGGAGGAGGAGCTGTCGTTGATCATGGTGGAGGAGGAGACAAGTAAGGAGCAATGAGAATTAGATTATAACAATGTAAAGCATTTAATTGATATAGAAAGGTGAGTAGCGCGTAGCACCGGTAGGAAGGCACATCTTGCATGTCCCCCCTCTCCCCTCTTTGGTTGTCAAAGGCGGCTTTTTTTGTAAGAAAGTGGGGAGAGAGATAGTGTGTGTTTTATGTAGTTTTGTGTGGTATAGGGGTAAGGGGTGGTTGGTGGCACGCCCGATGGAGAGTTTAGAGCTTGGAAAGGAAGTAGGTTATGGGAAATATTAAAATAATATCATGGAATGTGAAGGGTACAGGTTCTGTTCTTAAGAGACGGAGACTGGAATTGGCGCTGAAGAAAGATAGACCAGATATATTGTTTTTACAGGAAACACATCAGAAGTCAAAAGATACGAATAGACTTTTTTTGGGATGGATGCAACACTATGAGATGGCGTTTGGAACTTCAAAAGCAAGAGGGGTGGCAATCATGATTTCCAAAAAATTAGGATTTGAGATTACAAAAAGGGTTGTTGACCAAGAGGGTAGATATTTGATTGTAAGAGGAAAAATGGAGGATGAGGAAATCATGTTGGTAAATATTTATGCTCCAAACGATCATCAAGTGGAGTTCCTTGAAAAATTTTGGAAAATAGTGGAATTAGAGAATGTTGCAAAAACTATTGTGGCTGGAGATTTTAATTTGATAAGATCAGGGCTAGATTGTACAAATATAGCAAGAAGTGGAATTGGCTTGAAAGGGAAGGTTCTGGATAAATGGATGGATGTTATGGGTTTGAAGGATTCTTGGAGAGTTTAAGGGCTCTGAAAGGGCATACTCCTTTTTTCACATGTTCATGGGACCTACTCAAGAATAGATTATGTTTTTCTTATGGAAAATTTGATCAAAGATATAGAAAGAATGGAAATTGGGATTATCAAGGAATCGGATCATGCTAAAGTATATCTGGAATTGAAAGTACAAAAAGATATTCGAAGAGTAAGAAGTTGGAGGTACGATCCTAAGTTGTTTAAAGATCAGAAATGTAAAGAGCAGATTATGGAAAGATGGAAAGAAAGCTGGCAGTGGAACGATAATAATGAGGTTAATTTCAACGTTGTATGGGATACCATGAAGTCGGTTTTTAGGGGGGAAAGTATAAAGTTGGCGAGTTTTAAATATAAAAAATATAAAGCAGAACAGATAGAAAAAGAAAGAGAAATAAAACAATTACAGGAGGATCATGCGAAAAGTAAAGACAATTTTTTTTTACGAAATTACAAAGGCTTAAAGCAGAACTAATGGGTAAGGATATTGATAAAGTTAAACGAGATTTGATTTATTTAAATAGAGAATATTTTGAATTCAGTAATAGAAGTTCAAAACTATTAGCAAGAGCAGCCAAGGCTAAAAGGGAAAAAAGAGAAATAGGGGTATTGGTTAATAAGCAAGGTTCAAGGTGTAATAAGAACGGAGATAAATGTAAAATTGTCAGGGAATTTTATCAGCTATTATATGCAAAAAAGGAAGTAGACTTGGAGAAGCTTAAAAAGATATTGGAGAGACAGTTAGGGAATGGAATAAAACAAGAACATAGGGAGAAAATGGAGGAAAGGATTAATGATAAAGAGGTTAAGGAGGTAATTAGTGGGCTGAAGACGGGGAAAGCTCCGGGGGATGATGGATTATCGACAGAGTTTTACAAAGAATTTAAAGAGGTGGTGGTTCCAAAATTGGTGAAGTTATATAATTATATTTTAGATGGAGGATCAATTCCGACTTCATGGTATAACACCACAATCGTTCTACTGCCAAAGCCTGGCAAGAATCTGGAAAGAGTTGAATCGTACAGACCAATTTCACTTATAAATCAGGATGCTAAGATCTTCACAGCAATATTGGCTAATCGATTAAATAGCTTTATGGGGGAATACATAAATGTAGATCAAGTTGGGTTTCTAAAAGGTCGGCATATGGCGGATTTGACTAGAAGGGTATTAGATTTAATTGATAACGTTAATCAAACTAAGGAAAAGGTGGGCTTATTATCATTAGATATTTTAAGGCATTTGACTCATTACAGTGGTCTTCAATTAAGGAAATAGTTAAAAAATACTGGTTTGGGGATAGATTCAATAGGGTAATAGACTTATTATACCAAAAAGGGAATGCTAGGGTTAGAGTAAATGAGGAGCTTACTGATGTGGTAAATCTAGAGGCTGGTACTAGGCAGGGCTGTCCATTATCTCCTATTTTGTTTATTATGGCAATGGAGATTTTAGCTAAAAATATAAGGGAGGATTTAAATATAGAAGGGATTATGGGTAATAAAGTGAGTATGTACGCGGATGATACATTGCTTATGGTAAAACATCCGGACCTGGTAATGGACAGGATTAAAGACCACTTACAGGTATTTGAAGCTATAACTGGATTAATGATAAACTGGGACAAATCAGAATTGATGTTGTGTAATTTGGGAGCAAGTGAGATGGGTAGGATAGTGGAGACACTTAATATACAAATTAAAGATAAGCTGAAGTATTTGGGGATAACTATCTCAAATAAATTAGAAGAACTTAAACGATTGAACTATGACAGCTTGAGAGCTGAATTTAAGAATAAAATACAAGAGCTTCAGAAGTTGAAGCTGTCATGGTTCGGAAGGATCGCTATTTGTAAAATGATATTGTTACCAAAGATTAATTTTTTATTTGATGCACTAGCGATCCATCTGAAGGAGAAGGAAATTAATGAGTTTCAAAAGATGTTTAATGGTTTTTGTAATGGAGGTAAAAAATCTAGACTTCCAAAGAAGCTATGGTACTTGTCTCAGAAAAAAGGGGGTTTGGGTATGCCAAATTTGTTAGCATACTATCGAGCATTTCAAATTAAGAATGTTGTGAAGATTTTGGCAAGAGAAAAGACAATTTGGGAGCAACTGGAGATGAAAGAATATAGAGACATTGGTAGTATGATTTTTTTGGGAATAAAGGATAAGGTGAAAAGATTAAATAATACTATGATGAGAGGTCTCATGGAGGTGTGGAAGAAAGTAAAGAAAGATATAGTCCCAAATCTCTCTCCAATTTTGGAATTGACGGATATGGGGTGTTTCCCAATAAAATTAGATAAGGAAAAAATGGAAATATTGGATAAAAATGGGGTGCTTTTATTGAAGGACTGGTTAAAAGTTTGTGATGATGATACTAAGAGGAAAAAAATATTTGAGAAGCTAAATTTGGATTGGTTTCAGAAATTAAAGGTGGACAGTTGGAATAAAAAATATAAAAGAGAAGCAGGGATAGATAGAACTAAGACGGAATTTGAGGATTTGGTAATAAAGATCAGAAAAGGGGAAAGAGGTATTAAGGGTCTTGTAAGCAAACTTTATATTATATTGAATAAGGGTAATGATCCACAGGAAGACTTGAAACGGAAGTGGGAACAAAATTTGAATATAAAAATTGGGGAGGCTGAATGGAGAAACAAATGGAAAAAGAGGATCATGAGAACAATGTCTGTAAGAATTAAAGAACATAGTTTTAAAATGTTGTGGCAATGGTACTTGACACCACTAAGACTTTATCAGATGGATAATAAAAGAGATAAGTTATGTTGGAGATGTAAAGAAACTGATGGAACATATGAACATATGTGGTGGAGTTGTAAAAAAATAAGGGATTTTTGGGGAAGAATAGAAGGGGAGTTTGGTGAAATATTGGGTAAAAAGGTTAAGTTGGTGTCAGGTACCATTCTTTTAACAAATGTGGAAGGTTTGGGTTTGAATAAGGAGGAAAAAGAATTATTGGAAATTGTATTGACTACAGGTAGACAATGTATAGCTAGAAATTGGAAAAATGATGTAGATATACAGATCGGAGAATGGTATAAGGAAATGTGGAGCCTAGCATTGAATGATAAATTGACATGGGAGATTAAAGTGAAACGAGATAATTTAAAAGAAAATAGGTTTTGGAATATATGGAAACCGTTTGTGGAGCATTCTCTTATGGTAAATGACAGCTCAGGACCTGTACCATCTCAAAGAGGTTTTTGGAGTTGAAATAGCAACTAAACTCTCCGGGCATTGTATATATTCACAGGGTGATTTGTAACTATTAAAAAATTATAATAGAGGTAGCATAGAAAGCTCTTATTTGTTTGATTGAGTAATATTTTACATTGTGGTATATAACATTGTGGTTATATGGTAAACAATTAGTTTAAGTACTGTTATGTGCTAGCCTCTATGAATGTGAGTTAATACTGCAATGATGTTATTTTTGAGGTATTATTGTATTGTATTGTTATTGTTTACTTTTTTGTATGTCTGTTAAAAAATTTAATAAAAACCATTTTAAAAAAAAGAAATAATGGCAATTATGCACATTCAAGAGTCATTCCTAAGAATGTGGGCAAATAAATAACATAAGCAAGATATTTGGCCAGTTAGTCTGGCCAGGTTATCTGCTATAGTAACTCAACACCGATTGTCAGATGATGGTTAACTAACCTGACGATCCTAAAGACTAAGAGCCTTGGGTGCCGAAGTCCACAGGGAAGGGTGATGGTCTCCAAGTGGATTAAATCCTACTTGAATCCATCTTGTTGGAGGGCAGCAGCTTTAACAATACTCACCTGGTGCTAATGAGGACTTTGTGTGCCAAAAGGGCTCAGGACCAGAAAGTGACTCATGCAACTGGAACAGAGATATGGGTGTCATGCTGTGATGCAGAAGGCAAATGGAAGTTTACTGCATTACCTGTATATTCCCAGGACAATCTTCATGGCAGATTGCCATGATGTTTGTCAATATTCAGAATTGGATACGGCACAAGATGAAGCAGCAGCAGCAGGATAATTTTATCTATTACCTAATATTCACATATTACCTATGCAGACAGAGTCCATACATTCTGCATGATGATAGAAACTGTGCTGCACAGAAAGCATAAATGAGTTATTGTATATATTGCTTGGTCACAATGCATATGTTCAGAGATGGGAAATGATGCCAGAATAATCACCAGGTCATCATGACAAACTCAGAACACTACATTTTTTACATACTGAATGATGAATGCGTGTAAGCCAAAGTTGAAACTGAATGCAAAGATGGGGCCTATGGGATATTTTAGGCTACCACTCACGGAATTTCACAGGTGACATAGATGGGAAACTCAGATTTAATGCATATTCATTCTCCAATGTGTAAAATATATAGGCCAGAGTCCTTTTGGGGAATGAAAAAACATGGGCAGCAACAATGATGCAGATAACGACTAGTGTGCCTGTTGCAGGACTGGTCCTATAGCCAATTTGAGCAACCAATATGCAGAAGGGGGTGGGGATGGGGAACACTTGCTTGACTGCCATAATTCAAATTTTTCTCAACTAGATTCTGGCCACAGTGCTCAGACTTCAGTGTGATCACCTGGTCAAGAGCCCCAATCCTGAAACAAGAGCTGCAAGTCTGAGGCAGGGCAAGGTAGGGTTATTTGAGGTTTTTTGTTTGGAAGAAGAAACGGTGGGAAGGATGAAATCTTCAAACTGGAATTAGTTGGAACCTTGAGACATACTGGTTTGGATCACCTTATGTCCTCTGTTGGATTATTTATTTACTTTTACTTATCTTCTGGCATATTTTGAAATCTCACAAAGCTGTCCTAAATCTCTCTGCATACCTGGAGCCTGGACTGTCAGGAAGCCTATTTTTGTGTAAACAGGGTATCAGGGACGTAGGGGGAGGAAAATGCCTCACAGGGTCTTCATTGGGCACCCAGAACCTCTTGGGAACACCCGGCAGAGCGGACCAGAGATCCTGCGACCTGCTGCCTCTATGAGCATACTTCCCCATAGCCCAATTCCCTGGGGAACAGTGTAAGAGAGGCCTTCTGCATATGGCAGGTAATTATATTCCGTGGCTGAAACTAAGCTTCCAAATACTGCTTACTCTTCCCTTCCCTTAGACAGAGCAATCCCCTCTCACCTCTTCCTTCTGGCTGGGCGACAAGGACCGTTGAAGTTTCTTCTGATTGCTTTGCTTGGTTTCCAAGCTGCTTCCTCACATAAAAGGCAGGCACTCAAACTATAGGCTTTTTGTAGTTTTATTGTTGGAAACACAGTTACAGATCTTACTTACATAAAAACATAAAACAAAGAAATAAACATAAAAGAAAACAAAATCTTACTAGCTTGTCCTAGCATGTTCAATCTTATAGGTTTGGGACTATGTAGTCCCACATTGCTTCTTATCCCTGAAGAGACATCTTGCCTATGAAGTGGCTGAGAGCCAGGGCCTTTGCTCTTGCTCTGGAGTGTGCTTGCTTCGCTGCTCAAACTGGGCTCTTTTTATAATAAAAAGAGAGCTTAGGAATGTTGTGACTTCATGGGGGCTGCACCTGTGTTCTCGTGAGAAATGAGACAAGTGTACGTGCAGTGTGACATTAAGCCCCCACCTGTACATTCCTGAAATGAGTCAGTCTGCAGGTGTCTGGAGGTAATTGATTGACAGGAGTGGAGACGTTTCTCCCTGGCATCAAAATGTCCCGTCAAGGGATTGCAGGTGTTTGGAATAAATCCAAGACTGGTAAACACATTCTTTATCTTATCTTTGGCGCCAGCATGTCCAGGGAGTGTGTGACAGAATTCTGAACTAACACCTGGTCATTCTAACATCTACTAATTGGCATTACATCACAGAATAAAAATCTAACTGGACATTTCTACTCCGCACAATTAAAATTAATGAGAATAAATGTCTTCCTTTTTAATTTGCCCATCACACAGGGTGCTGCACTAGCTTAATGTTGCATCCACCTCATATTGTATTGAAGGGTTATCATTTCAAGGTCTGCTAATGTTTCACATGGTTTAGAAATGTTTGTCTTCCATGGTTTCTCTGAATGATTTTTAACATAAACCTTGTTCTTTCTTCCGAATTTTTTCAGCGAGACACCATTCCAACATGTTATGCTTCTCTCATCTTTGCCTTGTGAGCTGGGGAAACTGGGACTTGTGGTTCAAGACATTTGGAGGATCCTAGACTAGGAAGGCTGATGATTTTTTTTCTATTTTATTTTCTAGCACTTCATTGACATTTGAAGCTGTACACAGGACAAGTTGCGCAGCTGGCCCAAGGCATTTGTTGCCTGAGGTAAAGAACAAGATTGTGTTTCCACCCATTTCATGGACAACAAAAAAAGTATCAGGTGGGCTGGTGTTGTGTATTAAGGCACATTTGCAAGTAGCGCAGACAGTGCCTTGCAAGAAGGAAATGGTGGTTTCTCGCCATCCAAATTAGGTACCTAAAGAAGGAAGGAGCAATTGCAGCTGTAAGAAATGGAGGATGGTGAAGTAGCAAGGTGGTGGACTAGGTTTTCTAGCCACAATGGCAAGACATATTGTGCCACCCCTGTCTTCAGGAGCAGGTATGCCACATGGATGACTCTGAATAAGCTGAGGGTCAGAGTGTCTAAATGTACGACCAAAATGATCAAAAGGGGGCTGCTGGTGGACAACAACACGCTGCGTGAATGTGGAGCAATGCAGAATCCGGCTCATTTGCTGGTCTGCCAATTACTATTGGGCGCATGTACCAATGAGGGTTTAAGTTTGGCCAATGACAAAGCCAAGAAGGTGGCTTTGTTTTGGTAGTTTAAAGTTTGACCTGGACATCAAAGCAGCAGCAGCAGCAAGTAATCATATATTATGTAATCAACCTTTTGGCAATTAATTGGTATACAAACATCTGTGAATTTGATCGGCCATGAAAAGCCCACGCCTAAGGTAGCAGAACTTTGTGTAGACAAAACAAACAATAATGAAATAATAGGGTGTCCTTTCACTTCCACTGTTTGAGGTGATATCGAGCATGTAGCTGTTATGGTCTGTGTGCTAAAAGTTTTGGCTGGACAGATTTATCATGTTTGTTATCATCAAATAGAAAGCGTGATAAAAACTTGTGAACTGTCAGCCCCAGTACCATGTGAAAGGCTGCTTCCTGTAGTTCACTTGTGTTATGACTTCAGCTCTAATACTGAAAGTAGAAAAAACAGTGTGTGTAAGTAGGGTAGGAATGGAATGCAAAATACTGTATGTTGGAAAGAGATTGTGGCAAGGAGCACTAGATGTTATTGTTAGTTTCCCTATGCATTTAAATTGGGGTTGTTTTGGCTTTGAGGGAATTGTTAAACATTCTCCTCCACACATATTCTGGGCAGAATATATGTTTAACCTGAGTGTCTAGAAATCCTATATCTGTGATGGCGAACCTTGGCACTCCAGATGTTCTTGGACTTTCACCCAGAGGATTACTGGTCTATGGAACTCCCTGCCAGAAGAAGTGGTGACAGCTGTCAGTCTTGACAGCTTTAAGAAAGGATTAGACAAGTTCATGGAGGACAAGGGTATCAATGGCTATAATTATGGATACTTAAGGACAACGGGTTGGAAAGATAGGCAGGATATCTCTCAATGCCATTTCCAGGGAATCCTAAGCAGGTGAAGGCATCTCCTTGGGAATACCCTGAAGGAAATGGTGAGCCACTGTGTGAGACAGAATGCTGGACTGGATGGGCTGTGGCCTGTTCCAGCAAGGCTGTTCTTATGTTCTTATGGACTTCAATTCCCAGAAGTCCAAACCTCCATGAATCTACATGAAGGGGTTTACTGCGATTCATCCGACCCACACTGCCCTTGTCGCTCCCGGACGCGGAAGTAAAACACGCCCGTATGTGAGGCTGCAGTGGCTCAGTGGTTAAGAAGATCGCCTTGTTAGCTGGAAGGCCGACAAGTCAGCAGTTTGAGACCCAGTACTACATGACGGATTGAGCGTCCATCTCTGACCCAGTTCCTGCCAACCTAGCAGATCGAAAACAAGAAATTGCAAGTAGATAAATAGGGACCACTTTGCTAGGAAAAGATCTCGGGGACATGAAAGGAGCCTCATTCGGGCGTCCCCTGAGTGGAGTTTCTTCAGCAAAAATCCTTTCAACCCAGAATAATTTCTCACATAAAATTATTATTATTACATAGTGAAAGGGCGGTGGGGTGGGATTCTCAGCAGGAACTAGTTTGTGACCTGAATGCTGATTTAGGATGCAGTGCAGACAGGGGCTCTGCAGCAACTTTTGCTTCAAAACTGTAATAAAAATATAATACTTAAAAGGCATGAATATTGTAACATGCGTTTCAACTTCTGTCAGGATTTTGCATGTCTCACTGCAAATATTTATGGAATGTCATGAATATTAAACACAAGAGCCATTGTGATACTGACTGTTCTTAAAAAAGACATCCACTCTTCATGCTTCTGATTCAGGCGACAAGGGAGAGGTTAAAAGCGATGAGGCTCCTGGTCCCTCAGAACATTGTGTTCATTTCCTAGCCTACTGCATCTGAGCTTCAAGGCAAGTTACCTGTGGAGGGAAAATGCTGACAAGCCTGAGAGGCCACCTGGCTGGGAGGGAGAGATTAAGCAGGCTAGACTAGTTGTGCTATTTCTTCCTTTCTAGCTTGTCCAATGCAGGCTGCAGGGTCTGCCTTTAATGAAAGGATTATGTGCACATTAACCCAAGCATGAGAATGACAGCTTGTTTTCTCCTCCTCTTGCAGCTTCAGTCCAAGTAGATGCCTAAGGGCATTTAGAGTGTCAGACTGGGGAGACCTCAGTGGCTGACCCTGGGCCAAAAATGTCACCCCTTAGTTTTAAAACTAAACTTATAGCTGGGCCACAACAGACCAGATTGCAAATGAGCAATTGCATCTTCATCTTTGCTTCCTCTTTTACTCCTTCGGGTGTCAAGAAAGATAAAAGGTTCTTGCTCTGGCACTTCTAGTGGCCTCCTCAGGTGTTATTTGGTGTTTTACTAATGTTTTTTCAATGTAATCTCTCCACCTTCCTTGGGGTCTGCCTCATGGTCTTTGGCCTTCTACTCTTTCCACATATGCCTTGGACGGTATGGAATTCCTAGACATTCTCTCCAAATGGGCAAACCACTTTATTTGTTGTCTCTGTATGTAGCTTAAGATTGGTTCTATTCCAATTCTTTTTGTTATAATCTCATTCTTGATTTTATCCCATCTGTTCACTCCAGCAGCCATCCTCAGATATCTCACTTCATTTATGTTTTGTTGTAAGTGTCTATGTTTGGCACTGGTAACATAAGGTGAGAATAAATATACTTTGTATGAGGTGTTTCTTTGTTTTGGTCAGTATTGCCTTATGTTGTAAGAGTGGAGCTAACTGTCCCAATATTTGGTTTGGCTTACTGCACCATATGTTAATCTCTTTGTCCATTTTGCCATCCTCAGTAAATATTGTTCCTAGGTATTTGAACTCTGCTACTTGTTTTCTACTTGTTCCCTCCACAGTATTTTGATATTTAAAATACCCCAGTCTTCTCTTTATTGATTCTCATATTATTTCTCTTGCATTCTTGGTTCATAGCTGTAAGGTGTTTCTGTAATTCCTTGTCTGTTGATATTTGTTGATATTGTTTCCATTCATGAGTTTAGCTTTTTTTTTGCTTATGCTGTCTATGTAGGTGATAAATAATAGGGGGGATAGTACACATCCATACCTCACTCCAGATGTTACTGCGAAGGGTTCTGATATACCATATACCTTCACAGCAACATAAGGGTAAAGGTAAAGGTTTCCCTTGCTCGAAAGCCAGTCGTATCCGACTCTAGGGTGCAGTGCTCATCTCTGTTTCTAAGCCGAAGAGCCAGCGCTGTCTGCTTCTGCAGACGTTTCCGTGGTCATGTGGCAGGCATGACTAGACACTGGAGCGCACGGAACGCTGTTACCTTCCCACCGAAGTGGTCCCTATTTATCTACTTGCAATTTCTTGCTTTCAAACTGCTAGGTTGGCAGGAGCTGGGATGAAGACAGGAGCTCATTTCCGTCCTGCAGTACTCGGGAATCGAACTGCTGACCTTCCGCTTCCCAGTCAGCGTCTTAGCGACTTGAGCCACTGCAGTACCCTTCACAGCAACATATATAGTAATAAATAAGGGGTAAGTGAGCATACAAAGGGCTAGGCCACATGAGAAAATCCAACCTTTGATTAGGAATTCTGTTTAGTCGAAATGTCCAAGTGAGAAAAAGAGCACAAACAATAGAAAATGGATCCTATACTGGAGTAGTGGTTTACCCTTATCAATAATGAGCAGTTCACCTGAACAAATAAACTTATGTAAACACCATTAAGATGTGATAGTGTTGTAACCACACCCTCCCAACCTCAATGCTAATGTGTCAAATTAGTTCTCACACATTCAGTGCAAAGTTCTGAAAAGAGACTGGTAAGCACATTCAGTTTGAATAGCCATTTAGTGCTTCTGTGATTAGAGGCCCCGATAAGGTAGGGCTCCTTGCCAGGGTAGTGCAGTAGGCAAGTTCAGCCAAGCATGCTTACGCTCGCTTCTTGAGATTTTGCTCTGGTCCATCTGACAACCAGGCAGGGGAATGAGTTTGGGGGCAAGAGTTTCATGGACTCCTCTCTGCCCACTTCATTTACAGCTCTGCCTAATTTTGGGCTATATTGACACTTGCATTTAGTTGCTTTTAAATATGAGATGTGGAAATGAGAAAATGGAAAGTGTTGACTCATATCCTTGGCCCTTCAATCCTTTATTTTTAATTTTAATACACCAGAGTGATACACTGTGATGTGTTGTGCACACAAATTATGCTCGCCACTATGCAGCACCCAAAATGTTCTTGCAGACCAGGGGTTCCCAAACTTTTTATGCCGTAGGCCTGATAATGCCTCCTGGACAGCTGAGTGGGATGCAACACCCCACTCCCCCATGGAGGCAGAAGAGGGCACATTTATGGTGATCATAAAGGCGCCCACTTCCGTGTTTACACATGTGCAGGTGCATTTTACGGCTTACGTAAACGCATCTGCTTCCATTTCTGGGTGTGGCAGCACAGGCCACATGAAATAGTGCTGCAGGCTGGGTCCGGCCTATTGGCCGTAGGTTGGGAACCCCTTTTGTAGACTTTCCTGTTGGATGTGTTATTTTCACAAGTGCCTCCCCTTCTGGAGACTTCCTCTTCTCCCTGGCCAATTTTTAGCTCTCAATAATGAGCAGCGGGTTCAAACACTCTAAGATTCAGCATAAGGCCCCTCACAATAGGTCCTATTTGATCCATCATTAAGTATCAAGAACTGCTATTCAGAATTCCTATGAGACTCTGAAATCTGTAACTCAATCCTTACTTACTAGGGTACTTGGTTGATGTGTGTTTCACAAGTTAATATATATAGTTTGATGTGGCAGATCGAATCATCATCTCCCACTGTTTCCGATCCCATGCCAGTCTCATCCAGGGCCTTGGTAACTTTGCCCTGAACTGGTCTTTCCATCTGGTTGCTGGCCTTCCTAGTGGTCGCTTTATGTCAAGGGGTATCCACTCTGCAATAGCTTTCATCCACCTGCCAGCTTTGAAGCAGTACACATGCCTGGCCCACTGATAACTTGCAAACTTAATCAACCTTGATGCTTGTTTTGCACTGATCTTAAATGCAGTTCTTTTGCTATTCGATCAACCCATCACATGCATAGCATCCTTCACTCAATTACGCTTTATGTTACATCATTTATTTATTTTTTTATATCAGCTGTTGTAGGTGCCCATGTTTCACTGCCGTATAATAAAGCAGGCAGAATGGTGGTGTTGAGGAGCTCAGCCCATAATATTCTTGTTTGTGCTTCACCTTTTGCTTCACTAAGCACATCCTTTATGCTATTAAAAGCTGCCTGTGTTGCTTTCCTTCTTCTTCAAATTTCTTTTGTCAGATTGTGCCTTAGGTTGACTTCATGCGTAAGGTTTGGACCTGACCTGGAGGGCTACCTGGCTGTTCTGGCCAAGAATATGGATGATTTAAGATTTTGGGCTTTTCAGGTCTAGGGATAGAAGTCATGACCATTCAGTGTGTAAGGATTCCATTTCTGCTGTTCTACCTTGTAACGTTCAAACCTGTAATATGACATGGTAAGTCTAGGTGCTGTTCTAATATCCTTGCCTAGAGTAAGAACACTGAGCACCCAGTGTGGTGTAGTACAGTGATGTAGTGGGACTCTGGAGACCAGAATTTGAATCCTGTCTCAGCCATGGAAACTCACTGGAGGAGTGGAACTGCTGAAACCACTCAGTAAATATCTCACTTACTTTGAAAGCTCTATTAGGGTCACTATAAGCAGATAACTATTAATAACTCATGCAGGGGTAGCAATTGTTGAACTACAACTCCCAGCACTTTTCCCCATTGGTGATGCTGGCTGGGGTTGATGGGAATTGTATCCCAGCAACATCTAGAAACTTTGCCCACCTCTTGTCTACAAGAGACCTGTTACTCTTCATGTCTTCTCCAAAAGCATGAAACTTTCATGGTAGCATGTTACTCCTTGCAAATTATCCTGTTGAGAAAACCACAGTGTTTAAGAATATTGCACATTTCACCTTTATCATTTCAATCTCATCCCCACCCTTGGATGCTTATAAAAATCTCCCTGAAGGTCTAGTGGTGCAACCAGTTGTTAGGTATCCCCTATTTGCCCTTCACTGACACAGATAACATCAGGGCTTAAGGTCAGATCCTTCTATTCTGGAAAGATCATTTGAGATCTATTTGAATGTTCTACTGCTTAGGGCTGTGGTGTTTAATTAGTTTGATTGGTTGGTAACTGATTGGAGCTCCTGAATTGGTGAGGACCAGTTTGAATCTGCATCCATTCAGGCGATTTCTGGCTGGCTGTTTTTGAAGCCATTGTCAGACCAGATTTGTTCTGTGCAAAGTAAAACACAGGAAAAGAGAAAACCAGCTCTTTCCATTCTTGCCAAGAACTACCTCAGAATTATATCCTTTAACTTACGTCCATTTGGAAATGCAAGGAAAGAACATCATTAACTGCTGGTCAGAGGCAGTTATTGTATTTATTGTTTGATAAAAATGTAGCTACACACCTTGGAAAGGCTGATGCAAATCTACCCAGGAATATCCAAATGAGCAGAGCAACATATGGAAAAATCCAAAGAGCTGGCACTGACTGTGTAAACATCTTGATATCGATGATGTGGATGTTTTGACTATTGAGGAAATATCTTGGGAATAGCCTTAGGTTTAAATGCTGGATAAATCTTTTACGGTATTTTAGCTATATAATTATGCATTCGCTGTGTGGTCCTTATACACAATTGTGTCTGTCTGATTTTGTCTCTTTTTTTAAATCACAGATTATGCTTTACAAACTAATGCCAACTACAAATTACAGATTGTTAGTGTGAACTAATTATATTTTTTGGGGATAAAGTGTTTGAAAGCGGCCATGCACAGGGCAGCCCAAGTCATTTTTTGTGAGGAAAAAAGGATAGAAATACTGCCCCATCTCCATTCCACATGTACAGAAACCAGCTAGATAAGCAATTAGACAATTGTGCTTCAATATTGAAGATCTATTGTAATATGTTAATTACTTTCATCATACCTGAGGCAGCAGGTTAATTTTACAAGGACAAGACAGGCTGTGTAGCAAACAGAACATAATTTTCTCTGTAGGGGAAAAACAGAGAGAAACTATTAAGGAGCCACTTAAAGCAGCTACCTCAGTCTGTCTTATGAACAGGTCAAACCACCCCCCACCCAGTATCCATGGTTTCAGGTATCCATTGATCCAAAACTATCCAATAAAAATACTGAAATGCATAAAATATATGTATTTCTATGGTGAATTACCAGAGCTGGCCACTAAAGGGCACTGTTTGCAATGTAAAATATAGAATTTGCTGTTCATCTGCAGTAAGTTGTAGAACATATCCCCTGAAAATGCAGCTGGGAGGGACTGGCTAGTTTACCACTCACGCTCATGTTCATAAGTTGTAGTTGGGACTAGTTTGTAGAACATTATAAGTGATGAAAAGACAAAATCAGACAGGCACAATTGTCTACAAGAATCACACAACTTTTCTCTCTTTTTTGTCAATGTGAAGTGCCAGGGAAGGTGATTATCTACATCCAGAGCAAGAAGATTTACCATCAACCAAGAACGACTACGCCAAACTGAGGATGACATCTTTCTCCCATCACAAGAGGAGTACCTTATTCTAAAGCGGCATTTCCATCAATATTACCGCCACCACCACCGCTTCTCCTGTCGCCCCCAGCAAAACTACGGGGGGCGAAGAGGGGTGGGAGGAGTACTGAGCTGTGTAGCTCCCTCTCTGGCACTCCCCTCAGCAGGTTGGGTGGGGGACTTAAAGGAACAGCAGGGGCCTCCGGTAGTTCTGCCTTCACTTTTTCCAGCAGTTGTGGTACTGCAGCTGGTGGGGGGGGGGGGGGCAGGAGAGGTGGAGGTCGGGGGCAATAATGATGTTTTGTCAGACCATGTGGAGGGGGGGAGTTATTTATCCTGGAGGCACTCTTGAGGTTCCAGGGGCCTATATTCCAATAGTGACGGGTATGGGGCGATATGGCGGGAACCAATGGGTGGGCCGCATACGGGGAACAAGGGTCCGATGTTTGTTATCTGTGCCCCTCTGTTATCCAGCCCCTCTGTTCATTCTCTGGTACCTGGACAGAAGGTTTGGAGTGAACCCTCCCTCAGGCTGCTGCTGATGAATGCCAGGTCACTTTGCAATAAGGCTTCCCTGTTGTGTGATTCTATATTGGAGGAGCAGGCCGACCTAGCATGCATTACTGAAACCTGGCTGACACCAGAGGATGGGGTTCCTCTCGCAGAATTTTGTCCAGCCGGGTTCGGGGTGTGGCACCAGCCGAGGGCTAAGGGGATGGGCGGCAGCATTGCTATTGTAACCCGAGAGTCTCTTGGAGTTACCAGGGTCACTGCACCTCAGGTGCAGGGCTGTGAGCTGCTGCTACTTCGGTTGGGCCCTAAGGGCCAGTTGGGAATCCTACTTCTGTACCTGCCCCCTTGCAGGGTAGCAGATTCCCTGCCCGACCTGCTCGAGGCAGTCGCGGCATTGGCAGTGAAGCTCCCAGGGCTTATGGTTCTAGGGGACTTCAACTTGCCTTCGCTGGGACTTGCCTCGCAGCTGGTGTGGGAGTTTTTAGTGTATGAGAACTAAGACACAGGACACAGCCTCGGGCTGGGTTAACTCAGGTTTATTGCATCGTGGACAGAGGGAACATGAGGTAATGGCGGATCGATAGCTCTTTATATACAGTAGTAATACATTTGAACGTGGTTGCATGGTAGCCCATTGGCTACTGTCTGCGTGACGTCATTGCTGGTCACGCCCTTCTTGTCCAGGTGTAGGTGGTGGCGGGAAAACTTCCCGCGCTGTTACCTTTGATGAGTTTGGACCAAGAGAGCTTGGACGCTCGCTGCTGCCAGCTGGTGGTCAT
The DNA here is from genome assembly GCA_035047345.1 of Bradypodion ventrale. Taxonomy (NCBI): domain Eukaryota; kingdom Metazoa; phylum Chordata; class Lepidosauria; order Squamata; family Chamaeleonidae; genus Bradypodion; species Bradypodion ventrale. The sequence continues at coordinate 152,191,426 of JAWDJE010000004.1, read as the reverse complement.
TAGCTCGCGTCCTATTACAGGATTCATATGATACAGCTGAAGGTTACATTGTTGCTATAGGCAAGGTTACATTGGCTCAGATACATTGTAATCCATGTGGAAGATAAAACCATTAGAACACAACACCCCTCCCCCCTAGGATGAGACAGAGTCTCGAGCCTACACTTAAACACACTCCCCCCCCTAGGATGAGACAAAGTCTCTCAGCCAAGATGGCTTATTTCGAACACGCTGGGGTCTCGATGCAGGCTGCCTTTCCCCGGGTTTGCTACCTTTTCTTTGTTCCCTGGTTTCCTGTCCTGTAATTGGAGAGGGAGACTCGTTAGTGACTTGCCGCGGCTCCGCGGCGTTGTTTGGAGGTGTGCTCTGTCTTAGGGAAGAACCGGGGCCACTGGGGGCTAACGAAAAACCCCTCTTCTCGCTTGGATGGGTGGGGGAACACTCCTGAAAACCCCCCCGGCTCGCGAAATCAAAATCAAAATTACCTTCGGGGGCAGCGGTCACGAACTCCTCTCCCCCTTCCCCGGCCTCTGATAGGACTGGCGTATCAAAAGGGTATGAGTCGGGGCCGCTGCTTCTGCCTTCCCCCCTTGCTTGGGACTGTTGTCCGCTGCTGTCTCCCCCTTGGGCTAAACGGGTGGGGGAGAACCCTAACGCTGAATCTTGTTGCTGCGCCCCACTGACTGGCCCACTCACTCGGTGCCTCAGTTGGTCTGCGTGCCTCCTCCAGAGGAGGCCGGTGTTAGTCTCGACCCGGTACGACACTGGCCCCGTTTGTTCTACAACCGTCCCTGGTACCCAGGCTGGCCCTGCGCTGGCATAGTTCCTGCAGTGAACAGGGTCGCCGGCGGCGAAACCTTTCGAAACTGCCAACCCTATGTTTTTTCCTTTATTCTCGACTCTCGTCGGGTCTAGCCTGGACAGGAGCGTGGTCAGTTTGCGCCGCATCAAAAGCTCTGCCGGCGAGAAACCTGACGCCAAGGGGGTCACCCTATACGCTAATAAGAACTGACATACTTGGTGATTTAGGTCCCCCGGGCCCATGCGCCGCAGCGCATCCTTTGTTGTACGCACCAGCCGTTCCACTTGGCCATTCGTGGCCGGGTGAAACGGTGCGGATGTGACATGCCGAATGGCGTTTGCTTCCATAAATGCCCCGAACTCCGCGGAGGTGAAGCAACTAGCGTTATCGCTGACTAAAGTGTCGGGTAAACCGAACGTGGAAAAGACTCTCCTCAGTTGACTAATTGTAGTGGCGGAGGATGTGCTCTTGACTGGGATAACCTCCAGCCACTTGGAGAACGCATCCACCACCAGGAGGAACATGGTTCCCCGGAATGGGCCAGCGAAATCTACGTGCACTCTGGACCAAGGCCCCCTTGCTGTGTCCCATTCCCTCTGCGGGAGACGGGCCGCCTCTGGTCGGGATCCCTGGCATGCCTCGCAAGTGCCGACCATGTGCTCAATGTCTGTGTCTAGCTGTGGCCACCAAAAATAACTCCGGGCCAGCGCCTTTGAACGAACGATACCCGGGTGGCTAACGTGCAGCAGTTCGAGCACCCTCGGACGCAGGGATGTAGGGACCACCACCCGTTGGCCCCATAACAGGCACCCCCTTTCTAGGGACAACTCTAGCTTTTTCCGAAAAAATGGGTCGAATTCTGTGCCTGGGGACGATGCCGGCCACCCCTTCTGTACCCATGAACTAACTTTCTCCAGCGTCCTGTCCTTGCCTGTCGCCCTAGCAATGTCGGCTGGTACTATTGGGGGTGCGTCTAAGACCTCAATTAGCAACACCTGGCGGTCTCTTTCTACTCTCGCCTTTTGGTCGTCCGACAAGGGCAAAGGAGATCTCGAAAGTGCATCAGCATGGCTGATCTCCTTTCCGGGACGGTACTCCAACTCGTGTTGGTATGCGTTGAGAAAAATAGCCCATCGCAGCATCCTCGGAGACAGGATCTGCGGCGTGGGCTTGCTTGCCGTGAAAATCCCTAACAGGGGCTTGTGATCAGTCACGATTTTGAACGGGCGGCCATACAAAAAATCATGAAATTTTTTGGTTCCGGCTACTATTGCTAATGCCTCCCTGTCGGTTTGTGCGTAATTGCGCTCCGCTTGGGACAGGGACCTTGAATAAAACGCTACCGGGGCCTCCCTTCCGTCATCCAACACGTGGCACAGCACCGCCCCCACCCCCACCGGGGATGCATCACAGACTAAGACCACTGGCCGTTTGGGGTCGAAATGCGTCAGGATTGCCTCGGATGTTAAGAGTTGCTTTAGTTCTTTGAACGCCCTCTCGTGCTCGTCACCCCACATCCATGTCTCCTCCTTTTTAAGTAGCCGATGAAGCGGTTCGGCCACGGACGCCTTCCGTGGGAGGAATGTATGGTAAAAATTGAGGAGCCCCAGGAATGACTGTAACTCGGTTTTGGATGTGGGGCGAGGGGCCTTCTTTATGGCTGCTACTTTAGATTTAGACGGCTTAATTCCCTCGGGTGTGATCCGGAACCCTAAAAACTCGACCTCAGTTTCGAAGAAAACACATTTGTCCTTCCTCAGTCTCAGCCCCGCTTTCTCGAAAACAGTTAGTACTTTATCCAATCTCTTAGCCAGTTCGGTCTCACTCCCCCCTGTTATCAACACGTCATCAAAATAAGGCAACACCCCCTCCAGCCCCTTCAGGAGGCGTTCCACAAGCGACTGAAAAAGGCCGGGTGCCGAGTTCACGCCGAACTGTAAGTGCGACACCTGGAACGCCCCTTTGTGTGTAACTATCGTTTGTGCCGCGGCCGTGGCGGGAGTTACGGGGAGTTGCTGATAGGCTTGTGCCAAATCGAGTTTAGCGAAACACTTTCCCCCATTCAGCCTGGCCAAAAGGTGGCTGACCACCGGCACCGGGTATGCATTAGGGCGGATCGCCTTGTTAATTGTACACTTATAATCAGCGCAAATGCGCACCTCCCCGTTGGCCTTCAGAGCTGTTACAATTGGAGTTTCCCACTCCGCGGAATCAACAGGAATAAGAATCCCCTGGCCCACCAGTTTGTCCAGTTCCGCCTCTATTTTGTCCTTGAGTGCGAACGGCACCCTGCGCGGTTTGAGTCTTATCGGGCGGACCTCCGGGTCTAGGTCGAAGGCTACAGGGGGTCCCTTGAACTTCCCAAGTCCTTTTTCAAAGACGGCGGGATGCGCATCGCAAACCGCTTGTATTGGGTCCGCTCCCACTGTATGCACTCCCCCTATGAACAAGCCTAAGGGCTGAAACCACTGCGTCCCTAGGAGGCTACAACTCCCCCCCTTAAGGACAACTAGGGGCAGTTCCGCAGAATGTCTCTTAAAGCTGACCCGAAACTTTCCGACCCCCAACACCGGAATGCTGTTTCCCTGTACATCTCGTAGCGTGGACCTCAACGTTTTAAGTTTGGGCCGCACGTGGGGGTCGATTTTCAAGAACTCTTTCTGGGGAATTATAGAATAGGAGGACCCCGAGTCAATTTCCATCCTAATAGGGGCCCCTTGTACTAGTACCTCAACGAAGTAATGGGACTGTCCCGCGGACACGCTGAACACTGGAGCGTCGTCCTCGCTGTCGTCCGAGACGCGGCCCACGCCGTCCTGCTTCCTCGTGGTCTGGGCGCCATCTTTGGACCTCGCTGGACGGTCCGGTCTGGTCGAACGGTCTTGTGACTGCCTCCGGCCCTCCTTCCGTTTTCTGCATGCCCTGGCGATGTGCCCCCGACGGCCGCAGGTGTAACACTCGGCCTTTCTGAATGGGCACCTCGCGCGCTCATGGGCCGCTCCGCAACCCTCGCAGCGGCGCCCACCTTTTCGGACCTTCTGGACCTCCTCGCCGTCGCTGCCTTCCGTAGACGACTTTGAGGCCCGTCGAGTTGCGTGCACCGACTGTCCGGACTTCCCGTGCACCGAATTTTCCGCCTTGCCGGCTCTAGGACGCCACTCACGCCACTGGTGCATCTCGTCCACTCCCGCATTCGTGGACTCCGCGGCTTCCGCGGCCTCTACGACCTCCGCCAGCGTGGGTGGCGGCTCCTTGTTCATCAAGCTGCGCTGCACCTCCCTGTCCTTCAGGCCACACAGCACGCCGTCCCTGAGGGCCATCTCTAGGTTGTCCCATCTACAGGGGCCGGCGGCTATCCTCATGGCGGTCACGAATGCCTCAACCGACTCGTCCGGCGCTTGGACTCGCCTCCAAAACGCGCTCCGAGCGGGAAACATTGCCCTCGAGGGTCGGAAGCGCTCTCGCAGCAGCTTCATGAGGTCGTCTGCCTTAAATTCGCTCACCTTCTTCGGAGCGATGATGCCCACCAGCGTCCGCTTGGTTTCTAACCCAAGCATTCTGGTGAGGATGGCCCTCTTCCTCTCCTCGTCGTCTTCTTTGACTTTGAGTTCCACCAGTGCCGCCTGGAAGTCCATCTCAAACAGCTCCCAGTCTTGCGGTTTGGTGATGTTGAACCCGCTCTGTGCCCTAGCTGTTCCTTGGGGATCCATAATCCCATCCTCGTCGCCAATTTAGTGTATGAGAACTAAGACACAGGACACAGCCTCGGGCTGGGTTAACTCAGGTTTATTGCATCGTGGACAGAGGGAACATGAGGTAATGGCGGATCGATAGCTCTTTATATACAGTAGTAATACATTTGAACGTGGTTGCATGGTAGCCCATTGGCTACTGTCTGCGTGACGTCATTGCTGGTCACGCCCTTCTTGTCCAGGTGTAGGTGGTGGCGGGAAAACTTCCCGCGCTGTTACCTTTGATGAGTTTGGACCAAGAGAGCTTGGACGCTCGCTGCTGCCAGCTGGTGGTCATTAGCTCGCGTCCTATTACAGGATTCATATGATACAGCTGAAGGTTACATTGTTGCTATAGGCAAGGTTACATTGGCTCAGATACATTGTAATCCATGTGGAAGATAAAACCATTAGAACACAACAGAGTTCATGGCTTCCATGGCAGCCATGGGCCTGACTCAGGTAATTGAGGGCCCCACCAGGAGCAGTGGCCACTCCCCTGACTTGGTTTTCCTGTCGGAGCGGTGGCTGAGTGATCTGAAAGTACAGCATATAGAAACTACACCTGTGTCATGGTCAGATCACTATCTGGTTTCTCTTGATTTTTGGGGAGTGACGCCACACCGCTGGGAGGCAGGACCCATTAAATTGGTCCAGCCCCGGCGACTCATCGATTCCCTGAGATTTCAGACGGAGCTGGGGCATTTTCCTACAGATAGGCTGCACGATTCGGCCGAGGCCTTGGTTGCCCTCTGGGCAAAAGAGGCGACTTCGGTTTTGGATACAATTGCACCAATGCGGCCTCTCCTATCCCGCAGAGTGCATATTGCTCCCTGGTACACGGATGATCTGAGGGAGATGAAGTGGGTGAAGAGACGCCTGGAGTGCCGTTGGGTGAGGACCCGGTGTGAGTGTGACCAAACACGAGTTAGAGCCGCTATCAGAGCCTACTCGTGGCAGTGAGGAGGGCGAAGCGCCAATACTTTGCCTCCCTCATTGCCTCTGCTGATAATTGTCCAGTGGCTCTGTTTTGGGGTTATGAGGCAGGGAGAGGCCAGGGCCTGGCTGGCAGGGCTCAGCTGATGATTTTGCCAACCATCTTGCAGAGAAAGTTGCTCGCATCCGTGCGGGGTTTAATCCTGACGTGGAGCTAGATCACCTGGAGTGGGCTGGAGTAGAGTTTGGCCATGTTATCTGGGATCGGTTTGATCCTGTTGTCCCTGAGGAAGTGCACAGGCTCCTTGGAGCTGTGCGTGATACCACTTGCTTATTAGATAGCTGCCCTGCCTGGCTGGTAAAAGCTACCAGGGCTACTACGGGCAGCTGGGTCGGTGCAATGGTGAATGCTTCTTTGTGGGAGGGGGTGTTCCCAGTGGCTTTCAAACATGGGCTGGTGCGCCCCCTTCTAAAAAAGCCATCGCTCGACCCCACAGTTATTTCAAATTTTAGACCAATCTCCAACTTTCCCTTTCTGGGGAAGGTGTTGGAAAGAGCAGTGGCACAGCAGCTTCAGGGGGTTCTGGATGATACAGATTATCTGGACCCATTTCAGTCAGGATTCAGGCCCGGTTCTAGTACTGAGACTGCATTGGTTGCACTCTTGGATGATCTCTGGCGGAAGCGGAACAGGGGTGACCCCTCTGTCCTTGCTCTCCTTGACCTCTCTGTGGCTTTCAATACCATTGAACATGGTATCCTTCTGGGCCGGCTCTGAGGTTTGGGGGCCCAGAGCATGGTGCTGTCCTGGTTTTCCTCATTTCTGAGGGGCTGGACTCAATCTGTGTCCTTAGAGAGTGAGCTGTCCAGCCCTAGGTCGCTCCCATGTGGGGTGCCTCAGGGCTCGGTACTCTTGCCTCTACTGTTTAGCATCTACATGAAACCGCTGGGTGAGATCATTCATTCCCATGGGGTAAGGTATCATCAGTATGTTGATGATACCCAACTGTACATCTCAGCCCGTGAGGACCCGGGTGATGCAGTCAAAGTCCTGTCCAGGTGTCTGAAGCCTGTTCGGGTCTGGATGGGGGACAACGGGTTTCAGCTGAATCCCAGCAAGACTGAGTGGCTGTGGGTATGGGGACCCATGCCATCTCGGGAACTACCATCTTTGGTTCTAGATGGGGCAGTATTGCCTCAGACAGATCCCGTGTGCAATTTGGGGGTCCTCTTGGACTCGCGGCTGCTGCTTGAAGAGCAGGTGCCAGCCGTGGCCAGGAGGGCCTTTGCACAGCTACGAGTCATTCACCAATTGCACACACTTCTGGATCGGGATGCCTTGCTCATGGTCACTCATGCTCTGGTCACCTCCAGATTGGATTGTTGCAATGTGCTCTACATGGGGCTGCCCTTGGAGACCGTTCGGAGGCTTCAGCTGGTCCAGAATGCAGCTGCCTGGGTGGTGATGGGTTGCGGATGGTATTCCCGTGCCTGACCTCTGCTACAGGAGCTGCACTGGTTACCGGTATGTCTCCGGGTGCAATTCAAGGTGCTGGTCTTGATCTTTAAAGCCCTTCATGGCATTGGACCTGGGTACTTAAGAGACCGCATCACCCCAAGGTTATCAGCCCATTTGACAAGGGTAGACAGGAGGGGCACTTTTGTGGTCCCATGAGTAAAAGAAGCTTCTCTTATGGGGACCAGAAGGAGAGCCTTCTCGGTATCTGCCCCAGCCCTCTGGAACCTCCTTCCATCAGAATTGCACCTCCAGTTGAAGCTACTCCCCTTCAGGAAGATGTTGAAAACCTGGCTCTGCCAACATGTGTGGGGCACATTTGGCTCCACATCTCAAGCCCATTGGCTTATTTAGCCTGCCTGTTATGGGATTGAGCCCCCCTTTTGTTCTCTGATAAGCCTGTTTTACTGGGGGTGGAGGGAGGGTTAGGGTAGCTTTTAATGATGATGATGGTTTTTATGTGTTTTAATTTTGATTTTAGATGAGGTTTTTATATAATGTTTTTATTGGTAATGGTTTTATCTTTCTTGTATTGTGTGTGTGTGTGTGTGTGTGTGTGTGTGTGTGTGTGTGTGTGTGTGTGTGTGTGTGTGTGTGTGTATTTCTGTTGTTGCTTCCCTGAGTGGTGCATTGCACTAGGAGGGCAGGGTAGAAATCTAGAAAATAAATAAATAAATAAATAAAATAATTTGGTTGCAATTGCTGTGTCTGGCCTTGTGTGTGTGATCTAAGTTTTAAATGATACTTGTTTGACACAGTGTTATGTATGTTAACTGTGTTTTCTGACAGGAGCGGAATGTATCTTTTCTCATGTATCTATTCTTATGCAAATAAGTGGATCGAAAATGTGCACACTCTGTTAGCCAATGGGCTTGTTGTATTATTGTTACTATTACTGTTTATAGGAGTGGAATGTATCTTTTGTTATGTATCTATTCTTATGCAAATAAGTGGATCGAAAAATGTGCACACTCTGTTAGCCAATGGGCTTGTTGTATTTTTGTTACTGTTACTGTTTATAGTGTATATAAGTCCGAGTTTTGTCCCATCCAAACTGTGTTCAAACCCCACTAATAAAGAGCTGAATTTCACTACTTCACTCGTCTGCTTCTTCATTCCCTGAACACGAAAAACAGTTTGTCATATTTCTCTGTGTGTGTTGCTATTCCCAATTATATAGAAGCCACGTGTGTTGAAAAAAGGCAGTGGAAAAGATGTTGAGTGGCTGGTAGCCTTTTGTCTACCAAGGTTTGGAAGGTAATGAAAGATGTATTACCCAAAGTGAAACATGAAACCTACTGCCTCAAACTGTTTTACAATGTTGTACACTCCATTTTAGAAACAAAAAAGAGCTTAGCCTCTGTTGTGTTCTAATAGGGTAACCATCTTCATGTGATAACAATGTATCTTAACAATGTAACATTTCCTACCAGTAACAATATAGCCTTCAGCTGTATCACTATAGACCCTGTATGAGGACGCGAGCTAATGACCACCAGTGGGCAGCGGCGAGCGTCCAAGCTCTCTTGGTCCATACTCATCAAAGGCCACAGCGCGGAGTTTCCCGCCACTACCTACACCTGGACAAGAAGGGCGTGACCAGCAATGACGTCACGCGGACAGTAGCCAATAGGCTCTCGCGGAGCCACATTCGAATGTTTACTACTGTATATATAGAGCTATGCATCCGCCATTACCTCATGTTCCCTCTGACCACCATGCAATAAACCTGTGTTAAACCAGCCCGTGGCTGTTTCCTGTGTCTTGGTTCTCATACACCAAATTGGCGACGAAGGTGGGATAATGGATCCCCAAGGAGCCAGGGCACAGAGCGGGTTCAACATTACCAAACCGCAAGACTGGGAGCTCTTTGAGATGGACTTCCAGGCGGCACTGGTGGAACTCAAAGTCAAAGACGACGAGGAAAGGAAGAGGGCCATCCTCACCCGAATGCTTGGGATAGAAACCAAGCGAACGCTGGTGGGCATTATTGCACTGAAGAAGATGAGTGATTTCAAAGCTGAGGACATCATGAAACTGCTGCGTGAGCGGTTCCGACCCTCGAGGGCAATGTTTCCCGCTCGGAGCGCGTTTTGGAGGCGAGTCCAAGCGCCGGACGAGTCGGTTGAGACCTTCGTAACAGCCATGAGAATAGCCGCCGCCCCCTGCAGATGGGACAACCTAGAGATGGCCCTCAGGGACGGAGTTCTGTGTGGCCTGAAGGACAAGGAAGTGCAGCGCAGCCTGATGAACAAGGAGCCACCACCCACGCTGGCAGAGGTTGTGGAGGCCGCGGAATCCGCGGAATCCACGAATGCTGGGGTAGACGAAATGCACCAATGGCGTGAGTGGCGTCCTAGGGCCGGCAAAGCAGAGAATTCGGTGCACGGAAAGTCCGGACAGTCGGTGCACGCAACCCGACGAACCTCGAAGTCGTCTACGGAAGGCAGCGACGGCGAGGAGGTCCAGAAGGTCCGAAAAGGAGGGCGCCGCTGCGATGGTTGCGGAGCGGCCCATGAGCGCGCGAAGTGCCCATTCAGAAAAACCGAGTGTTACAACTGCGGCCGTCGGGGGCACATCGCCAAGGCGTGCAGGAAGCGGAAAGAGGGCCGGAGGCATTCACAAGACCGTTCGGCCAGACCGGACCGTCCAGCGAGGTCCAAAGATGGCGCCCGGACCACGAGGAAGCAGGACGGCGTGGGCCGCATCTCGGACGACAGCGAGGACGACGCTCCCGTGTTCAGCGTGTCCGCGGGACAACCCCATTACTTCGTTGAGGTACTAGTACAAGGGGCCCCTATTAGCATGGAAATCGACTCGGGGTCCTCCTATTCTATAATTCCCCAGAGAGAGTTCTTGAAAATCGACCCCCACGTGCGGCCCAAACTTAAAACGTTGAGGTCCACGCTACGAGACGTACAGGGGAACAGCATTCCAGTGTTGGGGGTCGGGAAATTTCGGGTCCGTTTTAAGAGACATTCTGCGGAACTCCCCCTAGTTGTTCTCAAAGGGGGAAGTTGTAGCCTCCTCGGGACGCAGTGGTTTCAGCCTTTGGGTTTGTTCATAGGGGGGGTGCATGCCGTGGGTGCGGATCCAATTCAAGCGGTGTGTGACGCGCACCCCGACGTTTTTAAAAAAGGACTGGGAAAGTTCAAGGGACCCCCTGTAGCCTTCGACCTAGACCCGGAGGTCCGCCCGATAAGACTCAAACCGCGCAGGGTGCCGTTCGCACTAAAGGACAAAATAGAGGCGGAACTGGACAAACTGGTGGGCCAGGGGATTCTTGTTCCTGTTGATTCCGCGGAGTGGGAAACTCCAATTGTAACAGCACTAAAGGCTAACGGGGAGGTGCGCATTTGCGCTGATTATAAGTGTACAATTAACAAGGCGATCCGCCCTAATGCATACCCGGTGCCGGTGGTCAGCCACCTTCTGGCCAGGATGAATGGGGGAAAGTGTTTCGCTAAGCTCGATTTAGCACAAGCCTACCAGCAACTCCCTGTAACTCCCGCCACGGCAGCGGCACAAACAATAGTTACACATAAAGGGGCGTTCCAGGTGTCGCGCTTACAGTTCGGCGTGAACTCGGCACCCGGCCTTTTTCAGTCGCTTGTGGAACGCCTCCTGAAGGGGCTGGAGGGGGTGTTGCCTTATTTTGATGACGTATTGATAACAGGGGGGAGTGAGGCCGAACTGGCAAAGAGATTGGATAAAGTACTGACTGTGTTCGAGAAAGCGGGGCTGCGACTGAGAAAAGACAAATGCGTTTTTTTCGAAACGGAGGTTGAGTTTTTAGGGTTCCGGGTTACACCCGAGGGAATTATGCCGTCCAAATCCAAAGTAGCCGCCATCAAGAAGGCTCCTCGCCCCACATCCAAATCCGAACTACAGTCATTTCTGGGGCTCCTCAATTTTTACCACACCTTCCTTCCACGGAAGGCGTCGGTGGCCGAACCGCTCCATCGGTTGCTTAAAAAGGAGGAAACATGGCTGTGGGGTGACGAGCAAGAGAGGGCATTTAAGGAGTTAAAGCAACTCCTAACATCCAAGGCAATCCTGACCCATTTCGATCCCAAACGGCCAGTGGTCTTAGTCTGTGACGCATCCCCGGTGGGGGTGGGGGCGGTGCTTTGCCACGTGTTGGACGACGGAAGGGAGGCCCCGATAGCGTTTTATTCAAGGTCCCTGTCCCAAGCAGAGCGGAATTACGCACAGACCGACAGGGAGGCATTAGCGATAGTAGCGGGAACCAAAAAATTTCACGATTTTCTGTATGGTCGCCCGTTCACGATCGTGACCGATCACAAGCCCCTGTTAGGAATTTTCACTGCGAATAAGCCCACGCCACAGATCCTGTCCCCGAGGATGCTGCGGTGGGCTATCTTTCTCAACGCATACCAACATGAGTTGGAATACCGGCCCGGGAAGGAGATCAGCCATGCAGACGCACTCTCAAGGTCTCCTTTGCCCTTGTCGGGCGACCAAAAGGCAGGGGTAGAGAGAGACCACCAGGTATTGTTAATAGAGGTCTTAGATTCACCCCCAATAGTACCAGCCGACATTGCCAGGGCGACAGGCAAGGATAGAACGCTGGAGAAAGTAAGCTCATGGGTACAGAAGGGGTGGCCGGCGTCCTCCCCATGTACGGAATTCGACCCATTTTTTCGGAAAAGAATAGAGTTGTCCCTAGAGAGGGGGTGCCTTTTGTGGGGCCAACGGGTGGTGGTCCCTACATCCCTGCGACCGAGGGTGCTCAGACTGCTGCACGTCAGCCACCCGGGGATCGTCCGTTCCAAGGCGCTGGCCCGGAGTTACTTCTGGTGGCCCCAGCTGGACGCAGACATAGAGCACATGATCGGCACCTGTGAGGCATGCCAGGGCTCCCGACCGGAGGCGGCTCGTCTCCCGCATAGGGAATGGGACGCAGCAAGGGGGCCGTGGTCCAGAGTGCACGTAGATTTCGCTGGCCCGTTCCGAGGAACAATTTTTCTCCTGGTAGTGGATGCGTACTCCAAGTGGCTGGAGGTGATTCCGGTAAAGAGCACGTCCTCCGCCACTACAATTAGCCATCTAAGGAGGGTCTTTTCCACGTTCGGTTTACCCGACACTCTGGTCAGCGATAACGCTAGTTGTTTCACGTCCGCTGAGTTCAGGACATTCACGGAGGCAAACGCCATTCGGCACGTCACATCCGCGCCGTTTCACCCGGCCACGAATGGCCAAGTAGAGCGGCTGGTGCGTACAACAAAGGATGCGCTGCGGCGCATGGGCTCGGGGGACCTGAATCACCAAGTATGTCAGTTTCTATTAGCGTATAGGGTGACCCCCTTAGCATCCGGATACTCGCCGGCAGAGCTGCTGATGCGGAGAAAACTGACCACGATTCTGTCCAGGTTAGACCCGACGAGGGTCGAGGACAAAGGGAAGAACGTAGGGGTGGCGGTGTTGAAAGGTTTCGCCGCCGGCGATCCTGTGCATTGCAGGAACTATGCCAGCGCAGGGCCAGCCTGGGTACCAGGGAGAGTTGTAGAACAGACGGGGCCAGTGTCATATCGGGTGGAAACGAGCACCGGTCTATTGTGGAGGCGGCATGCGGATCAGCTCCGGAGCCGGGTTCTCAGGAAGCAATCCACGGACGGCACGGAGAATGCCTCAGCGTTAGGGTTCTCCTCCACCCGTTTATCCCAAGGGGGAGACAACGAAGGGCAACAGTCCCAAACAAGGGGGGAAAGCAGCGGTCCCGACTCATATCCTTTTGATACGCCAGCTCTATCCGAGCCCGGGGAAGAGGGAGAGGAGTTTGCGACTGCTGCCCCCGAATTTGATTCTGAATTTGATTTTGCGAGCCGGGGGGGTTTTTGGGAGTGTTCCCCCACCCATCCAAGCGAGAAGAGGGGTTTTTCGTTAGCCCCCAGTGCCCCCGGTTCTTCCCAAATAAAGCACACACCTCCCAACAAAGCCGCAGAACCGCGGCAAGTCACTAACAAGTCTCCCTCTCCAATTACAGGACAGGAAGCCAGGGGACAAAGAGAAGGTAGCAAACCCGGGGCAGGGCAGCCCGCACCGAGACCCCAGCGTGTTCGAAATAAGCCATCTTGGCTGAGAGACTTCGTCTCATCCTAGGGGGGAGGAGTGTTGTGTTCTAATAGGGTAACCATCTTCATGTGATAACAATGTATCTTAACAATGTAACATTTCCTACCAGTAACAATATAGCCTTCAGCTGTATCACTATAGACCCTGTATGAGGACGCGAGCTAATGACCACCAGTGGGCAGCGGCGAGCGTCCAAGCTCTCTTGGTCCATACTCATCAAAGGCCACAGCGCGGAGTTTCCCGCCACTACCTACACCTGGACAAGAAGGGCGTGACCAGCAATGACGTCACGCGGACAGTAGCCAATAGGCTCTCGCGGAGCCACATTCGAATGTTTACTACTGTATATATAGAGCTATGCATCCGCCATTACCTCATGTTCCCTCTGACCACCATGCAATAAACCTGTGTTAAACCAGCCCGTGGCTGTTTCCTGTGTCTTGGTTCTCATACACCAAAGCCTCAACATCTAGCCAGGATGATATAGGGGACTTTTCTGTTTGTCCTGCACTTTTCCAGCTCTGCAGTGTCCAACTTGATAAAGAGTCCTGTTGGACCCAAAAGCCTGCTTGTCTATGATATTTTAGTGGTCTAATCAAGGTACTGCCTGTCCTTATTTTTAAATTATGTATGTTGAAGAATTTTTGGGAGTTTTCATACACTAACATTGTCAATCATCAGTGAAACGGTGTGTTCTTCTTATTATTAGACAGGCAAGGATTCCTGTGCATATATGAAAAGTGAAGCATAAAAATGTTTGCATTTTTTCATATACAAATACACACCAATTCAGGTTGGCTTATGCAGAATTTGGGGTGACGTTTATCTTTTCCTACTGTAGACAGTAAAGACGTGTTAAGGCACCATGGTGGTAGAGGGTATATGCATATAAGGCAGAGATGGCGAACTGTGGCACTCCAGCTGTTCTTGAACTTCAATTCCCAGAAGCCCTGATCAGCAGGAGTGCTGACTTGAACTTCTGGTAATTGATGGCCAAGAACACCTGGAGTGCCAAGGTTCACCATCATGGGTATAAGGCATGCAGGTATAGATGCAAAAAGAAGGCATCAGCCATGTTCCTTCAAGGTTTCCTGGCAGTAGAATTGACTTAGTGTAGCTGCTGCAAGTGGATAAGGAAGAATGAAAGACATCCCCCCCCCCCAAAAAAAAAAAGTATTTTAAATCTCCAAAATCCCCTGCAACTCCTTCCATTCTCCTCACTTTTGCCTTACCTGTCCAGGTGCCCTTGCAGCTTGCTTTTAAATGGTTATGTGTTACCTGGAGAGACACTTTGCCCTTGGTGTGACTGGAAAGCCTGGGAGCTTGCCTACATTTAATGACAATTTTCCATGGGCTTAAACTTTTTCATGTTTCCATTTAGATTAGATCTTAAGAACGTGGGTGGCAGCGGTGGGGGTGGGGGTGGGGTGGGGGACAGAAGCAGCATTGGCTCCAAGGTCTACCACTTTGCAGTCACCTTGTCAAAATGCCAGGGACTGAGATCAGAGAGCAGGAAGAAATGGGATGTAGTTACGTTCTGTAAAATTTCAACTCTAAGCCAGACAGCAAAAAAATAGAGTTGTTTTTCAGGTCTCTAAATTTTGACTGGTTTTCTTTCATCTGATGAAGTAAACTACAATGCCCAAAATCTTTGAGGCAACAGAAGACTTTTAATGAACGATGTTTGGTTTAGGAAAGGGGTCGGTTGTGTGCTCTACAAAATAAAATTGCACTTGAACATGTTGAGTATTCATTCCCCAGCACACAATTTTCACAGGAGAAGAACTAAAAATTAAACAACTGTGAGCCCAGTAGTAAGAATAGGCTTCAGGGCAGAATTTCAGCTGAATGAGTCTTTGCACTGGGTCACTACAATGCCCTCTTTTCTTTAAATCTGACCTTGGGGCCAGAAGTGGCTTTTTCAAGTTCTGTTCTAATAAATGAAAAACACAGGCTATATGTACTGAGTGCCCCACCACTTCCATCAAGGGCTGGGGTTGTGAGGAGGTTTTGGGCATTGGATATTTTGATTACATGTATAGGTGAACACTCCCTTCCCAGCTTCTTTGAAACTGTTCTGCAAATAGTTTGTCCCCTCTTTGTATAATTAATGTTTGAAATGTGCTAATTAAATACGTAATTTGTCATTTTGCTGCTCTTAATTATTCAAGATATTCCCTGGTGAAGAGCTCACTAGCTTAAAATATTAGGTTTAGTACTTATAATTAAATTACCTTTGACAACCATCACTTAATTATCCCATACAATTGTGGGCAGATTTCTAGATCTTTCAATCTCTTAAGCAAGCAAAACTTTGAAGAAAAGAAAAGAAAAAAAAGAAAAGAAAAAAAAAGAAAAAACAGGAAGTATCTGGGGAGTGAGCGAGCAGGTAGGTCAACTTGATGGTGATTAATTGATTGATGAGATGAACAAACAAACAGGCAGAGGCCTGTTCCATCAATTTATGAAAATATGAAATCCACTTAGATATGGCTCAAAGCTTAGATGACACTTACAAATCCCATGGCAGACAGCAGCTTGACTGTTGAAGAACTAAACTGTCACTGTGGTGTTACTGTGATTATGACATGCCACAGGTCTTAAACTACAAGACCTTTGCTATGTGTTGACAGCACTAACAGTTCTACCTTTCCCAAAAAGCTTAGCATGTGTAACTAGAGAATTTCTGAAAATTAATAGTGAGTATGGAGCTCCATCTTGTGGTAAAAGCACATGAAGCCCTGATTTTTTGTTGCTCCTTGAACACTATTAGTGAACAAAGCATCCTTGATTTTTTATTTTAATTTATAATTGTTATGCATACACCCGTACCACTGTTCCAGTTCAATGAGTCACTTTCTGGTCCTGAGCTCTTTTGGCATGCAAAGTCCTCATCAGCTCCAGGCTAGTATTGATGAAGCTGCTGCCCTCCATCAAGATGGATTCAAGCGGGATTTAATCCACTTGGGGACCATCACCCTTCCCTGTGGACTTCACTGCCCAAGGCTGTTTGTCCTCAGGGTTGTCAGGTTAGTTAATCACCACCTGACGATCGATCAGTGTTGAGTTGTTGGCAGTAGGGTCTACTTTATTACCCTAGCAGGGTAGCCTGGCCAGACAGGAAATGGCTACCAAGTATTAAAATATAATTACTATGTAGTTCAACTCTCATTTTAAAATCTAATGAAACATTCTTATGAAATGTGATTGGATAATTTCTATTAGCACAGTAACTTATTCACTGATGTTGACTGACTTCTTCTGACATGAAAAGGTATTTCCACAGCTTTTCTAACAATTCACAGGGATACAACTGTTGCCTTCTTCTTCTGCCGTATCCAATTATGATTGGTCATCCTAATGGTGAGCAGCTATGAAAAATGTCCTGGGAGCAATATAATGCAGTGGTGTTCCATTTGCCATCCTTATCGCAACATGACACCTTTACCACGTATCCAGTTCTGCGGGATCCGCGAGCACAATTGGCATACTGTCCCTGACAGAGGCCATGACTTGTGAGAATGCTCCGAGCTTTGGGCTCCGAGGGGACAGAAATTGGGGGGCGGATTAATAGTCATAAGATTGATTCACCCATATCTGACCTGACAAACAGTCTGAGCAGGAGGAAATTGAATGTCTAACTAAGCGGTTAGGTAATAGGTAATATCGCACCTGCGAATTACCCCAAGCCCTAACGTCAACAGTGGCCATGTTTACTCTTGGGTAAGCTAGGAACAATGGACTTCCCCTGCCAGTGTTTAATTTAGTTAATTAACTTCCCCGGGAGAGGTTCCCAATTAACCCGTGTAAACATGTGATGTGATTTTCTGTCAGATGACGATTCTATCACATGCCGCCTTGAATTCTTATATATGATGATGATTTTCCCTCAATAAATCACTGGTCTTCGCTCCATCTTGTCTCGTGTCATTACTTGACCAGTCTCCTCCGGGACCCAATGGCCGCTTCACGGCCCCGATCCAACACAGTTCCATGAGGCACTTTCTGATCCTGAGCCCTTTTGGCATGCAAAGTCCTCATCAGCCGCAAGTTAATATTGATGAAGCTGATGCCCTCCATCAAGTTGGATTTAAGTGGGATTTAATCCATTTGGAGACCATCACCCTCTAGAACAGGGGTTCTCAACCTACAGCCTGTGGGCCGGATCCAGCCCATGGCACCATTTCATCCAGCCTGTTAGGATACATGATTTATGTAGTCCCCACTGTGCATTGTATTGGATTGCAGTCTGTACCTTTAAGAGCCTCTCTGTGCTCTGCCCCAGCTGAACCGAATCAGAGAGTGAGTCAACAGTTTTGCTACTATAAAGGAAATGTGTGGGTTGCCCACGTTATTGATTGGCTATTAACCTTTCCCAATGGGTTTGTCGGGTTACGCATGGCGGCTCGAGACCAACCTGGCTCGGCTGGAAGGGAAATTGGATCGCGGGCCAATAGCATTAGGCAGCAATAGAGAATCCATATTGCTTGGCTGGGGACACTGAGAGAAGTAGGACAAATGTCCTAAGGTGAAACACCCAGTAGAGACTCAAGGTCTAGCAAACAACACACGGTATCCAGCTCACATCCACGGACTGAGCTGGGCAAAGGCAAACCGCAGCTAGACCAAATAGCTATGCATAGGTGCCCAGAGCCTCAAGGACTCTGAGATAGGGCAAGAATGATGAGTCTCGCCAATTCCGCTAATCAGTCCCCAAAACAGGGACCCATGTACGTAGTAACTTCTTAGGCTGGCAAATGTAACTTGGCCAGCAAGATGCCCCGTAAACAAGCCTTCTGTCACGGGGTCTCATGTAGGCTGTGTGGGGAGATCCCGATGTAGTCAATAAATGCAGACCACCCGAGGATTTGGGACTGGCTTTTTCCACCACACATCTGTCTCGTGTACCTTCCTTGCCGCTGCTCCAATCCTCCAGGGGGAGCTTTACAACAGAAATGCACTCTGAGCATTCTCTTGGGGCCATATTCACAAAGGGCTCTAGTTCTATGGGCTATATTCACCAGGGGCTACAGTCTCTGGGGGCTATCTGAACTATGGTGCTACACTGTTAGAAGCTATGGTAAGCTATGGAACTTTGAGCTATGAGGCTGGATACTGAAAGACTGCATGATACTGCTAAAGGCTTCTAAGGATTGAACTCTGTTTGCCTCATGTTTGCAACTGAATAGCAAGCCTGCTTACTGCACCTGGAAGGAAACTACTGCTTGCATCTGCTCAAAGGTAATCTCTGCTAAAGACTGTTTACTTGGACATTTGCTATCTCTTATGGACTGCTGCCGTACTGAGAGCTGCTTATCTCAGGCATGTTTTTGCTTCTCCTGTGTTTGCTGAAAAGTAAAGCTATTTTCTTTTCATTATACAACCTGCTTGTCTGTGTGGAAATCTCTCCCAGCTGTTGCTGCATACACAGCTAGCCGCTTTGCTCTGCTAAACACAGCCAAGCCTCATTGGGGTACCCCCAGCACCCCAGCACCCTATCACAGCCCATACCCTTGCTCCTGCTGCTGTTGCCGCCACCACTGCTGCAACCATCCTTGTCCCCTCTGCTTTGCTTGGTGTGTCCCTAATGCCACTCGATAGCAGGGCAGATGTTGTAAGAAGGCTTACAACATCTGCCCTGCTATGGAGCGGCATTAGGGAAATGCCAAGCCAGGTGGATGGGACAAGGATTGAGGTGGTAGTGGCAGAAGCAGAAGTCGCAGATGAATGTGGCCGCCCATGTCTTTCCCGGGAGCCGCTCTGGTAGAGCATGAGCAAGGACAGTCAGGACCCCTCCTTCACCCACAGCAAGCCAGTTAACAGGGAAGCGTTGGCAGCAGGGTCAGCATGGGGGAGTGTTGGCAAGATGGACTGGTGGCATGGGGGAGTGTTGGTGGCAGCTTTGGCATGGGGGGAGTGTTGGTGATTGTAACGGCAGCATGGGGGTGAGTGTTGGTGGGTTGGACTGGTGTCATGGGGAGAGTGTTGGTGGCAGTGTAGAGAACACCAGTCCAGCATGCCAATAGTCTGAGGGGCATGATCTCCCCTGGCTTAAAAAGGTTGAGAAACACTGCTCTATAACCATGTAGAGGTCTAAATAGGCAATGAAAGAATAAATAAAGAAATGTCCTTTGTTTGATGAGTGGTCTGAGTTTATTAGACATATCAGAAAGTAAAAAAGCAAAAAGAAACAAAAAACACTGCAGCACTTTAAAGACTAGCTGCTATATTTTAATGTGAGCTTTCATGGAGCAAGTCTACTTCCTCAGACATAGGAATGGAATAGCAAGGCATGAGCTTATATACACCAGATTCAGAGTCATAGAGTGATTAAATTAGAATTACATCATAATGCAAATCAATACAGCTTCCCACAGTCTAATAGTTTAAATAGTTTAATAGGTTGACTCCATGAGGGAAGCCATAGGATTGTGTCTTTAAGAGATGAGCAAGGTTATTGAGGACAGGACATTTTGGAAAGCTTTCATCCATAGTTTTTTTTGTCCCAATCAAACCCTTGACTGCCAAAATGAAGCCACTTTCTTGGCTTTGTCATTGGCCAAACTTAAATCCCCATCAGTGCATGTTTCTGGCAGTAATTGGCAGATCAGTAAATGAGCAGGATTCTGTATCTCTCCACATTCACACAGAGTGTTGTTGTCCACCAGCAGCCCCCACTTGAGCTTGTTGGTCTTGCATTTAGTGACTTCAACCTTCTGCCTATTCAGGGCCATCCAAGTGACGTAGGGATGGTTGAGTTTCTCAGCTATATCCCCCCCCATCCCCCTCTGGCTACGGCCCTGCTCAGGGCCAAAGCTGATGTATGCATCATGAATGGTTGAGTTACCTGTAATAGGAATTCAAAGGATGCCATTAATTTTCACTTATTTCTGTGTGAAGTAGAAGAATGTTTAGCCAATTAATGCTTATGAGGTAATGCCAATTATAAAATTGTTGCATAACCAGGTGTTAGTTAGAATCACAATCCCATGTTCTCATTGACGCCAGTCCCAAGGACAACTTAGTCTGGGAATCTGACAGTTCCATCTATCACATAAAGATACCAAAGATGGAATCTAAGATAAGCAGCTAACGTAATGTACAGGTGCATAACACACAGCTGGATGTCCAGATGTCCAGCCAATTTGTCTCCTCATGTCATATTTGGGGAATGTTCACATATTTTGAGAAGGGGAGGTGTGATTGGGAAAATGTATAAAAATTGGGAAAATTAGCTTTTCAGCAGCAGACATCCCACGGCCTGGGATGATTCTGCCCATTTTCTTTTTCAATATGCTTAAATGTTAGACAGTCGGTCTAATGTTTAATTGGGGCTCATCAGGGCCCAACCTTTTACCTATTTAGCTAGCTTAACCATTTCTATTATTTTATGTTTCTATTTGAACTGCCTTTAGCCGTATGCTATTTTACTTTATTTTTGTACCAATAAAAAGCTGCTATATTTGAAGAATTGTAGTAGTGTATTTTTATTCTCCTCAAAGCTTAAAGAGGAGAAGCCTTAGAATCCAGAATACAAAAACCAAAGGAGAGGGAGGCCATAAATTAGGTCTTTGCCAGGAGGAGTGAATTTCAAAGAGAAGAAGAAGACTTCATTAAAAGTGCCCTTCTTGGTAAAGGAGTCTCTTCCTGATTGAGGTAATTTTTATCTAAACCCCTGGTTAGCTGGACTCTGAAAGTGTCATCAAAAAGGAGGAGGCATAAAATAGATGTTTGGGAATACTTGACATTCCTATAAGTCCCACATCGCCATTTTAATTACCAGATATTTCTGGACGAAGAGAGGTGAGTGCATCTCAAAACACTGTCTGCAAAAGAGAAAACAGATAAACCTCTAGGAAAGAATTTATGCCTGCCTTGACACTATAATAAATGGCTCTCTGTTTGGCAGTACAGAAGAAGGGCCAATTTATCACCTTTTGATATTACCCATTTATAGTTTGTGACTTTCCTGATGATGTTGTCCCTTGGCTTTGGTATTAAGGCAGTGCTGCTTAAAGAGAGTGTCCTGTCAAGTGTCACACAAATGCAAGCGTGGCGCCAAAATGGCCGCCACGCTCTTTGCGGGGCCCCCCACCCGGACTCAGACATCCGGGTCAATTAGGGGGCGTAGCCATCCCTCTATAAAAGGGGTGGCCACGAGGCAGCCTTGCTGCCATTTTAAAAGAGAAGTGACGGAGCGGAGAAGTTCGCTCCGACGCTTCTTCCCCTCGGCTTCGCCTTGAATTTGATCGGAGGATATTCCTCCTCCGATCAGCGCCTGCTTGGGTGGCTATGGCACCCAAGCGCAAGGCCCAGGCGCCCCCTAGGCCGCGACTTAGGGGGGGCTCGCACCACCCTCTCGACCTCTTCGGGGCTACCACTGGGCCGGAGGGCTCGGGCGGCGGCCCCACAGGGGGGTGGCGGGGTCATAATGCCCACTGCCACCAATGGCTTGGGGGACAGCAATTTGTTATCCGGGGATAGGGTTACAGGAATTTAGCCTGTATTCTGGAGATGGGGTTCACCTGTCAGCAAGAGGATGGACCTCTTTTGAATGATGTGCAAGAGGGCCTGGTGACCAAATTGTCAGTCAAGGGGGGCGGATCTCCGATGCAATTTTGGCAATGTTTGCCAAGTGTAAGGTGCCTCTCCGGGAGTTGCAGGTGATGCACGGCCACCTCAACTTCGCCTGCAGAGTGGTAACACCAGGCAGTGCCTTCGCCAGGCGTCTGGGTCACACTATGGCGGGTCTTTATAAACGACACCGCAGGGTACGGCTGACTAGGGGTTTACGAGCGGACCTGTTGGTTTGGCTCACATTCCTGCAGGACTTTCATGCCGTCTCCTTTTGGAGATCTGAGCTTATGGTCAGCCCCAGTTCCAAGTACAGTCGGATGCCTCTGGCTCCCTGGGGTTTGGGATTTAATTTTGAAGGACAGTGTGCCTATGGTCTATGGCCCCAGGGATGGCAGGGCATGGATCGCTTACGCTATCTTACGTTCCTGGAAATTTTCAATTTTGGGTCCCCTTTATGCTCTGGGGGGACAGGTGGGCTAATTCTGTGGTTCACTTTTGGTGTGACAATGCTGCGGTAGTGCACATTGTCAATGCCCAAACATCTAAATCCCCCGGAGTCATGGCCTCAGTTCGCCAATTGTTCTTAGGTCCGTGCG
Organism: Bradypodion ventrale; assembly: GCA_035047345.1. Classification (NCBI taxonomy): domain Eukaryota; kingdom Metazoa; phylum Chordata; class Lepidosauria; order Squamata; family Chamaeleonidae; genus Bradypodion; species Bradypodion ventrale. The sequence continues at coordinate 152,169,172 of JAWDJE010000004.1, read as the reverse complement.
CTTTAATGTGCTCCTTAGGGCTAGACATGTGCCAGGCATTAATAACGATATTGCCGATGCTTTATCCCACCTGCAGATCTCCCGGTTCCATGCCTTGGCTCCAGATGCAGAGGAACTTCCCTCTCCCTCCTGGCTGAGATATGGACATTTAGCGAGGAGAGGTGAACCGGGCGAGTGGCATGTCTTTGGCACCTCGCACGCATAAGGCGTATCAGCATACACTCCTTCACTTTAGGGCCTTTTGTAGGCAAAGGCAGTTGCCTGAAATGTGGCCGATACCGGTCGACCAGGTTTTACAGTATATGGTGCACCTTCATGATCTGGGGTTGGCCCCACGCACCATCACCACCAGGCTTTATGCCTTCACATTCATGGCCAAGGCATGGGGCTTTACTGACTGTGTGAGTGTCTTCTGCATATGCCATGTATTGGAAGGGTGGACACATGGACATGGCCGCCGCCCGGACACACGTCGCCCTGTTTTAACAGGTATTCTGACCCACCTTGCACGAGTTTGGCATAGACTATGTTACAGTAGGTATGAGGAGTCTCTTTTTCATGCAGCTACCACTGTAGCTTTCTCTGGAGCTCTGCGAATCAGCGAGCTGGTCCCATGGTCAAAGGGGGATGTGTCTCGTAGGGCACTGGAACTCGACGATGTGTCTATCAACCAGGAGTGGGCTCAGTTGAGGATTCGTTCCTCAAAGGCCGATCAGCATGGAGTAGGCAGTGGTTTTATACTGCTACGATGTACATTTGCTGACATCTGTCCGGTTGGTGCCCTACATGCAATTTTGGCAGTGCCTGCTGCATGCCCTGGCCTGTTTTTCTGCCACCAGGATGTGTCTCCTCTTACTAAATTTCAGTTCTGGAGGGTGACCGGTACCGCACTTCACAGTGTGGGGCTCGTTATGGCACCCATTCATTCAGGATAGGCGTCGCATCGACTGCGGCTACGTTTGGGTACTCTGAGGCTGATATATGTTGGATGGGCAGGTGGGAGTCCGCACGTTTTTTCCTTATATGTACGTCCCCTCACTGTATGAGTACCTAGTTATGTCCTTAATTCCTTTTCCTTCTTTTACAGACCCTGTGTGTCTACGCACACCGGTGGCAGTGGGGCTGGTGGGCCTCAGCTATGTACACTGGGCGGCACAGTATGCTGCATCGTCAGAGTGGGGACCCCATCTCGGGCTGCGTGCATCCGCACGTATGCGGTGGTATGGTATGCGTGGCATGAGATGGCAGGAACTGTTGCCATTCCTGATGTCCATCAGGGATGCTGGACCGCCTGATGTTCTGATTCTGCACCTCGGCGGCAATGATCTCGCACGGATCACTGGCCTTTCCTTAAAATGTCGAGGTGCAGTGACCTGGCATTTTTACATCATTTATGGCCGTACACACGGTTGCTATGGTCTGACATCGTGCCGAGACACTGTTTTAGAGGCGACATGGATTTCCATGGTTTGGACCGTGCCCGGCAGTCAGTAAAAAGGGCTGTTGCCCGGTTTCTTGTTGAGAATGGCTTGGGGACAGCCATTCGACACCCGGGGATAGGGTTACAGGCTTTTAGCCTGTATGCAGGAGATGGGGTCCACCTTTCGGCCAGAGGTATGAACCTCTTTCTGGAGGATGTGCAAGCGGGCCTGGCGACCGAGCTGACGGTCTGGGGGAGGGGCGGTGAGTCATCATGGACGCCTCCCCGTGTGGTGGGTAGCACTGGTAAGGTAAATATTTATGACCCATAGGTATCCGGCAGGTTCGCAATTGACTGGCCAACATATAGAATAGGTACAGGGGAAACAGGATTGGCCGGTCAAGGGCGAACCATGAAAGGGGTGATGCTAGGAGCTTCACAGCCTGCATCACCTTTATATTTGGACGGATACACGTCATAGGGTGGGGTCAGTAGATAGTATATTGACTTCGGTCAACAATTTGTTTGTATCAACAAACAAATTGATACAAATTGATACATGTAGCCAATAGCCATTGGCATTTTGGGTGGAACCTTACCAGTGCTACTGCGACCTGCTTGCCTTAAAGAATTACAATTGGATGATACACCAATTGAAAGTGATAATTCAGACTAGGGCATTATTCAATAAAAGTGGCCCAATGCCTTTAATCCAATACCAGTGTCTGAGTCTTTATTTGGGTGGGTGCGCCTGCAAGGTATTTCGGTGCTGATCAATTCCTACGAATTGATTGGTTGCTATAGGTCAGAGATGACTAGAGAGCACACAACAACAACAATGACAACAACAACTGTTTAAGTGTTGACAAGATAACTTGCAAGTCTGTAAATATTGCCAGGTCACAAAAACTTATCTGATTATCCATCTATTCTGAAGAGTAATCATTTGGGGTTCAACACAAGCCAGAAGGAAAAGGAGGAGACTTGAGAGTCTGTGAATGGTATTTATTCACTGCAGATGAATTTAACAAATGATAAATATAAACCAACAAGTGATACAGTGCCAGGTGCCTCTCCATTCTCTTTTTAGTTCTTCATTAAATAACAGGGTTGGTCTGGATGGACCTATGGTAATGGAGTAGACCATACAGCCGAGTGTTGACTCCCTAAAGGGGCCAATGGCTACAGGCAGATGAACCCCTTTATGTGGGGTAATGGTCCCCTCAGTGGAGAAAATGCCACTGAAAACTATCATATTGGGCCCAAAGGCAAAATGAGCGGAGGAGGAACTCTGATTCCCAACAGTCATGGAGGTGGAAGAGGCCATGCCAGATGGACTGGGTGTGAAGGCGCATCTTGTAAATATCCTCAAGACTGTGGCAGTCCATTCCAGTCCCAGTGTTAAATCCTGCATGTCTCATTTTATTTGTGCTGCAGGAGATGGCTCCATGATCATAGTGTGTGGGTCACTTCATGGTAAGCTGGGATCCACCTTAAACAAATTGACACCAATGCAATTTTTTCTGCTTCTGGGGAAAAAATGCATTCTTGTATATGAGTTGCTGCCAACTATGATGAAATAACAGGAAGGCAAGGGAAAACAATATTCTTTTTTAAATGTGTGTTTCTAACCAACAAAAGGCTCTTAATTGGGTCTTCTTTAGTGGCCTACCTTCTCTTTTAATGTACTTGCCAGAAGAACACAACATGGATTTCTCCATCCTGTCTCTATTTGGTTCCATATAGAACTCCAATAAATAGCAGCAGAATTCCATCGTCAAAGAAGTGTGGCTGAGCTTTTGTCTACATTGAATGGTGCACCTGGGAAAGAAAAAAGGAATCTCTGTTCTAGTGAGTGGGGACCCAGATGTGACTGTTTTTCTGGGCAGGGGAGAGGGGAGAATTTGGCTGCTGAAGGAATGCTCTTATGTGCAGCTGCATGTGGTTCTAATAACAGAGGAATATGGAGCCTGTTTCTTTTGCTTTTATCAGTGAAAGGGAAATGTCATATGAGAAACGAAAACATCTCCAGGAGGAAAATTCATGTAAGCAATGGCCCCTGAGTCCTATAACCAACATTCTGTACCAAGAAAAGCTGAGTTGTATATCAGAATACCACTGTTAGTGTTGTTGGTGTTATTATTACTCCATTTTTCTCATTTTAGGCCCAATGACCCATAGTGTTGTAGTGCTTGGAGCAGAGAACTGAAATGGTACCCTCAAGTTGCTCACATAAGTTTGGACAACAGCAAAGCCAAGAAAGTGGCTTCATTTTGGCAGTCCAGGGTTTGATCGTGACTCAAAAGAAGAACTCTATACATAGCACAATTTTTTAAATTATTATTTAAAATAAAAGGGTGACAAACAGCTTAATTTTTTTATTTTTTATTTTTTTGCAGACATTTTCTTTTTTAAATGAATTTTATTAAATTTTATACATATAAAATACAAAGCACAATAGAAAAGTATACAACATAATGCTTAAGAAGAAAAAATAATTATTAAAATACACAGTATAGAAACAACTAAAAGAAAAAAAATGTATACACATATCCGAGTTCCTAAAAACCATCATCTTAACCTATAAAACCAAGTGTTCACCGTTGGAATTGGCTATACGTTGCTATGCGTCGCCCTACTGACCCGCACCCTCCCTTCGAGAGCACGGCCGAATTGCCTACGCAGGTCAACGAAGGATTTAAAAATCCGGCACGGGGGCCTCAGCCCCACTAACGGCAAGAAACGCAAAGAACATCACTTCCCGAAAGTCCTTGCGCCACGCCGCGCCAGAGCCAATCAGGCTGAGAGGCTCTCGCACGGAGCAGCGTTCGGACACGCGCCGCAGCCAATCAAAAGAAAAGCATTTCAAAAAAACGCAGCACAAACACAAAGCACCAACACTTTACTACAAGCCCCAGCGTCCTGCGCGCAATGAGCGAGCAGAACGATGAGGCAGCCGGCGCGCGAAAACAAAAATAAGAAAAAGCCGACGCCGCAGGCATTCAACACCACGGGCGAGCCAGCATGGCCCGTGGGGGAAGAAAATAAAAAAAAACCCCCCGCCGCTACTCTTCCGTTCGAAGGGTCAGCGGCGCGCGACAAACAAGTGAGGCGGCCGCCGCACGAAAAATAAAAGTTAAAAAAAAGCCCACCGCCACAGCCATTCTTCCCCATGGGTGAGACAGCATGGCCCGTGGGGGAAACCCCCCCCCGCCAACATGGCCCTTCCATTCGAAGGGCCAGCAAGCGCGAGAAAAATACGAGTAAAAATAAAAACACCCCCGGCCGCCGCTGTCCTTCTGATCGATGGGCCAGCCGGAGAGACAAATATTAAAGCAACCCACCCACCCCCGCAACTGCCCTTCTTCCCAACGGGCCAGCCAGTATGGCCCGCGGGGTAAAAAAATAAACACACCACTGCCTCTGCCCTTCCTTCCCATGGGCCAGCAAGTATGGCCCGTGGGAAAGAAATCACCACCACCGCGCAAATGCCCTTCCTTCCAACGGGCCATCAAGCATGGCCCGTGGGAAATAAATCCTCCCCGCAAATGCCCTTCCTTCCCATGGGCCAGCAAGTATGGCCCGTGGGAAAGAAATCACCACCACCGCGCAAATGCCCTTCCTTCCAACAGGCCATCCAGCATGGCCTGCGAGAAAGAAAGCCACCCCCCCCACACACTTGAAAAAACAAACAAAAACACAAATGGAAAACATTCAAAAACACACCAAAACACACACACAGCCAAAAAGAAGCAAGAAAAACACACAAATACACCCCCCAAAAAAACCACCCCCAATCCCCCCCCAAAAACCCCCACAGAACTTACCAAAAGATGTCTTCCTTCTATGAGAACCGGAACACAAATGAGAAAAAGAAAACTTACCGGAAGCAACACCCAGAGGACAGAAGGTAACAAATGTAATGAGAGGCACAAAAGCTCACCACCCCCACCCAGTGGCCCAAACCAGAAACAACATTCAAAATTAATCAACAAATAAGAATAAATCTAAATTTAATCAAATAAATTATACATACATTAAAAAACACACACTAATCTCAAAAATTACCAAAACAAAACCCCTTTTCACTCTGAAAAACCAAAACAAAAGAAAATATTTAAAAAAACATTTTAAAAAACAAAATTAAATTTTAAACTAAATAATATTACATTAAATTAGATAAAATTAAATTTAAATATTTTTCCCATAAACATAAAAAAAGTAACAAAAAAAATTACTGCAAGCAACAAAAACAAAAAACCTTACACCACCATTTAAAACAGCCCATCACCATTAGTTCAAGAAAAAAACCAAACCCTTAAGTATCCAGCACAATTTTTAAAAGCCCGGCAACGCCGGGCAAACTATGCTAGTTGTAAATAAAAACTCTTGACTTGTTACTTAAAATTTATTCTCTAACCTTAGCTGCCCTCTCTAAATCTCATTTTACAATAAGTCAAATAGTACCATTATGGATAGGAATACAAAAATATAAATGTAAATAAAAAATCACCCTGTGTTTATTTACATTGCCCTGGAGAGCTCAGAGTATCTCATTATTTTAATCCCAAAATCCATTTTGCTCAGGTACAAGTCTATTTCTTTCATCACCCATAAGGGAGTGATCCACAAAAGGTTCCCAAATATTCCAAAATCTATTTTCTTTCAGATTATCCCTCTTTTTCTTTATCTCCCAAGTCAATTTGTCATTCAATGCCAAATTCCACATTTCTTTATACCACTCTTTGGTTTGTATAATTACATCATTTTCCCAATGTCTAGCAATACAATGTCTAGCCGTTGTAATAATTATTTCTAATAACTCTTTCTTATCCTTATTTAAATTAATGCCTTCCACATTTGTTAACAGAGTGATACCTGATCCCAATTTTACCATCTTACCCAAAATTTCTCAAATTTCTTTTTCAATTCTATTCCAAAAATCTTTAACCACTTTACAACTCCACCACATGTGTTCATACGTTCCAATAGTGTCCTTGCATCTCCAACACATTTTATCGTTTTTATTGTCCATTTGGTGTAACCTCACTGGGGTCAGATACCATCTCCACAACATTTTAAAATTATGTTCCTTTATTCTAACCGACATAGTTCTCATAATCCTCTTTTTCCATTTAATTCTCCATATATCCTTTCCTATCTTTATATTCAATTCTTGTTCCCACCTTAATTTCAAATCCTCTTGTGGATCACCATCCCTATTTAGTATTGTATACAATTTACTAACTAACCCCTTGATATTTTTATCCCCCTTTCTAACTTTTAGAATCAGCTCTTCAAATTCCATCTTTTCTCTTTCCAAATCACATTCATTCATATATTTACTGTTCCATTTAATTATCCTCAATCTCTGAAACCAATTAATTTTTAATTGGTCGAACAATTTTATCCTACTAGCCTCATCTCTACATATCTGAAACCAGTCCTTCAACAGGATAACCTCATTCTTCATCAGTACCTCCTTTATCTCCTCATTTATATTAAGTGGAAAACTCACCATGTCTAATATTTCCAATATAGGTGAGACATTCGGAACCAAATCCTTCTTTGCCCTCTTCCATACATTCATTAATCCTTTCATCATAGTATTTTTATTCACTACCTCTCCCAATTTGCAACCTAAAAAGACCATTTTACCCATATGTTTGTAGTCCCTCATCTCTATTTCCTCCCATATTACCTTTTCCCTTGCCAAGATCTTCACAACATTCTTGATTTGAAATGCCCGATAGTATGCCATCAAATTCGGCATTCCCAATCCTCCTTCTTTCTGCGGTAAATACCATAACTTTTTTGGTAACCTGGATTTCTTTCCACCATTACAAAAGTTATTAATCAGTTTTTGAAACTCCTTAATTTCCTTACCCTTCAATTGAATTGCTAACGCATCAAATAAAAAGTTTATTCTGGGTAACAACATCATTTTAGCAAGTGCAATTCTCCTGAACCATGACAGTTTCAACTTTTGAAAGCTTTGTATTCTATTCTTAATTTCGGTTTTCAAACTATCATAGTTCAGGCTTTTAAGCTCTTCCAATTTGTTTGATATAATTATTCCCAGATATTTCAGCTTATTATTGATCTGAATATTAACTATATCCTTTATCTTCTTTTGATCTTTTTCATCCATATTGCAAAGCATCATTTCCGATTTATCCCAATTTATTTTCAGCCCAGTAATATCCTCAAAATCCTTTAGTTGTTGCCGAATTCTATACATTACCTTCTCTGGTTGTTTTACAATTATCAGAGTGTCATCGGCATACATACTTATCTTATTTCCCACAATCCCCTCTATTTTTTCTTCCTCTCGTATAGCTTTTGCTAATGACTCCATTGCCATAATAAAAAGTATTGGAGATAAGGGGCAGCCCTGTCTTGTACCTGCCTCCAACTTTACCTCATCTGTAACCTCATCGTTTACTCTGACAGTAGCTATTCCTTGCTGATATAATTGACCAATTACCCTTCTGTATTTGACACCAAATCCATAACTTTTTATTATTTCCTTAATTGAAATCCATTGTAGAGAGTCAAATGCCTTAAATATATCCAAAGATATTAATCCCACTTTTTCTTTTGTTTGACTCACCATATCAACTAGATCTACTACTCTTCTGGTCAAATCTGCCATATGTCTTCCTTTCAAAAACCCAACATGATCAGCATTTATGTATTCCCCCATGAAATTATTCAACCAATTAGCAAGTATTGTTGTGAAGATCTTAGCATCTTGATTTTTCAATGAGATGGGTCTATAAGATTATACTTTCTCTAAATTCTTTCCAGGTTTTGGCAAAATTACAATTGCGGTCCTATACCATGAAGTCAGAATTTGCCCTCTATCTAATATGTAATTATATAATTTTGTCAACTTTGGTGCCACAATATCTCCAAATTCCTTGTAAAAATCCGCTGGCAACCCATCTTCTCCAGGGGCTTTTCCCAGCTTCAACCTAGCAATTATCTCTTTTACTTCTTTCTCTGTCACTAATTCTTCCATTCTATCCCTATGTTCCTGTTTTATTCCATTAGTTATTTGCATTTCTAATTGCTTTTTAAGTTTCTCCTCATCTATATCTTTTTTTTGCATAAAGAGCTTGATAAAAATCCTTCACAATTTTACATTTATCCTTTATTTTATTACATCTTATCCCTTGTTCATTAATCAAAACTCCAATTTCCCTCTTTTCCCTTTTATCCTTTGCTGCTTTTGCTAATAATTTTGAGTTTTTATTACTAAATTCAAAATATTCCCTTTTTAAATAAACCAAATCTCTTTTCACCTTTTCTATTTCTTTACCTACCAATTCAGTCTTTAATCTTAACAAATTAGTGAAAACTTTTTTATTCTTTGTTTTTGAATGCTCCTCCTGTAACAACTTTATCTCCTTTTCAAGCGTGTCCTGTGTTAACATGTAATTTTTATATCTATTACTTGCCATCTTTATACACTCCCCTCTAAAAATCGATTTCATGGTATCCCAGACCATATTGTATTCTACCTCACCGTTGTCATTCTATTGCCAACTTTCATTCCAACTCTTCATAATTTGTTCTTTACACTTCTGGTCTCTAAAAAGGTTAGCATCGTATTTCCAAATCCTCCTTGTTCTAATCTCTTTCCGTAATTTTAAATCCAATATCACCTTGGCATGATCTGATTCCTTAAATATTCCAACTTCCATTTCCTCCAAGTTTTTAACCAAATTTTCAGTTACAAATATATAATCTATTCTAGAATAAGAGTTATGAAGTTATGAAGAGTTAGAAGTAAGAACCCAACTAGGAAGGCCATTGGACCATTAGATGACAATGGAAGGCAAGGGGTTATTAAATAGGAAACAGAGATTGCAGAGAGACTCAATGAATTCTTTGCTTCAGTATTCACTGAAGAAGACAGAGACCACATGCCCAAAACAGAGCCTATCTTCGTAGGGAGGGAAACCGAAGAATTAAGCAAGATAGAAATAACCAGGGAGGAGGTCCTTGCATGTCTTGTTAAGCTAAACACTAACAAATCCCCAGGACCAGATGGCATCCATCCACGAGTTCTCAGGGAACTTAAAGATGAAATTGCTGATATCCTAGCCAAAATATATAATCTTTCCCTCAAATCAGGCTTTGTGCCTGATGACTGGAAGGTAGCGAATGTAACACCAATTTTCAAAAAAGGATCCAGGGTGATCCAGGAAATTACCGGCCTGTCAGTTTGACATGTGTCCCAGGTAAAGTGATGGAAACCATCCTAAAAGATAGAATTAATAGTTACATAGAAGAGAAGGCGCTGCTAAAGGAGAGCCAACATGGCTTTTGCAAGGGCAAATCATGCCTCACTAATCTGTTGGAATTTTTTGAGAGTGTCAACAAGCATGTGGATAAGGGGGATCCAGTTGACATTGTTTATCTGGACTTTCAGAAGGCTTTTGACAAGGTCCCACACCAAAGGCTCTTGAATAAACTTACCAGTCATGGAATAAAGGGACAGGTCTTGTCCTGGATCAGCAACTGGCTAAGGGACAGGAAACAGAGGGTAGCACTAAATGGACACTTCTCCAAGTGGAGGGAAGTAAAGAGTGGGGTCCCCCAAGGTTCAGTACTGGGACCCCTGCTTTTCAACCTCTTCATAAATGATCTAGAGGTAGGAGTAAAAAGCAAGGTAGCCAAATTTGCTGACGACACTAAATTATACAGGGTAGTGAAAACTGTGAGAGATTGTGAAGAGCTCCAGAGGGATCTCTTGACACTGGGGGAGTGGGCAAAACAGTGGCAAATGAGCTTCAACATCAGTAAGTGCAGAGTGATGCATGTTGGGGCAAAAAACCCCAATTACATTTATAAACTGATGGGGTCTGAACTCTCTGCGACAAACCAGGAAAGGGACCTTGGTGTCCTGGTGGACAGCTCAATGAAGGTGTCAACCCAGTGTGCCTCAGCAGTGAAAAAAGCAAACTCAATGTTAGGGATCATTAGGAAGGGTATAGAAAATAAGTCAGCAAGTGTCATTTTGCCTCTTTATAAATCTATGGTGAGGCCCCATCTGGAATATTGTGTACAGTTCTGGTCGCCATACCTCCAGAAGGATATTATAGAGTTGGAGAAAGTACAGAGGAGGGCAACCAGAATGATTAGGGGACTGGAACACCTTCCTTACCATCTGAGGCTGCAACGTTTGGGCCTTTTCACTCTTGAACGACGGCGTCTAAGAGGTGACCTGATTGAAGTTTATAAAATCATGCACGGTGTGGACAAAGTAGATAAGGAAAAACTGTTTTCCCTATCGCACAACACTAGAACTAGGGGACACTCCATGAAACTTTTGGGTACTAGTTCTCAAACAAATAAGAGAAAGTACTTTTTCACCCAGAGGATTACTGGTCTATGGAACTCCCTGCCAGAAGAAGTGGTGACAGCTGTCAGTCTTCACAGCTTTAAGAAAGGATTAGACAAGTTCATGGAGGACAAGGCTATCAATGGCTATAATTATGGCTACCTAAGGACAACCTCCGGGTTGGAGAGATAGGCAGGATATCTCTCAATGCCATTTCCAGGGAATCCTAAGCAGGTGAAGGCATCTCCTTGGGAATACCCTGAAGGAAATGGTGAGCCACTGTGTGAGACAGAATGCTGGACTGGATGGGCTGTGGCCTGTTCCAGCAAGGCTGTTCTTATGTTCTTATGTTCTAACCTGCGAAAAATACGAGTACACCCTTTCTAATCCCTTAATTTCTCTCCAAGAGTCTTTCAGACCTAAAGCAGCCATCCAATTATTCAACATTCGCCCTTTAATCCCCTTTCCACTTCTTAATATATTTGTACAGTCCAGATTTGACCTTACTAAATTGAAATCGCCTGCCACAATCATACTCGTTGATTTTTCTTTTGCCAAAATCATGCACATTTTTTCTAAAAATTCCACTTGATGATCATTTGGGGCATATATATTCACCAACATTATTTCCTCATCATCTATTTTCCCTTTCACTATCAAAAAACTCCCTTCCAGATCTGCAATACTATCTATTATCTCAAACCCCAATCTAGCTGAAATCAAAATTGCTACTCCTCATGATTTTGATGTACCATAAGCTTTCTCATAATGCTGCATTCCAGCCTAAAAAGATTTTATTTGTATCATGAGATTTTTGATGAGTTTCCTGTAAAAAGACTATGTCTGGTCTATCCCTCTTCAGAGCTGATTCTATCCTCCTCCTCTTAATTTGAGATCCTGTACCTTTTACATTCCATGTTAATACTTTTATCACTCTCATGATTTAAATTGTCCCCCACTTTTATCCCTCCTGAGCTCTCCATTGGGCATGCTACCAATTGTCCTAACATAATTGAAACAAAACTTAAAACATAAAACACTCAATAACAACCTCCCCGCTTTTTTCTTCAAAAAAAGAAGAGAAAAAAAAACGCCTTTGACTTCCAAAGAGGGGAGGGGGGAATGTGTAGGATAAGCCTAATAAGCATGATAATTAAAGCTCCAGCGCTCCATCCACATTTTATAAGTAAAACTATTATGAATACCTCTTTACCATTAAAAATTCTCCCTTCTTCCCCTTTCTCTAACTTTTGCTTGACTCCTCCTCCACCACTAACAATGACAATTCTCCATCAGCTCCTCCCAAACAGCCAAACAGAAATTTTTTCCACAGGAGCTGAAGAAACTGCAAGCGCTTATATTCCACCAGTGTAAGGAGACAACCTCAATCCAAAAGTAAAAAGGAGCCCACCTTGGCTATCCCAGAGTTAAAAAAGAGAAAGTAAATGTAGAAGTAAAAATCTCTGTAAGATCCAAACCACGGTAGCGGCTTCCAGACGAGAGCCCTCTTCGCTCCTCCTCCACCCACACCAGCCAGAAACAAGCTTCAATTTTCAATTCTTCTTATTCTTTAGACTTTTCCTCCCAGGCTCCTGGCCTCTTTTCCTCCCTTTCTCACTTTGTCTCACTTTCTCACCTTCAGCTATCCAATCATTGTCCCGCCATTACCTTCCCTTCTTTCCAACTTTGAGTTTCAATTCCTTCTCCTCTCGCCGCGATTACTCCTTCCCATCCTTCTCTTTCACAATCACCACCTCCGTCTCCCTTGAACACTTTCTTTACCTTCTTCTGGCTCCTGGATTCAATCCTCGGGTCTCATCCTCCACCGGCATCAGTTATTTAACCCACTTTCACCTCCGGAGCCCCTTTTGAGGGTGATAGACACCAGGTCTCATCCAGCCCCGAACGGCTCATTTAGCGCGGCCTGCGCCATGCCGCACTCACCCTCTGTCCGCCGAACTCCAACTCCAATGGCACTTCCACTTCTGAAAATTGTAACAATTGTTTCCGAGGCTCCATGGTCTTATCTTCAGAGGTTAAAATCCCACATTTAAACAGTAAATCACATTTGTTTCCACATTCAAAGCGCGAACTGATCGAACTGCATGCTACTCCGGCATCGTCCTAGCCACGCCCCATAAACAGCTTTAAAGTGGAGGCTGAAGTTGCTTAGACACCCAGTAAAATGTGAGCAAATGAGGTACAGAAATTCCACAATAAGGGTGTAGTTATGTAAGCAGTCTGAGGAGTCAATATAGTTTTGTAAGCTAAATGGACCTCTGAGTCAACTGAGTTCTGCTGAAATAGTATCCAAATCAATATCTTTCATCTAGTTATGGAGGAACAAGGGTGCACAACAAAAGGCAACCCAAATGCAGTCTCCTCCGCAAAGCATTCTATATCCCATATATATTTTGGGAGGAGAAATGTCACATATAATTCTAAGAAAAATAAGCAAGTAAGAGAGCTACCGTAATAGTGTAAAAAAGAAATGCAGGAGAAAACATCATCTCAAGAAATGTGTGTTCTCCAAACTGTGTTTTCTGAAATAATGCAGAGGGGAGACAGGATCACTTGCATGGAGGGAACTGATGAATTTTTCCCGTGCCTTACAGCTTAACAGTAGCTGAATGTTGCTTTTGAAAAATGAAAACCAGAACATCAAAAAGAAATAAAGTCAATGTATGAAGTAAATTTTAAAGAACCACCACCTAAATCCAAAATAAAATTCTGGGAGAGAAACTGATAGTTGTTCCAGTGTGGCAGCTAGACATTTAATAATCTCAGAAACTGGGGCTCTAGGAAAATGGCAAACAATAATAAATTTTTTTTGGAAAAATGCAGGCAACAAATTTGTTGTTGTTCAGTCACACAGTCGATTCCAACCCTTTGCGACCTCATGGACCACTGCCTGCCAGGCACCCCTGTCCTCCACCATCTTCCTCAACCCACCCATTTCTGTGCCCACAATATCATCTAGCCATCTCATTTTTGGCCGCCCCCTTCTTTTGCCCTCAACCTTTCCCAGCATCAAGGCTTTCTCAAGTGAATCCTCTCTTCTCATTTGATGTCCAAAGTACTTCAAACATTTTTCATTTCAAATACTTTATTACAGCCAGAGGCCAGTCCAAAGTACTTTAGTTTCATCTTTACTATTTGACCTTCTAAGGAGTAGTCAGGGTTGATTTCTTCTAAGATCGACATATTCGTTCTCCTCGCTGTCCAGGGTATTCTCAAAACTCTCCTCCAACACCACATTTTAAAGGCATCTATTATTCTGCGCTCAGCTTTCCTTATGGTCTAGCTCTCACAACCATACATTACCACCAGGAATACCATTGCCTTGACTATGCACATTTTTGTTTGCAAGGTGATCTCTTTCCTTTTAACTATGTTCCCCAGGTTTCTCATAGCTTCTCTCCCAAGAATCAGTCACCTTTTTATTTGATGGCTGCAATCACCATCTGCAGTGATCTTTGATCCTAGGAAAGTAAAGTCTGTCACTGCTTCTACTTCTTCCTCATCTATTTTCCAGGGACTGATAGGGCCTGTTGCCATTATCTTGGTTTTCTTGATGTTGAGTCATAAACTCAGAATAGGTGGGGAAATTAAGCATCTCTGAATTGCCCATTCCCTCTTGCATTATTCCCCTGCCAAAATGGTCTGCTTTTGGTGGGAAACGTTACACATCAGCTTTACCTTCCGTTGACCATGAATCTACAGGAGTTTTATACTGTACACTGTGTGTGCTGATCTGCATGAAATACCTACAGAGGAAGACACTGAAGTCCAGTTATAAAGATTAATGTAATCACCTGTCACATACATCTATATAGTACTAGTGCTTGTATGCGTTTGATCTTCTCCAGTCTTGGAAGGCTGAACAGTAATCTGAAGTAACATTTCTCAGCCCCTTGCTGTGCTTATATTATATAGCATCACCATTTGGGATTGTCAGCCAGATTGCTTAAGGGTCAAAATGCTTTCATTTGGCTGACTGGAAATGTGAGCTGAACAGAGAGTAAAACAGAAAAGGTACCTTTAATAGGAGTGCAAGATGGAAACTGTTCTCTCATGATGGTACAGGAGGTGGGATAGGAGTTAGGGCTGTAATTCAGATATCCTCATGCAACTCTGAAGGAAGGCCAGAGAGCAGATCTCATTGCCAATCAGACAAGCAAGCCAAGTCTGCCATATCCAGATGTTTTTAATAGGAATCAGGAAAAATTGCCTCTACTGATCTGGACTGGCTTTTGTAAGGAGGCTTCTTTTCTAATACTGCTCAGTTAAGGTTGCCCTATCTCAGTTTCCAAAACTTGATTGTATATGGTGCAAATGAGGTGGCTTTATTGACATAATATGCAAATGTGCATATTTTGCAAATTAACCATATTGATTGTTGTGTTATTTTTCTGCCAGCATTTCAGTCTTGATATCATTTATACAATGACCACCAATGTGGGATAGCCACTATAGTGTAATGGTAAGAATGCTAGAACAATGGGACTCCATTTCAGAGCCTTGGTTACTTGTAAATGCTTACTTAGTGTCCTTTGTCCAGTCAGTACACTTGGCAAGGTACATCACTAAAGAAGGATATAGCTGAAGATCTCAACCTCCCCTATGCCACATGGAGGACCCTGAATAGGCTGAGGGTTGGAGTCCCTAAATACAAGACCAACATGCTCAAGTGAGGACTGCTGGAAGGCAACAACACATGATGTGAATGTGGAGAGACACAGAATCTGGCTCATTTACTGGTCTGTCGATTGCTGCCAGAAACACCTTGTAAGCTCATCTCTAAAAGACTGTTGAATAAAGACTTGTTGCTGTTTTGTTCATCGTTGTCTGGACTAGTTCTTATAAGGACCAGACATAACATTGGCGACAAGGATAGGATTGAAGATGGCTGACCAAATCCCCCTAGCACTGCGACCGTTCGACACGAGCAAGCCTCGCCTCTGGTCATTCTACGAAGTCCAGCTTGAGAACTACTTCACAGTAAGAAAACTTGATCCGGCACTGTGGAAGGCAACGTTCTTGGCCCACTGCGGGCAGGAGACTCTCGACGTTGTCTCGAAACTTCTGTCACCCAACCTGCGAGCATTTCCAACGCAGGTTGGCCCTCAAAGATAAAGAATTGCCGGGTCCAGCTATGACCACGGCCACCTTTTTGGAAGCATCCGGCCATGACCACAGAGACCTTGACAGCTCACCACATGGAACATGGGCACCAACGCCTGGGTCAGTTGCATCATGCCGAGATTGCAGGAGACGCCATCTCCGCACCGAGTGTCCCTTCCAGAGCAGACAGTGCCACCATTGCAGGAAGACAGGCCACATCTCCAAGGTCTGTAGGCAACATATCGAAAATTTGCCGAAACTCCAGTTCCACATAGCCAAGGTCTTCTCAAGCTATGGGGCTGACGACAAGAGGCAAGACCTGAAGGACGGGTTCAGCGTGGACCTCCGCATCAAAGGGGTACCTTTCCATCTTGTGGTGGACTCTAGTTCCTTTCTCTCCATCATGACCAAAGATGAGTATTGCTGCATTCCACCTGATCTCAGGCCCAAGCTCAAGGGCTGCCCTAGGCATTTGCTTTACGAGAATCCAATGGGGGAGGGACCAGTCCTTCATATCAAGGATGAGCCCCAAGCATTGTTACCACCCAGGGAGGGTTTGTCCTAAGGGCCCCCAGGAAGCAATTCCTCCACTGAAGAGTTAAGTGCATTGTTTTCCCGACACGCGCATGTTGCACACAAAGACAGTGACTTTGCCCAAAAGACTAATTCTCTTGAACTGTTCGAGCTGCAAGAACTTTTGCTCCCAGATGTGTTGAACTTTGAATCCTGACTTTTGGGATGATTTGGCTATCACTTCACTCAAACTGTCCCTGAACTTTGCTGCAGCTTCAAAGACTGACCCCTTGTTATCTGATGTTATTGTGAAGGTGGACATTGGGTGGCTGCCACCTCTGTACAATGCGGAGGCAAGTGTGTATTACTGGGAACGCAAAAAACTCTCGGTGTTGGGAGGGTGCTTGTACAGGCTTTGCAAAACAGTTGTTCCATGTGGGTTGCAGGCGAAACTGCTACAGCATATTCAAGAGGGTCCTAGGATTTCTTCCACTCACAAACAGTTCTATGTAGCTATTTCTGGTGGCTGGGAATTGAACACATCATTGAGATTTTGGGGCTACAGCATAGTACTGTGGGCACACATGATTCTGGAAGGTTTCCAGCTTCCCCAGCAGCGGGTAAGGGCTCATCTTCCCCTGGGGTTGGAGGGGGGCTGCAGGTGTCACAATCACCCCCCGAACATTGACTGGTATGAGAAAGAGCACCTCGGTGCGGGCTCGCTTCCCGGGGAGGAAAAGGAGGGGTAGTGGGAGCACTCTCAGTTCCCAGGGCTGGGGGGAAAAGGGCAAGGAATGCAGGATCCCCAAATGCCGAGGCAAAGGGAGCTTTCCTCGGGCTATTTGGGAGAGCGTGCATCAAGCCCTTCTTTGCAGGCAGCTCAGGAAGTAAATTCAGGAGCAGTTCTCTCTAAAGAAGCCTCAGCTGTGGTGGTTAGTCAGCTTGGGTCCAAAGCTAAAGGTCCAGGGTTACTCGGGGAGAAATGGGCCAGGGACTTGGAGCAAGAGGGTTCATTGCATACACCACGCTCGGGGTCAACAGCTTCCAACTTAGCTCGTGAAGGACAAGAGCTACGCCACTCGACGGACTGGTTTGCCTTGGGCTACACACATACAAGACCCCCATGGATGAAATGTCCCTTGTTCACACCGCAGAGTGCCAGTAAAGTACATGGGTCACTGAACACAAGCTTAGAGGATGCAGAGCGGCTTCGTGACCGTTAAGCTTCTGAGTTAGTTTGTTGTTCAGTTGGGGATTCAATATCTTAGTTTAACTTGGGAATAAGTACGGAATACCTAGGGGGGTGACGGCACTACTTGGAGTAGACATGAAGGTCGGGTGCATCCTGGGGTTCCCCAGGCAAATTGTCAAAAATTGGTAAGGGGAAGAGAGTTCCAAGAGCTGGTCCTCTTTCTCTCTCAGGCTTCAAATGCAGAGTCAGGGTTTGCCACCTCACCCAATTTTCATATACCTGAGTTAGTCGCTAGTGCCTGAGCAGCCAACATGGAGAAGATTGATCCTTTACTTTTGTTTTTACTTAGGGGGGAAGGAATGTTGTGTATTAAGGCTTATTAGGTCCACTCTGGTTGGACAGACAAATGTTCTTAGGGTGATGCGGTCTCTTAGGTATCTTGGACCACTACCATATAGGGCTTTAAAGATAATAACCAGCCCCTTGAATTGCACCCGGAGGCAAACTGGTAACCAGTGCAGCTCCTGGAGCAGGGGCGAGGCCCACGCCCCATCACTGCCCAGGCTGCCGCATTCTGGACCAGCTGCAGCCTCCGAATGGTTGTCAAGGGCAGCCCCATGTAGAGCGCATTGCAGTAATCAAGTCTGGAGGTGACCAGAGCATGTGTGACCATAAGCAAGGAGTCCCTATCCAGGAGCGGGCACAACTGGCATATCACATGGAGTTGTGCAAAGGCCCTCCTGGCCATGACCGACACCTGCTCTTCTAGCAGCAGTCGTGAATTCAGCAGGACCCCCAAGTTGCTCACTGGATCTGTCTGGGGCAGAGTAGCCCCACACAAGACCAAGGATGGCAGCTCCTGGACTAGTGCAGGACCCTGAACCCGCAGCCACTCAGTCTTGCTGGGATTCAGTTGTAACCCATTAGCCCCCATCCAGACCCCTACAGTCTCCAGAAACCCAGATAGGACTTTGACAGCAATGCTGGGGTCCCCATGGGCTGAGATGAACAACTGAGTGTCATCCGTGTACTGGTGGTACCACACCCCGTGGGAACGGATTATCTCACCCAGTGGCTTCATGTAGATGTTAAATAGGAGAGAGCACCGAGCCCTGAGGCCTGGACCCACAGGAATAGTTCTTACATGCTCAAGGTGACCAGGCAGACAGGTGACGAGTTACAAATTTAAAATGTCTCTGCAAGAGAAATTGTAGGAAAAAATGAATCTTAATCTATAATTAAATTCTATTTTCTTTGTAGACATTAATCCACAGCTATCCTAGTCTAGGAACAGACCAAAGATCTGAGTGATGCCAACCACACAGAGAGGAAAATTCTGAACTGATGCAAAAATTCTTAACTATATAGTCGGTTAAGATAATGCAGATTAGTGTGCTTTGTTTGGTGCAAAGTCTTCAGCAGAATTTTAATTAGACTCTTTTTATGTCTGATTTTACACACTGAAGCCATCTCTCGGCAACATTAATGTGCTGCTTTTAGCTCTAATTATGGGACCTCTCAGTCTAATGTCTGTTTCTCCTTTCAGTGCAGAAAGAATATATAGAGGAATGGAGTTCTATTTTTAGTGCCTCTTCGCTTTATTAAAGAGTGTGTACAGCAGAAAGAGACTAATTGTATCCCCCCCTCTATGTCCTTTTTAGAAAATTATATAGGAGTATAACATGCTATCTTTCTGTGAGGCTGTAATGGCAAAGCTGACAGTGAAAGCTGATGGACAATGCATACTTTTAAAAGTCAGTAATATAAGCTTTGATTCTGGTTTCTTTACAAGCCAGTGAGATACATTTTATGTTGGTTATATAGCACCTCATAGGTGAGCAGGTTTAAATCATTTTTAAAGTGGAAAAAATACCAGGCAAATTCATGGAGACTTGTAGAAGTAAGGCAGGCAGCTGTGCTCTATTTGAGACTAGGGCTACAGGCCAAATATTTCACAGAGCTGTTCCACAGTTTCAGTGGCTCCATATGACTAGGATTTGAGGAGTACTATGATTTTGTATGCTTTGGTATAGATTTTGCTGGATTGTTTTACAAAGGAAATAAATATATGACACTTTATCCTTTCAGAAATTAAGGCTAACATATTTTGATGGGCATTGTGGGAGTGAGTGATGAATTAAGAAGGGAATGCATTTTCCCCTTCTTGAAGTGTCTGGTATAAATTTCAATAATCTCAGTGCCTGAGAGTTGTGTTTTCATTTCATGTACTATAATAAAGTATGTGCAGTTTATTCTGGTTTAAATGGATCATGATTCCTCATGGGTTTATACATATAATATTATTATATTGTCATTACTTTTTTGTTGTACATTCATATGGCTTATTATTATTCATATGGCTTATTATTATGTTACATACAATACTCTGTTAAATGTGATGAGTAGTGTCTGGCACTTATTTATTTATCATACAATGAACTTCAGTTGTCTACATTAATACTGATAATATATAGTTAACACAAATTGATTATCTCAAGTTCCTAACTAGAGTTCCACATCTAGGTTTGAAACCCATTGAAGGCATCTGTGGCACTATGCAAATCCTCCAATGTGCCTCTAAATGTGTGTAAGAGTAGACTAGCCTCTATGTGGTGCATCCAGGGCAACGTGACATAGTCACGGCTAAATAGTCTACACATCAGAATAAGATGAGACCGAACTGTCGCATGTGACAGATATTTCGGATCAATCTCATTTGCTGATAAGAAGAGAAGACGACCTTATGGTTATCTGGAGTTGTAGAGATATCACAATAGAAATTGATTTAATTTGCATTGGATTTATTAGTCTACTTAACAGAAGTATCAGATCACAGAAGATTAATTTACCATTTTGTTGTCATAAAGATTTCATTATGGACAGTGTTACTTTGTATGACAAAGGTATCTGATGAACTATAAATTGTGAATTATTGCATTATTACAGCCTCAAACGATTTCGTTTTCCCCGATAGATTTATATTTTTAAGACAGGTATATGTAACTAGGCTATACCTTGAAGTTGTTATTCAGTGAGGAGTCCACACATTGGTAGACATCTCCATGATGACATTCTGCACATGCAAAGAGAATTGAGAAATCAAGTCCATTTGTATGCTGTTTTTAGCCATTTAGATATCATGGCACCTGCTGGCTACGCGGACCATGGCATGTGCCCTCCACTTTCACCTGGCCCAAGGGATCCAGTGGAGGATGCTTTGGTGAGTTTTAGTCCCAGCCTAACATCATTGGCAAGAAATGGACAACAGTGTCTAGTTAGACCACTCAAGCCCCCCTGAGCCCCGACAAGGCTCTCACTTCGTCATCTATAAAAATTAAGTGTGACTGCAGTTTTCTGAGGACCCTGAGGTAAAAGCCAGTTAGTGGATCCCAGAACTATTTTCATCTAAAAGAAAATGCAAACTTTATGTTTGCTGGATGGGGAACAGAGGATGATTTGTTTAGGATGCTGGCCATTGGCACTCAATACAGCAGTAACAAAGCCAGTATAAAGTGCCCCACCCAAATCATTTGAATTGGGCCCAGCTAGATATGACTAAAGACAGAAAATAAATGTGCATTAAACTGAGTTTGTGGTCTATCAGAGTTTTAATGAAAGCATAATGCATCTTTAGTTTCATGTAAGTAGGAAGAAACCACAAGCATCAAATTCAAACAGTGGTGTATTATCACCCAAAGCTCAGAGGGATATAGCTAAGAGAATAACTCTTTCCAGACCTAGAACAATTCACTATGTTTTATCTGAAACAACATGAATGATGGAATTTTTTTATTGACTGACATGCCATTCAATAAGAACTATATGAGAACTAAGGTTAAGTAGATAAGGCACTTCAAAATCATTCTGCTGGAGGAGAGTCAGAGGGAAGAAGGTGTGTGAGACAGAAAAAAATGTTGTGGCATCTTAAAGACTAACTGCTGTATTTTAATGTGGATTATTGTCTGAGAAAACTGGCTTGATCAACGAAAGCTCTAGCAGTCACACTGTTTTTAATCTTTATTTTTCTGTTTTTATTTTTTGTTTTGTTTCTTGTCTGATATGTCTGTACAGACCAACACAGCTCTCACTCTGAAAACCATAAGGCAGGCGTGACTGTTCTTCCCTTGAAGTTAGAAAAATGGGTTTTTCTCACCAGCTAGCCTATAAGTTTCTCAACAGATTCTACCTGTAACCACATTAATTGGGAGCACTCCCATTTTGCACAAATGATCCAACAAATTATCTAGACAAATCTTCATGAATTTGAATATATGAATAGCCCAGCCAATATCTGTCAACCCTCAAAGCCAACTGTGTGTTTGTTGGGAGCAGTGGTAGGCTGGCCCACCGGGCTACCGGGATTCATCCAGAGGCACCCTAGACCCCCAGCCAGTGGTGGGCATCAGCAGGTTTGCACCAGTTCGCCAGAAATGGTAGCAGTTTTGAAATAAAGTAGTCCTAATTCAGGTGCAATGCAGGGCTTTCCCCCTGGCCACACCCACCATACCACATGCACAGTGTGGTAGTAATTTTTTTTTGAGCCCACCACTGCCCCCAGCTCTAGTGGCATGCCCTTGGGATTGACCATGGGCATGTGTGTGCACCCGGTGGGAGCAGCAGGAGAAGCTGCCTTGCTGTTGGTGTGAAAGAGGAGAAGCACCAGGGTGGCTTTTTTTCTTCAAACCAGAAGGCGCCCCATTGTTTGGAGAAAAAACCAGTCTGTTGGTTCTCTTCTTCCAAGGCAACTGCTCCCGCTCGGAGTGCACAAAAGCCCATGTGCTGGGCAGACCAAGTGAGGGGAGAACACATGAGGCAAGAGCTGCGGGGCAGGAGGCTGTGCTGAGCTGTGCAGCAGGCTGGGGAAGAGCCACCCCACAAGCAGGGAGTGTGGGAGAGCCAACCAGCCCCAGCCAACAAGTGGGCAGAGGGGGTACGGGTGGAGGTAGCAAACTTTTCTCCGTCCGCCCCACTTCCTTGTCCGGGGGCTGGAGGAGTGCTTCGCCTCACAGTGCTCTTGCTGCTGCTGTCACCATGGAGGAGAAAAGCCCCCACTGGACCGGCAGATGCCCTGCCACCCTGCTTAGTGAGTTGCGCCTCCTGTCCAGCGCCCTCCCAAGGTAGCCAGCACACCCCTGGTTGGGAGTCTGTGCATAGGGGGATGTGTGGATGAAATATCTGTTAGCTAACAGCATGGGTACTTTGCATTGTGTCAGTGCAGGGCTGCAGTTCAGTTGGATGAGGCAGGCACCTCAGGCAGCAAAGTCCTGTGGGGTGTGTGTATGAGGTGAATGAATGGGTGGATGGTAGGGCTGACATCCCAACTTGTCCACTGCTGCTTAACTGACTGCCATTGCCTTGTTCTCTTGAATTGCCACCTGATTGCTTTCATATTATGGACATGAAACTACTGTTTTACAGGCACAGACAGGTGATGATCTGAGGGAAGAAAATGTCTCTGTCACCCTCCTTTTCTTCTATCCCCCTTGAGTGTTCTGACCTGATGGCGAGTCATGGGTGGCTGGGGAAGTGAAACAGCACTGTGGTTTCCATCTCAGGCAACAGGACAGCTTATACCCACACAGCAGCTAGTAAGGAACAGTGTTTTACAGGCACATTTTACTTCTGCTTGTAGGAGTGGTGGGGCAGCGTGGGCCGGATGAATAGCCGCAAACCCATTTATGTGGATTCATGGGGGCCTGGGCTTCTGGGAATTGAAGTCCAATAATATCTAGAGTGCCAAGGTTCGCCATCATGGCACTAAGCTGAGCAGGCGGTCTTTCTTCAGGCAGCTGCTGATGCAACAGAAAATGAGGGTTGCGTCCCAGCCAGTGATGTACCTGCTATAAATCCTACTGACCTCAAAAATACAACATGATATTAGTCCAGAAGTCAAGCACTGGCCATAATCAACTGGAAGTAGACGTGGAACAACCAGCCCTAGGCAGTATTGCATTGTAAAAATTTTAACTACCCACTCAGTGGGCATGGCTAGCTGTGGGTGTGGCTATCTGTGGGCATGGCCTCAACCCCCCAAAAAAGAAACCTACCTTGCTCTCTTGCTTCATGGAGATGAGGAGGAGGTGTCCCAGAGCAGCAGCGCTGCTGGGAGGTGAGCGGGGCAAGTTGGTGGGCTGGTGCTGGCTGGCCTCCCCCTCTCAGCACCACCAGAAATGTGTCCCTGCTGGCGTCACTGCTGGGAGGTGAGTGGGGCGAGTCTGTGGGCTAGTACTGGCTGGCCTCCCCCTCTCAGTGCCACCGAAAATGCAACCCTGCTGGCGGCACTGCTGGGAGATGAGCGGAGTGAGTTGGTGGGCTGGCGCTGGCTGGCCTCCCCCTCTCAGCACCACTGGAAACACATCCCTGCCAGTGGTGCTGCTGGGAGGTGAGCGGGGCGAGTTGGTGGGCTGGCTCTGGCTGGCCTCCCCTTCTCAGCGCCGCTGTAATGCATCCCATTTGCCTTGCCCAGGGCCGAAGGCGCAAGGGAAGTCCAGAGATGAAAGCATGCCTCCGGCCCTGGGCGAGGCAAATGGGGTGAGTTTCCGGTGACACTGTGAGGAGGAGGCCAAGAGGTGGGCATGGCCAGCCAAGTGGGCATTGCCTGGAATTTCTACTACCGGTTCACTAGAATTGTTCAGAACCAGCCACAGTACATCACTGGCCCTAGGTCAGAAGCCTCATCCCAACAGACAATATCCTTTGTGGTGCCTCATACACCTTTCTCCCTCTCCTTATTTCTCCCCATGTGCTTCATGGTTAAGTGCTTATTTAATGTAAAAGAGAGAGATGCCTGGAGAGCGATGGTCCATGGGGTCGCAAAGAGTCGGAATCGACTGTGCGACTGAACAACAACAACAAATGTAAAAGAGAAGGCAGGGAGCTTTGAGTTGAGGCTTGGGAAGATTATTTCTAGTTTTAGGGCTGGCTACAGGTCACATGGCAGTCAGTCTGGAGGAATCAGAGGACTGGGAAAGAGTTAAGAATTCCTTGAATTCCCCTTTGAAGTGGATCCTTGCCCTTCAAATATTATTGTGATACAAATGCAAAGGGAAACAAACTTTTCTGTGGTAATAGTGTGCTTATTGAAATCAATGGGATGGAAAATGCTTAACTTTAGGCTGTGCTCTCTCCGGATTGTGCCCACACTTAGTTTTCTAATTTACCAGTAGAGGGTGATAGTAGCCTTTGTTTTCTTCATTAAAATCTATTAAATTTGTTTGAAGGTTTTAGTAACATTTAATAACATTAATAGCATTGTACTGTAGCATTTTTGCACTGTGTGATGGAAAGGGAGATAATTTAAAGGGACAGAGTAGACAGCTATGATCTGTGGTCATTATCCCCCCCTGTGGTGATCATTATTTCCCCCCCCCCTTGTGGGGGCTCAATGGTTAAGAAACTTGCCTTGTTAGATGAAGGCCAGCAAGTTGGCAGTTCAAGACCCAGGTAATACACAATGGACTGAGCACCCGTTTCTGTCCCAGTTCTTGGGGACATGAAAAGAGCCTCATTTGGGCGTTCTCTGAGCAGAGTTTCTCCTGCAAAAATCCTTTCAACCCAGAATAATATCTGACATGAAATTATTATTATTATCCCCACCCATCCCCACCAAGACAGTGTTCATGGATACCATGACAATAGATCTTAGAGACACAAGTTCTTGAAACATAAGTTGAACAGATGTACATTCTTCAGTGGCACAAATAATAATTTGAACATCTGTAGCTTCATGCTGCTGCTTGTTTTGAACACAGGGAAAGTGTTTGGGGTGTATTTTACTAAAACCCAAGTTTTAATGAGGAAGCTTTTCTACAGAGTAAAACATGGATAATTCCTCTCACCAGCAACAATGTAAACCAGTGTTGTTCTACACCCTTATTGTGAAATTATGGTCATTTTTAGAGGCTTGGGGAAAAAAAATAACATGGCAGAGTCAATATGCTACTGTTAAAGTGGGATCCATAAGAAAGTTACCAAATGTCACCCTAGAAGTGAACCTGAGAAATGTGCTCAAAGCAAAGGAGTGCAGCAGAATTAAACAGGAATTTCCTTTTATTGAAGACACCCTGCATCAGTTTTATAAGTAATTACAGTGGAACCTTATACAATAATCGCCCCATATAGCAACAAAATCGCATAACAATTAGGTTTTGGGAAAAAATGGTGTCCTGCAAAACAATTTTCCCTATGGAAAAAAAAATCATACAACAAATTTTCAATGGGAAAACCCACTTGGCAAAATAAATCGTTGTACGATGCATCCGATAGGAAAAAATCACTATACGATGCATGTATTGTATAGCAATTGTTTTGTACAACAATGAGCCCCATTGAATGGATTAAAATTATTGTATGTAATGTGATATGAATCTTAGAATAGTCTTAGTCTTAGAATAGTTATATTTTTGAACTAGTGTAAAAGCATCACAATATGCAGACTGGTCAGGAGCCCAATGGTTTTGATCTACCGTGACATATCTGGAAGACCACTAACAGGATAAGAACTGGTCATGACAGGTATGCAGATCTGTTATACAAATGAGGGAAGCTGTCTCCAGTCCAATGTGATTGTAGAAATCCATGGCAAACTATTTCTCATATAAGTCTGTGAATGTGTCAACAGGACATTTAGGGGAGATATGACAATATTTTTTACTTTATCTCCTCCCGCTATTGACTAGATCAAGAACCTGGACATCACACCATGATGTTTATACATGTATATTTTAACATATTTTATTCTCTTTTTACCTATACTTGACTCTTACTTGTGGTAAATGTATAGTGTTAGCTACCATATGCTACCAGCAATTCAGGGATGGAGGAATCGAAATATGGGATCAAAATTGCTGGGAGAAACATCAACAACTTGAGATATGCAGATAATACCACCCTGATGGCAGAAAGTGAGGAAGACTTAAAGAATCTCTTGACTGGGCTGAAGGAAGAGAGTGAAAAAGCTGGACTGAGACTCAATATGAAGAAAACCAAGATAATGGCAACAGGCCCCATCAGTTCCTGGAAAATAGATGGGGAAGAAGTAGAAGCAGTCACAGATTTTACTTTCCTAGGATCCAAGATCACTGCAGATGGCAACTGTAGCCATGAAATAAAAAGGATTGATTCTGAGAAGACAACCCATGAGAAACCTGGGGAACATAGTGAAAAGTAGAGACATCACCTTGAAAACAAAAATTCGCATAGTTAAAGTAATGGTATTCCTGGTGGTAATGTATGGGTGTGAGAGTTGGACCATTAGGAAAGCTGAGCGCAGAAGAATAGATGCCTTTGAGATGTGGTGTTGGAGGAGAGTTTTGAGAGTACCCTGGACAGCAAAGAGAACAAACAGGTCAATCTTAGAAGAAATCAACTCTGACTGCTCATTGGAAGGGCAAATAGTAAAGATGAAGCTTAAGTACTTTGGACACCAAATGAGAAGAGAGGACAGAGGACACACTTGAGAAAGCATTGATGCTGGGAAAGGTGGAGGGCAAGAGAAGAAGAGGGCGACCAAGGATGAGATGGTTGGATGGGATAGTGGACACAGTGGGCATGAAGCTGGGGGGGGGGGGGGGGTGCTGAGGAGTATGGTGGAGACAGGGGTGCATGGCGGTCAATGGTCCATGGGGTCGCAAAGGGTCGGAATCGACTGTGCGACTGAACAACAACAAAACCATGTGTTTATAAAGCCATAGGATAAATAAATAGATACAAGTTGTTTCTGACTCACAGCAGCTCTTTCCAAAGTTTTCTAGGTACAGAATACACAGAAACGGTTTACCCTTTCCTTATTCTGTAGGCACTTCTGAGATTGTGCAGTTGGACCAAGGATATATAGACTGGCTTGTCTCTTGAGATGTACAGAATAACATTATAAGGTAGGCCAGGCTCATTCAATGAGTTTCATGGTGTAATCATTAAAATTTGAGCCTCAGTCCAAATCCCAGTCTAAAACTTTAAACACTATACCACATTGAACATAACAGAGTCTGTGAGATCTAAAACACATCACTGCTGAATGCTCTTTTTGGTGCAAAGAATTAATTTCACATTGGAAATAGCAACAAATATGTCATCAGAACTGGAAAATGATGCCTCCATAAAAAGAAGAATTGACATTCAGCATAATGTATTTTGAAAGACTCATTTTACACTACATGCAGTCATATTCCCCCCCCCCCCCAAGCTTTTCAGCTGTGAATCACAATAACACTTATATGAAACTTGTGTGGGGCAAAGAAAACAGGAATTGGAAAACAGTAAAAATAAATTCCTGTGATTTTGGGACCACTGCATGATGGAATATTTTGCCACCAGAATGTATAATATTTCTGTTTTACAACTTCCATAAGATGATACAATAATGGTTTTTCAACATGGGCTCTTAGTAAGTTTTTTTACTGGATGCTTAGCAATTCCAATGCAATGTAGCATTGCTCCTATATAACTGTTGCAATGCTTGGACTGCTAACACCTGTGAAGTAGTGCAAATTTTTGTGGCTTTTTGGAACTCATACTTCAAGAAAGCTCTGTGAAAGAACCATTGTTGTTCTCGTTCATTTGTTTCGTGTCAGAGATTACTCTGGTTTGAAAGGATTTTAGGGGACACCCAAATGAGGCTCCTTTCATGTCCCCAAGAGCAGCTCTCGGGTATTGAAACCCAACCTTCCAGTCTCAAACTCAGCGCCTTAATCACTAAACCACCGGGGGAAGCTAATGTTGTTCTAATCTGCAGGAAATAGTGATTCTAAGCCCAGAAACAGAGAATTGAAAAGTTCTCCCTAGAGTCTAATGTTTCAGCTTCCTTGTATTGAGGCAAAGGGCATTACACCTGAACAGCTCCGAACAGATGCTTATCAGGTTTCCAAAAATGCAGGATTAAATAATCCTCCCCGCCCTCCCCCCCCCCCCCAACACATTTCCTCCACCCTTGATTACTTCACTGTTCTTACATTAAATGTCATTTCTACTTCTGGTGCTTCTGGTCACAGGATGCCTAAAACCAATCCCAAAACAAAAAGTGCATTACTTAGCTGGCATCCCTCCACCAACATTTTGCCAAGAAAGTGCTGCTCAGAAAGAGTGGGTAAAAGCAAGATCCTTGGAAACACACTTGCTATTTGATCACCAACCACCAAAGAAGAGACTGAAATCAAGGCACAGTTTCCTCTTAACTTCTGCCCACCCCCACCCTGGAACAACCAGCCCCCCCAGACAACCCTAGCACTTTGGAAGGCAAGCAAAGGGCTACCAGATAACTGGGCAGAATCACATGATTCTCTACCACCTGGCCACAAACAACCATGACCTGAGTGGAAAGCTTTAAACAGACTTTGTGCCAGGGTAGGAAGATCAAGGGCGAGTTTCCCTGTAGATGAAGCCTATGTGAATGCAGAGAAGAGCAAACAATCACACATATGATGCAATGTACACGATGCCTTCAACGTGCACTGAGGAGGACTTTATGTTGGCAAGAGGAAATGCTGTTGATGTGGCCAGATATTGGGCGGATGTAATCTAATCCTTTAAATTCCTTTTTGTTTTAGATATGTTAATTTTAGCTTTGTATATTATTATATGCTGGTGGTGCCTCTGACACAAATAAAGAAAGACATTAAATATGTCCATCATTAAATATGCATCACAGAGCTTGAGACACTTCCAGAAACAAAAACACTATAATACATTAATTGATCAACTTAAAAAATACCTTTTTTGTAAAGGACATTTATAAAATATTTTGACATTAACTGTAACATATGGCAGAAACAGGCATTACAAATAATCTGTCATTAGGAGAGAGAAAAAGAGCTCCTTAAGTGCTGGAAACATTGGCACTTCTCTTCCCTCATAACATGTGTACACACAAAGATCTACACATCACACGCCACTTGTGAGGGTATTCCTTAAGTGCTGCAAAATGTCTGATTGTTACAGCAGGACTTTTGCATGCTTCCTATAATTTTAAAATTAGTTTGTTTTGGTTTGTGGTGATGGATCATCAAGAGATAAGCACAAGCTTTGTTTGCAAGTATGACTGGCCTGTCACAAAAATCTTCCTGAACCATATCTCTGGAACACAAATGGATTTCATCTTCTACTGATGGATGATTTATAAGATATAATTTGACCTTCAGATACTGTAGGATGCTAAGAAGTTATTTTAATAAACACATTAAAATGCATTTGTTTGGTTGTTATGTTTATATCCCATCTTCCAAGAAACACAAGGGTCCTTCTCAGCCAATTCTGAATGTTGGTAAAAGGCAGCAAACTATTAGTTGTTGATTCACTGGTGAACCTTTAAAAGGTGGTGGAATCTGCTTTGGACAATGGAACTGGGAGAAGGGGGATACCTCCATACACGTCCAGATCTGTTCCAAAGGTTTGGAAACCAACTAAAGCAGATTTTAATGTTGCACAAGTTGCTGTGCAAGACAAAGGAGGGAAAGAAAGCCCCATATGCTTTCAGACTATTCTTGTTATAATTCTTTACTCCAGCCCTGAGTACTTTGCAACTTGAGGTAACTGAGTTGGGAGCTTCCCATGGTTGATCAAGAACCAGAGAGTTATTTTGGAAGTGGCCATTCATGTTGTTTTGGCAACTTTTTCACCTTTGATGTGATTATCCTGTTTTTAATTGTAAACTAAGGTTAGTGTCCATTTGAAAGTGGTGCCAATCACAGCATAATGGTTGGTGGCACAGTGCAACTGTGGGATCATTTATCTTGCCTTTCCCCCCACTAGTTTTCTGAGACTTGGAAATATCATCACAGTAACAATGCTGCAAAAATAAAGCAATATATGCTTTCCCTTTTTAAAAAAATGAACAGCAAGATCAGTATCAGTACAAAGAGCAACAGGATCATTGGGAAGGTGTGAGGGAAAGCTCAGTGTTTATAAAAAGGAAATTGTTTGAATATCTGTGGTTAGAAGTATGTGGGGTACGTGCAGAGATTGCATTACCACAACCAAAGCTTTGTGAGAAAGGAGCTTTGGTGGATATATCCTGCTGTGTAAAGTTAACATCAGGAACATTAACATCATGAAACTGCCCTTGTTGGTTTGTGCAAGGTACGTTTCTTTCTGTTTACTTATGCCTAGAGGTGATCTCCAACTTGTACATAAATCCAAGTTTTGCATTTGTCTTTGTTGATTTGGTTAGACAGTTTGAACAACTCTTGGGTAGTTTAGAATGGTTTAATCCAAGCCTTTGACCAGGCATTCTCAACCTACGGCCCGTGGGCCAGACCTGGCCCCCGAAGGCATTTCATCAGGCCCATGACACCCTCACCAAACCATGGCACACATTTTACTTCCACTTTCAGGTGGCAGGAATCACGTGGCCGGCCCAATCAGCTGCCCAGAAGGCGTGGTCAGCCCCCAGCCTGAAAACATTGAGAAATGCTGCTTTTGACTCATCGCGTGGGCCTCATCCAGCAGTGAACACCCAAAATGACTTTTCTCCCAGAATGGAGAGTGAAGTGAAGACACCAGGAGACTTGCTGCCTTACTCAGTTTGGACCTCAGATGTTTTGCAAAGATGGCACCTCCCACTCCATCATTTTTCATACAGGAGTGAATTGTCCCAACAGTTGTACAGTGGTACCTCATACAACAATTTTAATCTGTTCCGTGGGGCTCATTGTTGTACGAAACAATTGCTATACGATGCATGCATCGTATAGCGATTTTCCCTATGGGATGCATTCTACAACAATTTTTTTCGCTAAGTGGTTTTTCCCATTGAAAAATTGTTGTACGATTTTTTCCATAGGGAAAATTGTTATCCGGGACACCATTTCCCACCAAAACCTGATTGTTATGCGATTTTGTTGCTATACGGGGCGATTGTTGTATGAGGTTCCACTTTTTACTTTGTACTGGTGACAAGATAACATTCTCTACTATGAACAAAGGCAGCAAGCTAGTTTAGAGGATTCAAGACATGTGGTACTGTTGAGTCTGAGAATAATATGCACTGTGACAGCAAGTTTGGGGTTTAACCAACAGTGATTTATTACAGCTCAGTTAGGACTAGGGAATAAGGGGACAAGGTGGCTACTTATATACAGGCAGAATGGCAGATGTTCAGTCGCACAGTCGACTCTGACCCTTTGCGACCCCATGGACCATTTTCCTCCAGGCGCCTCTGTCCTCTACCATCCCCCTCAGCCCTCCCAGCTCTGTGCCCATTGTGTCTATAATACCATCTAGCCATCTCATCCTTGGCCTCCCCCTTCTTCTTTTGCCCTCCCCCTTTCCCAACATCAATGCCTTCTCAAGTGAATCCTCCCTTCTCATTTGATGTCCAAAGTATTTTAGCTTCATCTTTACTATTTGACCTTCCAATGAGCAGTCAGGGTTAATTTCTTCTAAGATTGACCTATTTGTTCTCCTCGCTGTCCAGGGGATTCTCAAAACCCTCCTCCAACACCACATTTCAAAGGCATCTATTTTTCTGCGTTCAGCCTTCCTAATTGTCCAGCTCTCACATCCATACATTACTACTGGGAAAACCATTGCTTTGACTATTCTAATTTTTGTTTGCAATGTAATGTCTCTGCTTTTCACTATGTTCCCCATGTTTCTCATCGCTTGTCTCCCAAGAATCAGTCGCCTTTTTATTTCATGGCTGCAATCCCCATCTTTGATCCTAAGAAAGTAAAATCTGTCACTGCTTCTACTTCTTCCCCATCTATTTTCCAGGAACTGATGGGGCCTGTTGCCATTATCTTGGTTTTCTTGATATTGAGTCTCAAGCCAGCTTTTGCACTCTCCTCCTTCAGCCCAATCAAGAGATTCTTTAGGTCTTCCTCACTTTCTGCCATTAGGGTGGTATCGTCTGCATATCTCAGATTATTGATGTTTCTCCCAGCGATTTTAATCCCATATTGTGATTCCTCCATTCCTGCACTGCGCATTATGTGCTCTGTGTATAGGTTGAATAAGCATGGTGACAAAATGCAGCCTTGTCTTACTCCTTTTCCTATTCCAAACCACTCTGTTATTCCATGTTCTGTCCTAACTGTTGCTTCTTGGTTTATGTACAGATTTCTCAGGAGGCATATGAGGTGCTCTGGTATTCCCATCTCTTTAATTACTTGCCACATCTTGTTGTGGTCCACACAGTCAAATGCCTTAGTGTAGTCAATAAAGCAAAAGTAAACTTGTTTCTGGTATTCCTTTGTTTTCTCCATGATCCAGCGTATGTTGGCGATGTGGTCTCTAGTCCCCCTGCCTCTTCTGAAACCAGCCTGCACCTCTGGTAATTCTCTCTCCACATGCTGCTGAAGTCTGTCCTGTATTATCTTGAGCATCACCTTGCTGGCATGTGGGATGAGCGCGATTGTTCGATAATTTGAACATTCTTTGGCATTGCCCTTTTTTGGGATTGGGACGTATACTGATCTTTTCCAATCCTGTGGCCACTGTTTTGTTTTCCAAATCTGCTGGCATATTGAATGCAGTAATTTGACGCCATCATCTTTTAGCGCTTTGAAAAATTCAACTGGGATACCATCATCTCCACTAGTTTTGTTGTTTGCAGTGCTCTTTAGGGCCTTTATGACTTCACTCTCCAGGATGTCTGGCTCAAGTTCAATTTCTTCATCATTGTGATTATCAGGAGTGTTGAGGTCCTTTTTGTAAAGTTCCTCTGTGTACTCTTTCCATCTTTTCTTAATTTCTTCTGCATCAGCTAGCTCCTTTCCGTCTTTGTCCCTTATCATGGTCATTTTTGCTTTAAATGTTCCCTTGATTTCCCCAATTTTTTTGAAAAGATCTCTGGTTCTGCCTCTTTTGTTGTTTTCCTCCATTTCTCTGCACTGTTCTTTTAGGTAGTTTTCCTTATCTCTCCTTGCTTTTCTTTGAAATTCTGTGTTCAAATGGTTGTAGTTTTTCCTTTCTCCTTTGACTTTTGCGTTCCTTCTTTCCTCTGCTATTTTAAGAGCCTCATCAGACAACCACTTTGCTTTCTTACTCTTCTTTTCTTTTGGTATGGTTTTCTTTGCTGCTTCCTGCATGATGTCCCTCATCTCCGTCCATAATTCTTCCGGTACTCTGTCTACCGAGTCTAAGCCATTAAATCTGTTCATCACCTCCACCGTGTATTCTTTAGGGATGCTGTCTAGGTGATATCTTTCTGGTCTCCGTGTTTTGCCTATTTTCTTTAGTCTAAGCCTGAATTTTGCGATCAGTAGGTTGTGATCTGAGCCACAGTCTGCTCCAGGTCTTGTTTTTGCTGACTGTATGGAGGTTCTCCATCTTTGGCTGCAGAGTATGTAGTCAATCTGGTTTCGGTGTTGGCCATCTGGTGATGTCCATGTGTAAAGTCGCCTATTGTGTTGCTGGAAGAGAGTGTTTGCTATGACCAGTGCGTTCTCTTGGCAGAACTCTATCAATCTTTGCCCTGCTTCATTCTGTGTTCCAAGACCAAATTTGCCTGTTATTCCCTCCACTTTTTGATTTCCTACTTTGGCATTCCAGTCTCCTAATATAATTTGGACATCATTTCTTGGTGTCTGTTCTATGAGGTGTTGTAAGTCCTCATAGAACTGGTCCATTGTGGCTTCATCTGCACCAGTGGTTGGTGCGTATATTTGGATCACAGTGACATTGAAAGGTTTGCCTTGAAATCTGACAGACATCATTCTGTCATTTTTGAGATTGTATCCCATTACTGCTTTTCTCACTCTTTTATTGACAATTATGGCTACTCCATTTCTTCTAAGGTTTTCTTGCCCGCAGTAGTAGATATGATGGTTTCCAGCGCTGAATTCGCCCATCCCTGTCCATTTGAGCTCACTGATGCCCAAGATGTCAATGCTTATTCTTTCCATCTCGTTTTTTACCACTTCCAGTTTTCCTTGATTCATAGACCTCACATTCCATGTCCCTATGCAGTATTGTTCCCTGCAACACTGTATTTCTCCTCCTCCTTTCATATCCCTCCCCCTTTTCAGATCTGCTGTGCTGAGCATCCCCTTGTTTTGCCTTTTGTTTTGGTCCATAGGGTTCTCTCGGCAATACAGAGATACATTTGCCCGGGCTACTGAAAATGCAAGAACCTGTGTTAGAGCCAATCAGATTACAATGACAGTGATACAATTTAAGCGCCTTAGAGAAAGGGTGCGCTTTTGCTGCAAAGACTTAATGGCGTCTTAAGAATTAAAGCAATATAATGTCTGGACACAACATTCCTCCCTCCTAGCGGTGAACCCACTCTCCATACCTTTGAGGTGGACCACAGGTCTGTTTAGGGTGCCCAGCATTCGTGGGACTTGGGGCAATGGGTACAGGACAAACAGGATCTATGGGAGTGCCGGTGGACTCACTGGTTGACCTAGGCAAGCCAGGTTTTGTGAGGGTCTTACATGAAGCTGGGTTTGTGGGGGGCTTACTTGAAGCAGAGATAGGAACCGATGGCCATGGTGCAAACCCTGGACTCAAATCGGTTGTAGAGTCTGCCAACTCCGGAGGAGTTCTCTGTGAGGGGGGCACCATGGCAGCTGACAAGAAGTCAGCTGGGGGTTGTGCTGTATCATGACCCCGTATTGGTGATGGAGCTCTACCGGTAGAGCGAGGGACAGTCTCTACCGCAGACTCGGCGGTGTTAAGTTCCTGAAAGGGTATGGTGGACTCATAGCCACAGCTGTGGAAGAGTTGGTACAGGACCCAGAACTGGATTGTGAAACTCATGTGCCTCCGCCTCCAGTGTGGCGGTTCTCTCCCCAATCCTGTGGATGCATTTGAAACTCATTTACCCCACATATAACCTTTCCCCTAACCCCGAGGAACGTATTGTGTAACCGCTATCAACCCAAGCCTCAAACCCATGGTCGAGCCTGGGCCCCCCAAAATGGCTCCCGGCAAGTGCCTTTGAGTGGACGATGCCAGTGCACCCAAACTGCAGTGTATGCATTACCTTAACCCATAGTGCAGACGGAATTACGACTTTGTCTTCCCAAAATGAACACCCTCCCTTCACTGAGTTTATTACATTCCTCATAATAACCCTTGAATTCTTTAGAAACCAGTGGAGGTGGCCACCCAACCTGAACCCATAACGCAATCATAGACAGAAGGGGATCTTTGCTTGTTGCAGTATCAATGTCTAAGTTAGATTGGAGTGTCATGATTATGATGGACTTCCACAGTTTCCAGGTCGTGGGCTCCACTGCGCCCTGCAGAACGAGTTCATCAAGTCCAGTCTCAGGACAGTCTCTAAGCGCAACATGCACTCGGCAGGTCTTCAGCCCAGTGGATTTGACTGTCGAATCCAAGTCAAAAGAAACAGGAGCCCCCTTAAAAGTTCCCAGCCCAGGGTGGAACACATCCGGATACTTGTCACAAATGGCCTGAATGGGGTCAGCCTGAACCATATTGATGCCTGAAAAGGCGATACCTAGGGGCCCAAACCACTGAGTACCCAAAAGGTTGTTCTTACCCGCCTTGACCACAACAAGTGGGAGTTTTGCGGCAATGCCTTTGAACTGCACATTAAACATGCCGACGCCGAGCACAGGGATGTGGCGACCCTGCACATCTCTCAACTGGACCTGCAGAGCCCGCAACTTGGGCTGGTCCGCTGGCGGAATCTGGAAAAACTCATGCTGGGCAAGGATTGAATACGATGATCTCGAGTTGATCTCCATGTAGCAACAATGACCCTGAAGATGGACATCAACGACAAACTGACCTGTGACCGCACGAACACTGGAACTGGAACCGGAGTCCTGACTGGCCTAGATTTTGGAGATCTGGGAATGCTGGCGGCACACTCTTGCTATGTGCCCCTTTCGGTCGCACTTGTGGCACTCTGCCTCTCTGAATGGGCATTTTTCACGATGGTGCTTGCCCCTGCAACCCTTAACCTTATCTCCAGTTTTGGAGGATTCGCGATGAACTTTCCGCACGTCGTCCCGTGACTCTTGGTCATCTGAAGACGATGAGGGCAGCAAATATGAAGAGGACGAGCCATAGCACTCCGGTCTCTGGTCAGCTGCTGCCAATTTAACTGAGGAGTGTTTTTTTCCGGAACACTTTCACACCTGCGCTGGTGACTTCGGACACCAGAGCTTCTTCAAAAAACTCATTGAAGGTCAGCATGTTCCTTTTCATTAGCCTCCTCTGCACTACATCATCTTGGATGCCCATCAGCAACTTGTCCCTGAGGGCATCATCAAAGTTTGGCCACTCGCATGTCCCAGCTGTCTGGCGCAGGGCGGCAACATAATCAGTGATGAACTTTCCTGGCTTCTGGTTCCGATGGTAGAAGATTACCCGGACTGTGAAGATAGAGAATTTGGGCCTGAAGTGGTCTCTCCAAACCGATTGAATGTCCCTTAGAGAAGTGTCCTTTATTTCTCTTGGCCGAAGCCAGGTTCACAATGAGATCAATTGTAGAGATGCCACAGTTTGCGAGAAACGTCGCCTTCCGTTCCTCCGGCTTGACCTTGTTGGCTATAACCCAATTGTCAAATTGGATTTCATAGCTTGGCCAGGTGTCTGACTTAGACACGTCGAAACCCCTGAACGGCGTTACAGTGGCAGCAGATCCCACCTTTGTCACCAATGTTGACTCCGAGAATAATATGCAATGCAACAGCAAGTTTGGGGTTTAACCAACAGTGATTTATTACAGCTCAGTTTGGACTAGGGAATAAGGGGATGAGGTTGCTACTTATATACAGGCAGAACGTCAGTTACAGAGATACATTTGCCCGGGCTACCAAAAACACGGGAACCTGTGTTAGAGCCAATCAGATTACAATGACAGTGATACGAATTAAGTGCCTTAGAGAAAGGGTGCGCTTTTGCTGCAAAGACGTAATGGCATCTTAAGAATTAAAGCAATATAATGTTTGGACACAACAGGTACACACAGCTCCATCTTTTAGCAGAGAGAAAAGGCAAGGAAAAAGAGGCAGCAGGATAATACTGCCACTTCCTAGCACATGGGCAGTTATGACAATTTTTCTCATGACAGAGCCAGGCCTGGTATTATCCTGTGCTCTGTTACAACAAAGCAATTTGATCATATGGCTGGACTCTTTATTTTTTAAACAGATTTTTGAGGAGCAGGAGAATAAGAACTCTGACTGCGACTACACTGGAAAGTCAAATCAGAGAGATTCAGCTTTGTGGCAATTAGATTCACAGCTTGTATTACATCTGAAATTGCAGTGGATTGATTTGGAAGATCATCTTTATAATGAATGAAATACATCTCAGCCCACAGCAACCCCCTTCCTTCCTTCCTGTCTCTGATGATCCTTCCTTCTTCTACTGCTAACCCTTCTACTATTAAGGAACTGATGGAGGCATAAATGTGGGAAACTCATGTCCCAGCAATAAGATAGTGTGGTCTCTTGCTATCTCACATAGGTAAGAAATTATAAAAATTCTGAGGATTTATTTATTTATTATACTTATACCCCGCCCATCTATGAGACTTTCCTACTCCGGGCAGCTAATAGCACAAAGCTCACACATTTAAAACAGACACACATTCTTAAAAAATTACATATATACACCAGAAACAACAATAATAATAACAACAAACCCTCAAAAGAAAAACCTATTGGTGATGGAGAGAGACAAAATAAAATCCCTAATGATCAGCTGTTGGTAAAACATGAAGCGTCTTCCCAGGCGGAGAACAGCCCTGCCGGTTTTGGGGCTTGGATCTTCTCTCACCTGCCTCCTCAAAAAGGGAACCGGGGATTGGACGCTCGAAGTGAGTGCCTGTATGCGCTTGGCCAGTTCCCTTCCCGGAGGGCCAAACACAATGCATCAGATAACGCTAAAATAACGTTATATGATGCAATTTCCCCCCAATTTTTTCCATCATTATCCGATTGTAGCGTTATCCAATGCATTCGTTATCCGAGGTATTACTGTATATGTTTTCCTGATCTTTAACATAATTCCCCAACTGCTTGCATTACCAAAACACCACCGACAGACATGTCCCCCCATTGACAGAGGAGCCTGATGTGCTGTGGTCCATGGGATCACAAAGGGTCGGACTCAACTGTGTGACTGAACAACACAAAGATCACAATTAACCACAAGGGAAAGAGGTCATTTGAAATGGTTCCTGCCTGAAAAAGTAGAAGACCTCAAGGGTAGAGGAAAAACCTGCTTCAGAAGCAAAAAGGGTTGGGCTGATTTGAATTATGTGGTCAATTAAAAAAATACTTTGAATTCATCTGTTTTATAAGCAGAGCAAATGTCACAGTATTTGACCATGAGTTGCACCCTGTTTTATTCAACAGCATTCCAACAAACATCAAATATTTATGTAAACATGTTAAATATAACATTTTCCAAATAGCTGGATCAAAATCTAGAACCCAAAGGAATCTGGTCTCTACTTTTAAAAAATGACATAAAATCAAAATCAAAAAACACAGCCTGGGATGGGGGTCGTCATTCCAAAGATTTATGAATTCTTCAGTAAACCTGAGCTGAATTTTCTAAATGTAAAATTTTGCAGAGGAGGCTTGTTTTCTATGGTTTGGGGTTTTACTGTCTACATTTTGCATGGCTGTGGTTAAATACTTGCTTCTCATGATGTCATTGGTGAAAGGGAAGGGAAACAGAATGTAAACATCTGTTTTTTATAAACCATTTCCAGGCTTTATAATTTGATCAGAATGAAAAGTTTTGTTCATATTTAATTTTCCGGTCACAACATGATGAGGCTTGGGGATTCTGGAGCTAATCACTTCTTTCAAAGCATGTAAAGCCATGACTTGAAAACTTTAGTAATAAAAACTCATTTTTAAACAAAAAATAATTCATGTTATGATTGTCCATTGGAGGTGATGCTACAACCCTCCTATCATATCTTTCATTTGAGAGGAAAACAGTAGAGTTTCGTCTGATTTCTGGATTCCACTCTGAAACATGAAGGGAAGTTGATTTAAAAACAAGTAGATTTTAAACTGAGCTGGAGCCATAGATGACCTGTCTCTCACATAGCTCTATAGCGGTGATGGTGAACCTTGGCACTCCAGGTGTTCTGGAACTTCAATTCCCAGAAGCCCTGATCAACAGGAGTGCTGATCATGGCTTCTGATAGTTGAAGTCCAAGAACACCTGGAGTGCCAAGGTTCACCATTACTGCTCTATAGCTTGTTTTTAAAATGCCAGAGGAGATATTTCGGGTCAGCAGGGTCCAACAATTTGAACAAATGTGTCACATGCCAAATCTGAAGTTTGAGCCAATGCCAATGCCATTCCAATAATAATAATAATAATAATAATAATAATAATAATAATAATAATAATAATAATAATAATAACAACAACAACAACAACAACAACAACAACAACAACAACAACAACAACAACAACAACAACAACAATAATAATAATAATAATAATAATAAT
Organism: Bradypodion ventrale; assembly: GCA_035047345.1. Lineage (NCBI taxonomy): Eukaryota > Metazoa > Chordata > Lepidosauria > Squamata > Chamaeleonidae > Bradypodion > Bradypodion ventrale. The sequence goes on along the minus strand of JAWDJE010000004.1, from coordinate 152,129,173 downwards.
AATAATAATAATAATAATAATAATAATAATAATAATAATAATAATAATAATGTTGTGTCAGAAATTATTCTGGGTTGAAAGGATTTTTGCAGGAGAAATTCCACTCAGGGAATGCCCGAATGAGGCTCCTTTCATGTCCCCGAGAGATGGGACAGAGACGGGCACTCAATCTGTTATGCAGTACCTGGGTTTCGAACTGCCGACTTGCGGCCTTCCAGCTAACAAGAAGAGCTTCTTAACCACTGAGACAGTTGCTCTTTTCCAGGACCAATTCAACTATTGTGCAAAACGGTACAGATACCACAAGCAGCTGATGCTTGGGATAGCAATGGTGGTATCCAGTGCAGAAGAGGAAGTGAGAGTACAAATTTACACCGTAGTTTAGCTATACGCTCTGGGATATATACTGGCCAAAATTCTGTTGTGCACTTTTACCATGGTCAGCAGCACACTTTGATGAGAAGAATAATACAAAAAGTTATGCAAAAACTGTTTCAGGAAGAACATCTCTGTATGGGACTTTGCCACATACAATGACAGAACATAAGGTAAATAGTGAGTAGCAACCTATGTTTTAAAGGTGATGTTTTAAGTGCATTAGGGCCGTGGTGGCTTAGTGGTTAAGACGCTGAGTTTGACTACCGTCTGTGTAGTGTATACTAAAAATACTCCTGTTGACTCAGACTCTGTTTCTAGATGGAAATCAAGCAAACTATTGTACCACATGTTCTACAACACATAATGCTACAAACCATCCTTCTCCTTCTCAAGAAGCAAAACTGGTTTACCTTAATCAACCTGATGCTTACTTCCACATCTCAATTAGGGAAGACATTGCAATTTTCTCAAGTTTATCCTAGGCCACTCTACTGATCAGTACAGTACAAGGCTTTGCCCTCTGGTTTGTCCACCACCACGAAAGTCTTCACCAAGAGCCTTGCCCGGATGGCGGCTTACCTGAGTATACACCAGGTGAGTCTTCCTGCATATTGATGACTGACTGATTGCATCCCCCACCAGAGAAAAGGCACTTTGGGATGTTGCCTTCACACTCCAACTCATGGAGGATCTTTGCTTTTGAAGCAATCAGGAAAAGTTGGATTTGATGTCACAACAATCAACACAATATGTCAGAGCCATTCTAGACTCGGCATCAGCAAGATTTTATCTGCCAGATAGCCAAATTTCTAAAATTTTCAAGTTGGTTCCTTGGTTTCAAAACCACTCAAGAATAACTTGCGCATACATGTCCCAGAAGTGGCACAGATACATTTGTGCATTTATGGGGGCATCCAGAACCACTTCCAGGTGTGGCATGGGCATGTTTGCCATACCTGTCAACCATCCGGATTTGGCCGGGATTACCACGGAATTTGACGCCGATTGATGTCATAACCCGCCCCGCACTGCCAAAACCCCATAATTTGGCAGCAGGGGGGAAATGCTTTCCATGCATGCATGGAAGTGCTCCGCCTCTTGCGCAGCCCCTACGCAAGCGGCGGAGCGCTTCCACGCATGCGTGGAAGGGTTCTACACAAGTGTAAAACCCTTCCACGCATGCGTGGAAAATGAACTGTGCACAAGCAATCTGTGTAGGTCCCGTTTTTTCCGGAGCCGCGGGTTAACAGGTATGATGTTTGTGCATGTGCAAATGTGCCCGTGCTACTCTGGGAAGTGGTTCTGGATGTTCATGTACAAAAATGCCCACTTATTGGGATGTGGTCAGGCCAGCTCAGCTGTTCTGGCAACATGGTCAGGCCCCCAGCACAAAAAGTTTGGGCACCCGTGCTCTAGAGTAACATGTACCTAGTTGCAGCAGTGACTATCATTACAATTAAGGGCTCATAGCTCATACAGCCTTATGATGCAGATGTAATACATGGAGAGTTTTTCCATTCTGTTAGGAAGTTTCTCCACTAAGCTCTACACTAGTACTGCAAAGATGTTTTCAGCAAAGGACCCAAGTGCTACATTCCCTGTTTTGCTTCAAGGGGCATGATGGGTTATATGAAAGCACTATTGACTCTCTTCCTAGCTCCTTTCCCTTGCTTTTGGCTACTACATGTACCGATGCTGTTCAACATACTTAAAACAGTTTTGCACCAAGCCAATGCATGCAGGTACCAACTGGGAATGAATGGAGATGGATACCCACATCTGGTGATTTTGCAATGTATATAGTTTTTTATGTATAGATTTATATTGGTTTGTGTGGTAAGCGGCTGTGGTTGGATGACAGTTTTATAGGAGATGTGTGCCAGGAGTAACTGTTGAGGCAGTTAAGACATGGAAAAATGTTTGTAAATGGAAGTGTGAGCTGTTTGGTCTGTATAATTCCTGGCTGGAGGGGGTCTTTTTATCGTCGTTGTCATTGTCAGCTTCTACTTGTATCCGAGTATACCTTTTTTTTCCTGGAAACCGAAAGAAGAATAACAAACAGGAAAAATGCCATTGGTGTGAATTTGTTTAAGGTGGATCCCAGCTTGCCATGAAGTGACTCATACACTGTGATCTTGGAACCATCTCCTGTGGCATGTATGGAATGAGACATGCAGTGATTTAACACCGGGACTGCAATGGGCTGCCGCAGCCTTGAGAATATTAACAAGGTGTGCCTTCACAGCCAGTCCATCTGGCATGGCCTCTTCTGCTCATTTTGCCATTGGGTCCAATATGATGGTTTCCAGTGGCTTTTCATGCACTGAGGAGACCATCACCCCACCTAAAGGGGCTCATCTGCCCATAGCTGTTGGCCCCTTTAGGAAGTCAGGTTATTTATCACTGCCCAACACTCAGCATTGAGTCATTGGCTGTCTACTCCATTACCGTAGCGGGATGTCCAGTCAGACACTAGTGTCTGTTTTATATATAAGGTTGTATGTGTGAAAGAGTCATTTAGTCAGAACTGTGTGTTAGCAGGAACTATGGATTAGTTAGTGTCAAAATGAGAATGAGAGTGGACTGCTTGTTTTCAATTATACTGTATGATGTTCTCTTCTCCCCTGAAACCCAAAGCGTTGCACAACACAAAAACAATACATAAAGGACACACAACAATAAAATACTTTACATATATGATAAAATGTGATCAACCTAGCAATGGTTTGGACAATTTGTATGTTTTGTACATTACTATATGAAAATACAGTAATACCTCACATAACGAACGCGTTTGTTATGCAAGGGCGATACCCCACATAACTGGAAAAAATATGTTTGTTATGCGGGGTTTTTGAAATGGGAACCCCGGATAACAAACATTTTTTGTTTGTTATCTGGGGCATCTCCCATTAGCTTCACATAACAAAAAAACCACATAGCGAAGCAACTCGCAGAACAAAGGTTTTTCGTTATGCGAGGTATTACAGTATGCTGCTCGAATAGTAGCATTTCCTTGCATCAAAAGGCATGTCAAATCAATTGTTCCTTACATCCTCTCCTGAATCCCTGTAAGGGTATCATACTCCACAGATGCTGAGGGATAGAATTTCAGAGCATGGGGGCAGCAACACAAAAGATCTTTTTCAACTACATTTAATCCAGACAGACCAATGGTTGTCTCCTTTAGTAGGCAATTCTGGATGTTTTTGAAGGAGCTATAAAGCTGGTGTGATCTTGTAAGAACTTGTGTCAGAACAATTGTCTGTCTATCTGCTTGCCTGCCTGCCTGCCTGCTCCCCCCTTCTATATCTATCTCTCTATCAAACTTAAAGCGTGTAAAATATATATTTTAAAAGTGAAGTAAGTAAAAACATTTTAATATATGCTGAAGACAGTGACTATTGAAACATTGACCCAGGGGAAAATAGGAGTTACTTGAGATTTCAGCTGACCACCCCCTTTGAAGCTGTTGGGACAAAATGGACACCCCCATCATGTAGGCAGGTCAAAATGACCATTGACTGAGAGAGCATGGCCTGGCCCCTGGCATGAAAAGATGGGAACCCCTGCTGTAGAGTGTCTCAACAATATGCAGCATCTTACTGGATGCCTTCTGTAGTTTGTCAGTTGGACATTTTCAGGCTCAGATTTCTGGGATCAGTCGAGATTCAGGAATAATAATAATAATAATAATAATAATAATAATAATAATAATAATAATAATAATAATAATAATAATAATAATAATAATAATAATAATAATAAAAAGTTTTATTAATATGCCGCTTTATCTTGGCCCAAAGGCGACTCAAAGCGGCGCACAATGTAGTATGCTGCCTGCACAGCAGGCAGCAGCAAAACACATATCCATCAATCCAGCAAAGCACATATCCATCTATACAATACAATCTATACCTATAAAAAGGCCCCTTAACTGTTGGGTTCGTTCAAAGGCTCCTGCACCAGGCCCAACCATCCCCGACCAAGCACTCTGCACTCACCGTAACCCCTGCCTTCCCAATGCCGTGGGGTTACGGTTTCTTCTCTTTAATAACGAGGTGTCCTGCAGGGGGATCCTCTCTCTGCCTGGTCCCCTGAGTTGGGGGGGACAACACACACACACACACACACACACACACACACACACACACGCACGCACACGACACTCCTGCCTTGCCAGGAATTTTTAATGTGTGTGTTGGTGGTTGGAGTGATATTGTATGGGTGGTGGTTGTTGTGCACACCCAAAACCACCCCTAACCACCAACACACAGTTTAAAAATGCACGGCTGGCCAGGCAGAAATATGCTAGTATACAATAAAAACACACAATAATATAATAATACAAAGAGGGCAATATACAATATATAAAAATACAATATTACAAAAGCAGAAATACAAATTACCTGGAGACCCCAGGTGTGCTCGAACTTCCCCGCGGCCAATGCCAGTTTGTGGAAGGAGCAAATTGAGACACTGCAGCAGCAGCTTTTTAAGTCCTCACGCCAGAAATCTAAGTCCTCGGGCGGTGCGGCAGGATGCTATGAATGCTGTGCTGAGGGATGCTTTGAATGCTGTTGTGTTTTTAGAAAGATTTATTCCCATGCTCTTGCACAGTAGAAGTAAGTTGGGTAAAAATTGTACTCTGCCGTGTACCTTTTATCTTCCTCATTTTACTCTCCAGTACCTGAGACAGATGTTTCTAAGCCTTCTTTCATTGGTAGGCTAGCCTTGTTGTGCCCAACTTTATAGAGGTTAGGCATGTCAAAGAATCTTTCATTTGAAAGTTTCCTTGGAGGAGAGTGGTGGGGTGTGGCCCCTGCGTGGGTTTGGGAACTGTCACCGACCCCAGGGAATTGACTGCCTTTGCTGTACTGAAAGTGCTGCCCATTTTAAAGATAAGGAGCCATCAGAGAATAGCCATCTTGGAGTTACCCACTGAAAATTAGCTTCAGGAAAGTTGGCACAAGCAATCACAGAAAAGTCACCTGTTGTGTATGCACGCAGTTCAGCTGCTCACCATTAGCACAGCTGATGGAGCTCACGTGGCTCCAATTTACCCAATGAGTAACTAGCACAGGAAACCTTCCCACCACAGGTGAACTATGTAAGGTATGCAGTATGTCAGAAAGACATCACCGATACTGCAACCAATGGGCGCCTTTGGGCGAGATTTAAATGTATTATGTACCATATATAAGGAGGCAAGGCTCCGCCATTGCCTCATGTACAGATTGACCATGTTACAATAAAGTAGTATTTAGCCCATCTGCTGGCTCGTGTGCAATCAATCTGCCTACATCAAATCACCTTTCCTATATTCCCCATTATAGCAAGATGTATAGCAGTGATGGCGGACCTTGGCACTCCAGCTGTTCTTGAACTTCAATTCCTAGAAGCCCTGATCAACAGGATTGCTGACTTGGGCTTCTGGTAATTGAAGTTCAAAAACACCTGGAGTGCTAAGGTTCACCATCACGGCTGTATAGTGTAGCTATAATTAAATTATAATTAAACTTGCACCTGTACATATAAACAAGCGAATGTAATATTTTGTCTTCTAGAGAAGGCAGTTGATTCCTTTCTTTCTCTCTTTTTTGGAACAACATGCTCTGTCAAAGGAGGAGCACATGCTTTGCACATAGAAGAAACCGTATTTCAATTCCTCAGCATTTGTGTTCAAAAAGATCGTAAGCAGTATGGCTGGGAAATACCATTGCTATAATCATTGGCCCTTTTGCTGATAGAAACAATGACCAGTGTTAAAAAATTGTGCAGAAGTATTCAAAAACTTCTGGAGGCCTAGATTGCCCTTAGCCAAGGACTGAAGGGGTGGGGGGGACTGATATGAATGGTGTCATTTAAGGGAGCTCCAGCTTTAGCAAGAGGGGCTGCAATGGCTCAGTGGTTAAGAAGCTCACCTTGTTAGCTGGAAGGCTGGCAAGTCAGCAGTTTGAGACTAGGTACTACTGCATGACAGTTTGAGTGCTCATCTCTGTCTCAGTTCTTGGGGATCTGAAAGGAGACTCATTCAGGTGTCCCCTGAGTGGAGTTCCTCCAGCAAAAATCCTTTCAACCCAGAAAAATTTCTGACACAAAATAATTATTATTAGCTTTAGCTGTGAATTGTCTGTGTACGAACAAAACTGCCTAAAAGTGTCATGTAAATGTGCATGCAGAGCATACAGATGCAACCATTGGGTTGAGGGTCTACCATGCTTTTGCCCGGCTGAGCTAATGGGCAGTCAAAGCCTCTTTTTTGTTGTTGTTCAGTCGCACAATCAATTCTGACCGTTTGCGACCCCATGGACCATTGCCCACCAGGCACTTCTGTCCTCTACTATCCTCCTTAACCCACCCAGCTCTGAGCCCATTGCATCAACAATACCATCTAGCCACCCTTTTCCAGCAACACCCTTTTCCAGCAACACAAGAGGAGACTCTACACATGGACATCACCAGATGGCCAACACCGAAACCAAATTGACTACATACTCTGCAGCCAAAGATGGAGAACCTCCATACAGTCAGCAAAAACAAGACCTGGAGCTGACTGTGGCTCAGATCACAATCTACTGATTGCAAAATTCAGGCTCAGACTGAAGAAAATAGGGAAAACTAATAGGCTGGATAGATATGATCTAGACAACATACCCAAGGAATACACGGTGGAGGTGAGGAACAGATTCAATGGTCTGGACCAGATAGACAGAGTACCAGAAGAATTATGGACAGAGATGAGAGACATTATGCAGGAGGCAGCAAGGAAAACTATACCAAAAGAAAAGAAGCGCAAAAAGGCAAAGTGGCTGTCAGATGAGGCTCTTAAAATAGCAGAGGAAAGAAGGAACACAAAAGGCAAAGGAGAAAGGAAAAAATACAATCACTTAAAGAATTTCAAAGAAAAGCAAGGAGAGATAAGGAAAGCTACCTAAATGAACAGTGCAAAGAAATAGAGGAAAACAACACAAGAGGCAGGACTAGAGATCTCTTTTTTAAAAAATTGGGGAAGTCAAGGGAACGTTCAAAGCAAAAATGACCATGATAAAAGACAAAGATGGCAAAGAGTTAGCGGATGCAGAAGAGATAAAGAAAAGATGGAAAGAGTACACAGAGGAACTTTACAAAAAAGACCTAAACACCCCGGATAATAACAATGAGGGGGAAATTGAACTTGAACCAGACATCCTAGAGATTGAAGTCAGAAATGCCCTAAAAAGCATGGCAAATAACAAAGCCAGTGGAGATGATGGTATCCCAGTTGAATTCTTCAAAGCCCTAAAAGATGATGGAATCAAGCTACTGCAAGCATGGCGCCAAAATGGCCGCCGCGCTCTTTGCGGCCCCCCCCCCACCGGACGAAGGCATCCGGGTGGTTAGGGGCATGGCCAGCACCCTAATAAAAGGGCTGGCCACGAGGCAGCCGAGCTGCCATTTTGCGAAGCGACGGAGCGGAGAGGTTTTTCCCTCTTACCTCCGTCGCTTGTGTCCTTTCAGGGGAAGCCTTTTTTGGTGCAGTTTTTCCTTTCTTTGGCTTCCCAGCTAGACTGGCTATGCCATCTAAGAAGAAGGCAGCTGCGAACGTGGCTCGATCTGCGCGGAGGCATCAGCTGGGTCGGAGGACCGCGACTGCGCCCGCCCAGCAGCCACCTTTGGCGGAGCCCACCGGGACCGGTGGGATGGGATCCTTGGCCCGATGCGCGGCGCGCGCAGGCTGCCCCAGCTGGGGCCTCGGCCCTTGGCCCGCAAACGATGGCCACTGCCCCTGGCATGGTCCGTGCGGCTGGGCCTTCTTCCCTGGGTGCACAGTTCCCCATGGGGGGATCGAGTCATGGGGGGTGGTTGGGTTCCCTGCCTTGGCAGGGCATGCCCATGGCCCCTCAAGGGCCGAGCATGGGCTCTTGGCCATATACGGCCCCTGGGGCACAGGGACCTGGACAGGTGCCCGTTACTTGTGGGCCGGCTGGCCCTTTGCCCCCTGTCGGGGCTGCGGGCTATGTTAACGTGGAGGCCCTTCTGGCCCGCGTAGCGGCCCTCGAGGCATCACTGGCAAGGGCCAGTCAAGTGGGGGGCGTATTTCGGGTTCCAGGTTGATCCTTTGGCTGCCGGGCAGCGGCAGGCGACGGGTCGGGTCGAGCTGCCTGAGGCGCGCGGGCCGGTGGCGGCCACTGCCTCGCAGCTCCCCGCTCAGCAGGCGCAGCAGACTTGTGCTGATCTGGCCCCGTCGACGAGCTCAGCTTCGGTCGTGAGCTCCGACGCCCCCAGCGGGCCGGAACCCCCGGTGGGGGCGGCCCGTGGGGGTGCATCGGGTGAGTATGCAGTTCAAGCTAGTGCACCCACACAACTGACTTCCCTTGGGGGGGGCTTTTCAGTGGCCATGGCCTCGCACGGGTGGGGCGGTGGTGCAGCCGCCTCCGGCCCACCCGGCGACTTCACCCCTGACCCAGGGCCTGGGTTGGGGTGGCGCCCCCTATGCGGTAGGGAATGTGTTGGGGTGTCCGGGTTGGTACAGGCCCCCTTTGCTTTGCCCGCACTTCCCTCTGTGCCGGTGTCGGCATTGCTGACAGTGGGGTATTCCTTGCCCCTAGGGGACCATCTGGCCCAGTCCACCAAGGAAAAGATCTGGAGGGGCGAGTATGTGGACATCTTCTCCCTTCTCAACAGGGAGCCCACCAAGGAAGAGAGGGAAGGGCAGGATGAGAAGGATAAGGAGCAGGCACGTCGTCGTAAGCCGCCACGTACATGGGCAAATTGGTTGCCAGCGTACCTAATTTACATGGCTGTTTACCTCAGGGCCAGGCCGGATCTGGCCATCCCTATGGTCCAGTATTTGGACAACATTTACCGGGCTATGGTCGACTTCCCGGGTCCGTCGTGGCTGGCTTACGACGAGGAATTCCGCATGAGGATTCCACTGCACCCAGAGATGAGGTGGGATGAGCCCTGCCAGAAGCTGTGGCTTCTGTATATGACCCCCACGCGCCCGGTGCCCGGGGAGAGATATCATTGTGGACATGCGGTCCAACGAGCGGCCCCGGTACAGGTTCCCCGCCAAGTGGCGGGGCAGGGGGTTCCAGCCCGCCTGCTGTGCTGGACTTTCTCGTCCAATGGTTCTTGCAACAGAAAGAATTGCAAGTACAGGCATGAGTGTCCCTCTTGTTCTGGCCCCCATGCTGCCTCTGCCTGTCCCAGGCCGGGAGGATTCAGGGGCAGGGGTAGGGGTGGACAAGGGGCAGGTAGGACTGCCGCTGAGGGAGCGGGTCCACCAAAAGGCCCCCTCCCCAATTAATGTGGACATGCTGGAGCGTTGGCTCGCAGTGTACCCGAGGAGGGCAGACACAGTGTACCTGCTTCATGGTTTTCAACTGGGGTTTCGCATTCCTTTCACGGGGGATAGGTCTCCTCAAGACGCACCCAACCTTTTGTCACTTAGAGGAAGGGAGGAGGTGGCTGCGGCCAGCATTAATAAGGAGGTTGATGCGGGCAGGGTCGCTGGCCCTTTTCCTGCGCCCCCGTTCCCCAACCTTAAAGTATCCCCACTGGGACTAGTGCCCAAGAAGTCCCCGGGCGAGTTCCGCCTGATTCATCACTTGTCCTACTCAGCCGGTCGCTCGGTCAATGATGCTATCCCTGCTGACCTTTGCTCGGTCAGGTATACATCCTTTGACCAGGCATTGCGCATGGTGCGCTCATGTGGCCCGGGTGCACTGTTAGCTAAGTGCGACATTAAGTCGGCTTTTCGTCTCCTGCCGGTGCACCCGGGTGACTTTGAGTTGCTGGGTTTCAAATTCAGGGGTGAATATTATTTTGACAAAGCCATGCCTTTCGGCTGTTCCATTTCCTGCTCGGCCTTCGAGCGTTTTAGTACATTCCTGCAGTGGGCATTTGTCCGTAGGTCAGGGTCTCGGTCTGTAGCCCATTACCTGGATGACTTTTGTTCGGGGGTGAACGGGGCTAGGACACGTGCACACGTCTCCTCAACACATTTCAGACGCTAATGGAGGAACTCGGTGTCCCTTTGGCGCCCGAAAAGACCGAAGGCCCATCCACTAAGCTAGTATTCCTGGGGGTGGAGATTGACACAGTAGCGCAGGCGTCTAGGCTGCCAGGGGAAAAGGTGGCCAGGATAGCAGCCCTCATTTCGGGATTGCTGGCTAAGTGTAAGGCATCCCTTCGGGAATTACAGGTGCTACATGGTCACCTTAACTTCGCTTGCAGGGTGGTCGCACCTGGCAGGGCATTTGCTCGGCGCTTGTGCGACGCCATGTCAGGCTTATCCAGGCCCCATCACAGGGTGAGACTGACACGGGGCATCAGGGCAGATATGCACATATGGCTCCAGTTCCTGAGGGAATTCAATGCGCTCTCATTTTGGAGGTCTGACCTCCTGGCTTCACCTCGCTTTCAGATACAGTCTGAAAGGTGGGAGGTCATGCGGATAGTACCGCTGATTTCCGTGTGAGACACGTTTTGGAGGGGTGGGTGTGGGAACATGGGCGTAGCCTGGATGACAGCCACCCAATTTCCCCTGGGGTCCTTACCCAACTGGCACGGGGCTGGCATGACCTATGTTTCGATAGGTATGAGGCAGCCCTGTTTCATGCGGCTACAACGGTGGCCTTTTTTTGAGCGCTCCGCATCAGCGAGCTTGTGATGCTGTCTAAGGCGGATGCAAGTCGTAGGGCACTGGAACTCGAAGATGTCTATGTTTGCAATGATTGGGCTCAGTTGAGGATACGCTCCTCTAAAACAGATCAGCACGGCGTAGGCAGTGGAGTAAGACTGCTACGATGTTCCTTGGCAGACATCTGTCCGGTTGGTGCCCTACAGGAGTTCCTTGCACTGCGTGGCTCGCACCATGGCCCGTTTTTCTGTCACCAAGATGGGTCTCCCCTCACTAAATTTCAATTTTGGAAGGTGACTGGGAAGGCACTGGCTATTGTGGGCCTCCCTGGGGCCCGTTACGGCACCCATTCATTTAGAATTGGGGCGGCCTCTACTGCGGCTGCTTATGGGTACTCCGGGGCTGACATACGCAGCATGGGGAGGTGGGGCTCTCAGTGTTTCCAGTTTTATGTTCGCCCACTCCCGCCGTGAGTACTGGTTTAGTCACCGCATATTTCTTCCTTCCCTGTTTTTCCTTGACAGACCCTGGGTGTCGTATCACACCGGTGACAGTATGGCTGGTGGGCCACAGCTACGTGCACAGGGCAGCGCGTTACGCTGCGGTGACAGATTGGGGACCCCGACTGGGACTGGGTGCATACGCAAGTCTCACATGGTACGGTAAGCCCGGTATGTTGTGGCGGGAGCTCTTGCCATTCCTCTTTTCAGGAAGGAATGCTGACCCGCCTGACATTCTGATCATACACCTTGGGGGTAATGATTTGGGACAGGTCACTGGCTTATCGCTGAAGCATGCGATTTGCGGGGACCTCGCCTACTTACATTACGTATGGCCCGCCACAACCCTTGTTTGGTCAGATATGGTCCCACGGCATGCTTATAGGGGAGGCTTTGACCTTCAGGCCCTGGACCGCGCTAGGCGCATGGTGAACAGGGCTGTGGCCCGATTCCTTTTGACCAAGGTCTGGGGGCGGGTCAGTCGTCATCCCGCCATTAGTTTGCAAAATTATGGGCTTTATTCAGGGGATGGGGTCCATCTGTCGCGAGGAGGTATGGACCTCCTGTTGGGTGATTGGCGAGCAGGCCTGTCGACCGAGCTGACGGTCTTGGGGGGGGCGTCGAGCCTTTATTAAAGCCTCTCCGGGTGGCGGGTAGCACTGGTAAGGTAAACATTTATGACCCACAGGTATCCGGCAGGTTCGCAATTGACTGGACAACACTAGATAGGCATAAGTTGTTTAAACGTTGTCCGGTCAACGACGAACCAGGCGATGGGGTGATGGCTACAGCTAGACAGCATGCATCACCCCCTGATTTTACGGATACACGTCAGAGGGTGGGGTCATTAGTTAGATATTGACTACGGTCAACAATTTGTTTGTTGTCAACAAACAAATTGATACAAATAGATACATTGTAACAATTGCCGTTGGCAATTTTGGGTGGTACCTTACCAGTGTTACTTCGGCCTGCTTGCCTTAAGAATTATGATTGGTCAATTACCAATAGAAATTTATAATTCGGACTAGGGCATGAATCAATAAATGTGGCCCAATGCCGTTATCCACTTTCATTTGTGTCTGAGTCCTTTATTGGGGGGTGCGCCTGCAATACATGCTATATAAGCAGATTTGGAAAATGAAACAGTGGCCACAGGATTGGAAAAGATCAGTATACATCCCAATCCCAAAAAAGGGCAATGCCAAAGAATGTTCAAATTATCGAACAATTGCGCTCATCCCACAAGCTAGCAAAGTGATGCTCAAGATAATACAGGATAGACTGCAGCAGCATGTAGAAAGAGAACTACCAGAGGTGCAGGCTGGGTTCAGACGAGGCAGGGGGTCCAGAGACCACATTGCCAACTTACGTTGGATCATGGAGAAAACAAAGGAATACCAGAAACAAGCTTACTTCTGCTTCATTGACTACACCAAGGCCTTTGATTGTCTGGACCACAACAAAATGTAGCAAGTAATTAAAGAGATGGGAATACCAGAACACCTCATATGTCTCATGAGAAATCTGTACATGAGTCAAGAAGCAACAGTTAGGACAGAGTATGGAATGACAGAGTGGTTTGGAATAGGAAAAGGAGTAAGACAAGGCTGCATTCTGTCACCCTGCTTATTCAACTTATACACAGAGCACATAAATCGCAATGCAGGGATGGAGGAATCACAATATGGGATCAAAATTGCTGGGAGAAACATCAACAATTTGAGATATGCAGATGATACCACCCTAATGGCAGAAAGTGAAGAAGACCTAAAGAAGCTCCTGATTAGGTTGAAAGAAGAGATTGCAAAAGCTGGCCTGAGACTCAATATCAAGAAAACCTAGATAATGGCAACAGGCCATATCAGTCCCTGGAAAATAGATGGGGAAGAAGTAGAAGCAGTAACAGATTTTACTTTCTTAGGATCCAAGATCTCTGCAGATGGAGATTGCAGGCATGAAATAAAAAGGCGACTGATTCTTGGGAGACAAGCTATGAAAAACCTGGGAAACATAGTGAAAAGTAGAGACATCTCACTGCAAACAAAGGTCCGCATAGTCAAAGCAATGGTATTTCCGGTGGTAATGTATGGCTGTGAGAGCTGGACCATTAGAAAGGCTGAGCAAAGAAAAATAGATGCCTTTGAGATGTGGTGCTGGAGGAGAGTTTTGAGAGTCCCCTGGACAGCGAGGAGAACAAATAGGTCAATATTAGAAGAGATTAGGCTTGAGTGCTCCTTAGAAGGACAAATAACAAAGATGAAGTTGAAGTATTTTGGACATCAAATGAGAAGAGAGGATTCACTTGAGAAGGCCTTGATGCTGGGGAAGGTGGAGGGCAAAAGAAGAAGGGGACGGCCAAAGATGAGATGGCTAGATGGTATTATAAACACAATGGGCACGGGACTGTGTGGACTAATTTGATGTTGGCAGATTGATACGCAGCAGTCAGCAGTTACAAGGCTAAACACATCTTTATTTGGTGGTATGCAATCTGAACATGTGGTAATGGTGGAGGTACAGCTCCTTTTATACAGCAACAACACATTTGAATATGGATACATGGTAGCCCATTGGCCACTGCCTGCGTGATGTCATTCTGAGTCATGCCCTTCTTCACCAGGTGTGGTATGGCCGGAATGTTCCCGCGGCTGACAGTAATTGGGGAATTTGTACCATGTGAGCTGAACGCTCGCAGCTGCCCTCTATGGGTAGCTAGCTCGCGTTCCATTACAGCAGAGAGACATTGCATTCATTACAAGGTTACATTCTTACATTAAAGTGGTTACATTCATTCTTAAAGATATAGTGTTTCCATACACAGCACCCCTCCCCCCTAGGATCGGACGAAGTCCCTCAACCATTGTGGTTTTCCACATGTGCGCTTGGGGCGTATGGCAGCTTGCCCGATCTCGGGGGAACTAAGGGGAGAATGAGACTCGTTAGCGATCTGCTGCAGACTCGCTGCCCTCGATGGTTCCTGTCGAGGGTTAGGGGTAAATTTTAACCCTGAGAAACTGGGGGCACCTGGGACTAAACAAAAACCCCGCTTTTCACTCGGACAGGTGGGGGACCACTCCGTAACCCCCCCCGGTTTTGAAAATCAAAATCAAACTCCTCAACCACTTCATCATCCCCTCCCCCCATGATGCCTCCAAACGATACGGATTTGTATCATCCCTCCCTCCTCTTGGTAGGAGGCGAGGATATGCATTTGTATTTGGGGGGTCCAAAAGATATGGGTTTGTATTTGAAGGGTACTCTGTGTCTCCCCCTTGGGATAAGCGGGTGGGGGAGGACCCTAACATTGACTCTCCTTGTTGGCTCTCTTCGCCCTGGCTGCTGGTGACCCGACGCCTGAGTTGGTCGGCATCTCTTCTCCACAGTAGACCCGTACTGGTTTCTACCCTGTATGACACTGGCCCCGTTTGCTCAACTACCACTCCTGGGACCCATGTTGGTCCTGAGGCCGTGTAATTTCTACAATGCACTGGTTCCCCTACTGCAAAATTTTTGGTGCTCCCGATTTCTATATTCCTCCCCTCATCCTCCACCCTTGTCGGATCCAACCAATCAAAAAGTGTTACGGGTTTCCTACGCATTAGGAGCTCTGCAGGTGAGAGCCCGGATGCCAGGGGAGTTGCCCTATAGCAGATCAGGAACTGGCACAGCTGGAGGTTCAAATCCCCAGGGCCCATTCGCCGCAGTGTGTCCTTTGTAGCCCGCACCTGGCGTTCTACCTGACCGTTTGTGGCGGGGTGGAACGGAGTGGAGGTGATGTGCCGAATGGCGTTCCTCTCGATGAATGCCTAGAATTTGGCAGACATGAAAGTACTGGTGTTATCGGAGACCAGTACATCGGGTAAACCAAAGCAACTAAACACCCTGCGCAACTGCTTTATGGTTGCGGCTGATGAGGTGTTGGTCATTGGAATGACCTCCAACCACTTAGAGTACGAATCTACTATCAACAGAAAAAGGGAACCACAGAATGGGCCAGCGAAGTCAATGTGCACTCGGGACCATGGGCCACGGGCCGTGTCCCATGCTCTGTGGGGCAGCCTGGGCTCCTCAGGACGAGAGCTCTGGCAACTCTCACAAGAGCCCACCATGTGCTCTATATCAGCATCTATTTGGGGCCACCAGAAATAGCTTCTGGCCAGAGTTTTAGAGCGTACGATCCCCGGGTGGCTGGTATTCAGTAGCTTGAGCACTTTCGGTCGTAGCCTTTCGGGAATGACCACTCGTTGGCCCCAGAGGAGGCAGCCCCTCTCTATGGAGAGCTCAACCCTCTGTTTGAAAAATGCCTTGAACTCCACCGCAGGGGGAGTTGTGGGCCACCCTTTCTTAACCCAGGAACTGACTAGGGACAGGGCTTTGTCCGCTGCTGTGGCAGTGGTGAGGTCTGCGGGTACTATGGGGGGTGAGTCGAGAGACTCAATCAGCAGGACCTGGTGCTCCTGTTCTAACTCTCAATCTGGGTCTCCCAGCTGTGGGAGGGGGAACCGGGAAAGTGCATCCGCATGGGAGATCTCCATCCCCAGGCAGTGGACCAGTGCAAATTGGTAGGCGTTGAGGAAGATGGCCCATCGTAGCATTCTGGGAGACAGAATCTGTGGTGTGGGCTTACCTGTGGTGAAAATCCCCAAAAGAGGCTTGTGGTTGGTCATGATAGTGAACTGTCAATCATACAGGAAATCGTGGAACTTCTTCGTCCCCGCTATTATGGCTAGGGCTTCTCTATCTGTTTGCGCGTAGTTGCGCTCTGCTTTTGAAAGTGACCTGGAATAAAAGGCAACCGGGGCTTCCTGCCCATTCTCTAACACGTGGCACAGCATGGCCCCCACCCCCACTGGTGAGGCATCACAGACCAGGACTACAGGTTTCCTTGGGTCGAAATGGGTCAGAACAGCATCTGAGGATAGGAGTCTCTTGAGCTCTTTGAATGCTTTTTCCTGGGAATCTCCCCACCGCCAAACCACGTCTTTCTTTAGTAATCTGTGCAGTGGCTCCACAACGGATGCCTTCCTTGGCAGGAAGGAATGGTAGAATTTTAGGAGCCCTAAAAATGACTGCAGCTCCGGTTTTGCGGTGGGGCGAGGGGCATTTCAAACAGCCGCAACCTTTGACTCGGAGGGCTTAATACCATCAGGGGTTATCTTGAATCCCAGAAACTCAACCTCCCTCGCAAAAAACACAAATTTGTCCCTTCTCAACCTCAGTCCCGCTTTCTCAAATACTGTTAGGACCTTGTCTAGCCTTTTCGCTAGTTCTGATTCGCTCCCCCCAGTAATCAAAACATTGTCGAAGTAGGGGAGAACACCTGGAAGCCCCTTTAAAAGGTGTTTGATGAGGGACTGGAAAATCCTGGGGGCCGAATTCACGCCGAACTGTAGGTGCGTTACCTTAAATGCCCCTTTGTGTGTGATGATGGTTTGCGCAGTGGGGGCAGCTGGAGTTATAGTGAGCTGCTGGTATGCCTGCGCCAAATCTAACTAAGCGAAAACTTTACCCCCGTGTAAAGTGGCTAGTAAATGGCTAACCACCGGCACCGGATATGCATTGGGCCGAATGGCCTTGTTAATCGTACACTTATAATCAGCACAAATCCTAACCTCCCCGTTAGACTTCAATGCTGTAACAATTGGAGTTTCCCACTCCACAGAATCCACTGGAACCAAAATCTCCTGCCCCACCAATTTGTCCAATTTCGCCTCAATCTTGTCCTTGAGGGTGAAGGGAACTCTTCTTGGCTTGAGCCGTATGGGTCAAATTTCTGGGTCCAAGTCAAATGAAACTGGGGGGCCCCTGTACTTCCCGAGCCCCTTTTTGAAAACCGCCGGGTGTGCCTCGCACACATCTCATGTTGGGTCAGTCTCAATGGCGTTATGCCAGACAGTTCGATTCCCAGGGGAGCAAATCACTGCGTCCCCAGGAGGCAACAGGACCCTTGTTTAAAAATTACTAGGGGCAGGTTCTCCGTGAACCTTTTAAACTTCACCGTGAAATTTCCCACCCCCAACACCGGGATCCCATAACCCTGTACATCCCGTAAATTCGACTTCAAGGCCCTCAACTTGGGCCGCGCATTAGGGGGAATGCGCAGGAACTCCTTCTGTGAAAGGATGGAGTATGACGACCCCGAGTCTATTTCCATCCTAACCGGGACCCCTTGCAACAGTACCTCCACAAAAAAACGCCGGTGCTCCAGGGACACACGGTTCACCGCTGGCGCGTCGTCGTCATCAGAGACCTTGCCAATCCCGGCCGCCTTCCATCGAGGTCGTTCTGCTGAGCCCTTGTCCTCCATTCGCCATTGCCTGCACACCTTGGCGATGTGGCCTCGCCGCCCGCAGTTGTGGCACTCCGCTTTCCGAAAAGGGCACCTTTTCCACTCGTGAGATGCTCCACAGCCATCACATTGGTGGTTCCCTTTCAAGCGAGCGTGGCTCTCTATTGACTTTTTCCGCACGTTTTGGACATCGTCGTCTTCGCTGGAGCCCGAACCTGTGGTTGCAGAGGCCTCTGATGAAGATATCGGACTCTTCGGGGGCCACGGTGTATGCCAGACTGCCTTCACCGTGACCACTGGCCCTTCGAGAGCCAGGGGTTGAGCTTTAAACATCTTGACCCCGCTCCTCACTGCCTCAACCGCCTGAGCCTCCTTCATCATGTCTTGGAGCATCAGGTCGCGGCCCCGGGTCATTAGTTTTCTCTGGGTCTCCTTGTCCCATAGACCGCAGAGTAGCCGATCTCTGAGGGTTATCTCCAAAGTTTCCCAGTCGCACAGGCCTGCCGCCAGTTGCAGGGCCGCCGCGTATTCAGCCACGGACTCACCTGGTTGCTGATCTCTCCTCAGGAACGCTGCCCAGGCCGGAAAAATGGACACTGTCAGCTGGAAGTGTTCCCACAGTGTCGTTAGGATCTGTTTGAGTGGAACCGCCTCCACCCTCCTTGGTGCCAGCAGGTTTACCAGGAGCTCTAGTGTGGGGAACCCCACGCTTGTGAGGAGGTGCGACCGCTTTTTCCCCTCGTCGGTGATGTCGGCAACGTCCATTGCATGCCGAAAATGCATCTTGAACAACCCCCATTTTTCGGGGTGCTTGATGTCGAATAGAGGTACATGTACCTTCTGGGATGCCATATCCCACCTTCGTCGCCAATTTGATGTTGGCAGATTGATATGCAGCAGTTAGCAGTTACAAGGCTAAACACATCTTTATTTGGTGGTATGCAATCTGAACATGTGGTAATGGCGGAGGTACAGCTCCTTTTATACAGCAACAACACATTTGAAAATGGATACATGGTAGCCCATTGGCCACCGCCTGCATGACATCATTCTGAGTCACGCCCTTCTTCACCAGGTGTGGTATGGCGGGAATTGGGAAATTTGTACCATGTGAGCTGAATGCTCGCAGCTGCCCTCTATGGGTAGCTAGCTCGCATTCCATTACAGCAGAGAGACATTGTATTCATTACAAGGTTACATTCTTATATTGAAGTGGTTACATTCATTCTTAAAGATATAGTGTTTCCAAACACAACGACTAAGGAGGATGGTGGAGGACAGGGGTGCCTGGAGAATGATGGTCCATGGGGTCGCAAAGAGTCGGAATCGACTGTGCGACTGAACAACAACAACAACATCTCCTTTTCTGCCACCCCCTTCTTCTTTTGCCCTCTACCTTTCCCAGCATCAAGGCTTTCTCAAGTGAATCCTCTCTTCTCATTTGATTTCCAAAGTACTTTAGCTTCATCTTCACTATTTGACTTTCCAAGGAGCAGTCAGGGTTGGTTTCACCTATTTGTTTTCCTCGTTGTCCACAATACCCTCAAAACTCTCCTCCAACACCTCATTTCAAAGACTTCTGTTCTTCTGCGCTCAGCTTTCCTTATGGTCCATCTCTCACAAACATACATTACCAGGGAATACCATTGCCTTGACTATGCAAATTTTTGTTTGCAAGGTGATCTCTCTCCTTTTAACTATGTTCTCCAGGTTTTTCATAGCTTCTCTCCCAAGAATCAGTCATCTTTTTATTTTGTGGCTGCAATCACCATCTGCAGTGATCTTTGATTCTAGGAAAGTAAAGTCTGTCACTGGTTCTACTTCTTCCCCATCTATTTTCCAGGGACTGATATGGCCTGTTGTCATTATTTTGGTTTTCTTAATGTTGAGTCTTAAACTCAAATTAGGGTGACGGGAGGGGGAGAAATTGAGCATCTCTGAATTGCCCATCCTCTCTTGCATTCTTCCCCTTCCAAAATGGTCTGCTTTTGGTGGGAAACATTACACATCAGCTTTACCTTCTGTTGACCATGAATCTACAGTCTGTCACTGCTTCTACTCTGGTTTGAGCCAAACATTACTCTTGCCCTGGAATACTACTGCATAAAGTAGGCAGCAGGAGAATCCTCAATCCTTATCCTTCTATGCTTCCTGGAGCTCACATTACCAGAGCCTTCTTGCTGAGGAAGCTGAGAGCAGGACAAGACCTGTTGCTTTAGGCAAATATTAAAAGGGACCCCTCCTCTCCCCCCACCACTGAGATATCCTCCACGGCACCACTCTGCCTGCAATTTTATGTCTCTGCATATAAAGAGGAATTGTCTCCAGTGATGTTTGTGGCACTGAAGTGACCCTAAATTTGTGTTAAAAACAACAACCCAACAACAACAAAACAAGTTGCCCTCCAAGGGGGCCTCTAAAGCAGAGTTGGGGAAGGGGGAGTGACCAATGAGAGGGCAAACTCAGCAGTGAGTGAGCAGCCAGTCCTGGTCACAGCGGCAGCAGCAGCAGCATTGGTGAGAAGCCTCGGTCTTTAGCCAAAAGACTCCCAACAGCAGCCGAACTTTTGAGAGCCTGCCTGCCTCTTGCCAAGAAACCCAGAGGCAGCAGCAGAAGCAGCAGCTGCACAGGGGGACATGAATGGGACTCTCTTTCCCTTTCCTCATTGAGAGGCTGCCAAAAAAACTCTTGCAGACAAGTAGGTTGGGGAAGGGAAGAAGAACCAGCCCCTCGCAAGCAAAAGTCCTTCTCTTGCTCCCTTGAGTCTAGAGAAAGGACCTTTGTCCAACAGAAGGTTTGAAGCTAGTGGGGGACCCTTTATCATTGTTTTGGAAAAAGGAAAAAGCAATTGCTTTTGTTTTCTCTCCTTTCTTTTTCTTAGCCGGTCTGGATCCTTTTGTGATGCTGAGTGTTGAGTGCACTGCTTAGGTACTAGGAGGAGGAAAGAAAACATGAATTCTCACAGCAGTGTCCCTTTGTGGGCAGTGGGATTTCATGCATTGCTATTATTTTTTGTTCTCCTTTTCGCTCCTGGTCACGGACAAGATGCTGATGTAGAAGTAGAGCCTCCTCAAGCCGAAGTGGAAGAAATCCCAGAAGGAGCCTCAACTTTAGCTTTTGTGTTTGATGTAACTGGCTCCATGTATGATGATTTAGTTCAGGTGATTGAAGGAGCTTCCAAAATCTTAGAGACCTCTTTGAAGAGACCCAAGAGGCCACTTTATAACTTTGCACTGGTTCCTTTCCATGACCCAGGTAAGACAATGCTTTCAGGAACTATTAAATAAAGCACTGCATGCAAAGATAACATGAACACACACAGAGAGACGTGTGTATACATCAGAAATGTATTGTACAATTTCCAGGTCCATCTGATAAATTTGATTTATACATATTTAGAGAAGCACAGATTTATTTTCTACTGAATGAAGAGATGCTCAACTCCTTATCCTTCCCTCCCATGAAACTGAAAAGAACAGGGAGGGAATGGATGAACTCAGTTGAAGCCAGGTAGTTTAAGAATGTCTCTGTATTAGATGTGGTTGTGTCACTCCCATCCTTATGAAAGGAAAGATAATGCAGGAAAGGATGCTGGCGGGAAGAGGGGGTAGGGGACAGAGCTTGGGAATTGTTACTTTTTTACTTTTTAAAATCTAAAACTCCCTGAATTCTCCAGTCACAGAAGCAACTTTCCCCCTGAGTTCTGAGAAAGAAAGAAACTTGTACGGTGCCTCACAACAGTTTTCACTGATTGAACTGAACGTATCACTCCCCAAACACTTGTGTGCTTAAGGCACAACATCTGGGAATGATTGCTGTAGATAGAAGATAGGAACATAAGATCTTCTGTTGAATATTTCTATAGAATTTTCCGGAATATGTTGTGAGTCATAAGCTGTGTCTTATTTCAATTGCCCATTCTGCATGTGAAAATATTAACTTTCTGCTACACCGAAACGTATGACTACCGAAGGTACATCTATGTTGTTGTTTTTCCAATATAAACAATTATTTATTTATAAACAATTATTTTCAATCCCCGTTTAACCCAAATTCAATGTTTTTCTCATTGAGACCTAGAGGTATTCCTCCTCCCCAAAGGTAGGAATTTTGAATATACTAGAGCAGCTATTTACCCCTAAACCTTGCTGACCTTTGATCCTAAGCCTCCAAGTGTGCTTGCTGTTTTGTTGCATTTTCCATTCAAAGTTCCTGGGATACAATACAGTTTTTATTATAATGCAATGTTATTTCTTCTCCTCATTTTCTTCCCCGCATTCCTCATTCCTTCAGATGTTTATATAATGCTCTTCCTGTTTCCTCTCCCACTGCCCAGCATCTGTTTTCTATCCCCCTTCCTAGGAATTTTTCCTCTTTTATTGTCAACTGTCTCTGGGTGACCCTCAAAGGCATGGGTGGCCAAACTTTTTGGTCTGTGGGCCGATCATGTGGTTCAGGGGGCTGGTCACTACAGCCCAGGGGCCGGATCCAGCTCCCAACACCAATTCATCTGGCCCACGGCGCCCTTGTCGCTCCCGGAAGCAGAAGTAAAACGTGCCCATATGGGTGCATTTTACTTCTGCTTCCAGGAGCGACGAGGGTGCCATGGGCTGGAAGAATTGGTGTTGGGGGCTGGCCCCAACTCCAAGGCCGTAGTTTGGGCACCCCTGCTCAAAGGAAATAGAAACCTGGATGCGGGGAGGGAGGAGTGAGTGCAGGGATCATTGGTTCAAAGTAAACACCGAGAAGCTGTTTAAAAATTGGGCACTCTTGCTCCTTGTTTCACCTGAGGCACACCAAAAGGCGAACATCTGGACATTGGTTGTGTTAGAGGATTAATAAATGCAAGGGTTTCCAGGTTGTTATCACGTGCGTTTGTTTTGTAGACAAAAGACAGCTATTTCACAAGCACAGGCAACATGCTAACACTGACATGGCCAGATAACAACAGTGGGAATTACTAATAGCCAGTGGTGGGCATCAGCAGGTGTACACCAGTTTGCCAGAACCATTAGCAAAAATTCTGACTGGCCCCACCCATCCAAGTTTTGAAATAAAGTAGTCCTAATTTGGGTGCAACAAAGAGCTTTTCCCCTGGCTACGCCCACCATACCATGCCCACAGTGTGGTAGTAATTTTTTTTAAAGCCCACCACTGCTAATAGTATATTGCAAGCATTTTCTATTTTGGCCAGTTAAAAACAAAGCATTATTCCTCCCAAAGCCATTCCTCACTGTAGGCAGCATATGACGAAAAACAAAAAAACCCACAAACCTACCACACACACAAAAAAAACAACAAAGGAAAAAAGAAGGGGGTACTTTTGTGTTGTTCTTCCCTCTTTGTTGTGTTCTTCCACAGCTTCACAAAAGGCACCAAGATATTTTAAAAGGGAAATATTTCACAGCAGCACACCATATACCAGTAGAGGGCTAAAAGATGCAAGACTGAAACTCTGTTATTCTCTCTTAAGTAACTGGATATTTTAATGCCAATTATATTTTTCTACATTAATCAGGACTGCTGGCCAGCTGAGGAACTAGCTTTATTGATCAAGATTGCTGATAGTTGGAGGCATTTTAGTGTTCCATCAGGCCAATTCTGACTTATGCTTACCCTTTCCAGAGTTTTCTAACTGGAGAGTCCACAAAATGGTTCACTTTCTTCTGGGTCCACTCTGGGATTATGCAGCTTGCCCATGACCACGTAGGCTGGCTCTGCTCACAAGGATCCACAGTGGCGAACCGAACTCCAAGCTTTTAGCTCCACAGCCAGATAACCAAACCACTGAACTATCCAGCCAGCTAGAAGCATTGACAGATTGCCAAAATCTTTATACAGGTACTCTAATGAAGCATTCAAGTAATATAATTTCATTACCTCACAGAAGAATGGCCCAAGACATTTTGCTGATTGAAGCAAATCAGCAAGTGCCACCACCCCCCACCCCCACCCCCCAGTCAAGATATCTTGACTGAACAACAACAAAAAATAATAATAGGAAGACTGTGGTGGGCCAAGAAAGATTAAGTTGTAAATGATCTCACCTTTAGGTCCTGGAGCCAGCCAAGTTATTTGAGCACATGAGCCAGTAAAACCCCAAAACACCCCTCTCTCTCCCTGGCAGTGGAAATGCAATGATAATAAACAATGAACCATTTGTTGCCCTTTGATGATGACATTCAAAATGTATTGCCTTAAGCATCACCTTCACCCTTCTTAGTTGTAGGACTAGCTCTGAATTTAATAAACAAAAGTGACTATTCTAACTAGAAGGAAATGGCATCATTAACAAATTATTTCATTTTTTTTAAAAAAAAAACACCAAAGCACAATTCTAAGTATGCCCTTCATGTTCAACCCCATTAATTAATCTCTGTCAAGCATTCAGAATGTGCTTGTCCTCTTTTTGGCTGATGTATAGCAGTCTAGCAGCCAGTAGAAACCTGAAAGCCTTAAACCAAACACTGGCTGTTTATCTGGGAATGAAACAATGCAAACTTCAGGTGTCAAATTGTATAGATATGTTAGGATTTGTCTTTCATTTTTATTATTGTGTGAAACAGACATATGTGTAGCTGTTGCTTTGTGTATAAACAGGACAATCATCTTGGAAGGTGTGCCACTTCTGCCAAAGGGACTGCTAAATGGATTTAACCTCAGGGCACAAATAGGTGCTGCAAGACATTCATGCCACACTGACGATTAAAAAGTACCAGCAACGGAAACCTCCCATTATTACCCAAACATAGAAATTAAAGGCTGTCGTTGCTTGTTTTGAAAACATTTATTTCTGACCTCCCACTAATCATCTCAAGAAATAATTAGGCAGCATGTCCTGTACCACCGAAGCATGTGGGCTCAAGGACTTTGAAAAAGTAGAGTATCTGACACACTGACAAGTCAATGTGTCACTATCATTCCCAAATCTTTCGTGATTGGCCGTGTTGGGGGTTGGGGCTTCTGTAAGCCAACATTTGACAATATCTGCTAAGTAAAGAATAAGAACCACTGATAGATGTGAATACTGTTTGTGCTAACTGCAATGAGGTTTGTTCTCATAGCCCCTTTAACTACACATCCATTTTTATCCTACACAGTTTAACCAAGCAAAGACTGAGGTCTCTGCCATTTCCTGACTGTGGGGAAAAATGGCAATCCATTTGTCTAACACAGGGGTAGGCAATCTATGGCCTGCAGTGCCAAATAATCCGGGCCCCGCTCTCTCTCCAGGCACTACTGCCACCACCACCACTGGAATCAGCTGCAGACTCATTTACAGATGTCGTAAAAGCATTTATGGCAGCCATAAATGGTGGCGGCGGGAGGGGGGAACCACCAGTCCAAGGCCCCTAAACTGTCTGAGGGAGTGTGACCCAGTCTCTGACTAAAAAAGGTTCTCAACCCCTGGTCCAATAGAATATACACGTGAGTATTGTCACTGATTGGTTGTGTTCACTAACAGATTTTTTTAAAAAAGAGGAATAGTTGATCTGTGCTGTGTATTTGAAAGAAGGATCCAGTATTAGACTTGATGGATTATGGTCTTAATTCATTTGTTAAAATGCGCCAAGGGTTGTTATTTTAGGACCACATCAGCATTTTAGCATATTTAAATTTATTGCAGTGAAACCAATAATGAGTCCTGAAAGACCACAACATATCTTATGGTATGGAAACAGCACACTTTCTACTGCATGTGTTGTATTGCGGAACAGTATAAATGTAGTCTAAAAAACAGGAATTTAATCCAGATAAAATGGAAATACTGTAGGTTTGGGGATTCTATTAATCTGGATGGTGGTTCATACCTGAGTTTGGTTTTACTTCCTTTGAAAGGCCAGTTATGCAGTCTGGGAGAGTCTACCTGATAATTAAAAGTGAGTTGGAAGACAGAGTTGACCAGCCAGAACCTTTAGGTTGTATTGATAGTTGAGGTAAAATGGCTCTGGGCAGTATATAAGAATAATTGCTATTGCTATGTATGGTCATATCACTGCTGGATGTAAATACAACACTCCAGAAGACCCATTTATTCCAAGTTCCATTATCAGAACATCAATCAATAAGGAATATAAAACTGTTCCTTCCAGGAAGTAAAGCTATGAAACAGTTGATAGTACAGGAGTCCAATAAAATGTGATTCACAAAACTGAGAATCCCAAGTTGTAAAATCATGAGTTGCTTAAAAGCCCTAGGTGAATTAAAAGGTCTTCATCTGATATACAAAAAAGATCAGCATGTAAGTCTCATTGCAGAACTTATTTCCAAAACAGACCTGAAATCACTAAAACCCTCTCCTTAACGGCTTCTTCCCTCACTTTGTATGATGATGATGTAGGTTTCTAGTCAATACTATTAGTATCAGCACAGAGAGTGAGATATCCACTTTTAGTTACTAATTATTGTTTTAAAACTTATGCACACACCCTTTTCCCATATCCCAAGTGGGGCCAGCCCTACACTTGGGAATTGTTAAACAGGTGCCCAGGATGACAGCAGTAGCAATCCTGTCACAACTCCTTCTCACCTCACCCGCATTTACTCTTTTGTGGAGGAGATATGTGTACAACACACACTGTCTTGCATCCTTAAGATACCTTACTATCCTCAGGCACACTGGAGGACACTGTCCTGCCACCATTGTTAAAGTAGGATTCAATGACCAGTCTGGGTGGTTTTTATATATGGACTAGAAATCCTCTGCTATCTTATCTTTTGTCTCAGGTGTCAAAATGCCTTGGGCTGGCCCTAGCCCTGAGACCCAGCATACTTTTTGACCATGTTGACTGGGGAATCCAGGGAGCTGTAGTCCCAACATCCCCCCCAAAAAAACATTCCCAAGTTGTGTTTTAAAAGATCATAGGACCGTGATGGCAAACCTTTTAGAGACCAAGTGCCCAAGGAGGAGGAGGTAGTGTGTGGGGAAGGAGTGCATGTGCATACATACCCATTTGACATCGCCGGCATGCCTCCGGTGATGTCACATGGGCATGGGCGCAGGTCTCCTGTAGGTGCACAGAAACCCCCCCCCCCATGGGTGCTCAGGCCCCACACCCCTCTCTGGTCTGCACACCACACCCCTACTCTGTGGGTCTGCATGCTCCCCATGGGTCTGCACATACACCGCCTCATGCAGCTGCACCACTGCCTCCTCCTCTGCCTCCTAGGAGGGGTGGGTGGGGATGTCTCTTTGCCTCACCTCATTCCAGCCGCCACCTCCCTTTCAGCCTCCCCTTTCTCCTCCCCATTGGGGAAGTGGTGTCAGTGGCATGGCTTGGGGCTTGCTGGCGGCATGGCTTGGGCTGGCAAGCCTCAAGCCTCGAACATTGAGCCTCCCCTCTCTCCTCCCTATTGGTGGAGGAAGAGGGGTTGATGGGGAAGCGGCACCGGTTGCGCAGGGCAGGACTTGGGGTTTGCCCATGACAATGCAGGTGTCAACAGAAAATGCTGTGCGTGCCACCTCTGGCATGTGCATACCTGTCAACCTTCCCAGATTGACCGGGATTTCCCGATTTTCGGCGCTGATTTGCGCCATTTCCCGCCCGCAGCTGCCAAAACCCTGGAATTGGCAGCGGGGGAAAAGAGGTACTGTGCATCCCTTCTGCGCAGATCTCCTTCTACGCATGTGTAGAAGGCGACTTGCGCAGAACCATTTCTGCACAGGTCACATAGAAGGTGACCTGTGCAGAACCTTTTGCACAGGTCCTGTATTTTCCGGAGCCACAGTTGACAGGTATGGGCATGCATGCCATAGGTTTGCCTACACTGTCATAGGAGGTAGGTAAGAATGGAAAAAGTGAATGTTATTCTGGAGAGATGTTCAGCTTAAAGAATGCCATGATGCGGCTGTGGAGCTTTGCAGTGGGGAACAGAGTGTGGGAAGACAAATTTGGAGGTATGCATTTTCTAATCAAGAGTTTGGTAATGGCAAGGTTGCTGTGTTTTGGTTTTGAAGGAGACATATTCATGACTAAAAATATTGGAAACATATGTTGATTTAGAGATGAAATAATAAAAAACTGCAGTTGTTGAAAGAGAGCTTTGGTGTAAGTGGGACTTCTTCAGCATGCTCTATGATAGCTGGCAATATTTATTACAAGATGTTGGTGTGAATGGAGGCTCTGAGCTTTCTCTTTTTTTAATTTGCTTTGGCTCCTCTGCAATTTTACTTGCTGAAGTAGATGCATCAGATCTTATCCTGTGAGTTTATAACCCCATGTAAGTTTAAAAGAAAGCTGCTGGCAGTGGCTGAATTTCCTGTTTGGATTTATTGTTTGCTTTCTTTTTAGTCCAGTTGATTAGTTTCTTCTTTTAACAGATTGGACATTAGCCCTTGGCTGGCTGAGATTTTGATAAACTTTCTTTTTGTCAATTTTGGTTATTCAAGATCCGGGGATTTTAAGAGATGGAGATCTCTTTTGCTGAATCTCTTTTTAAATGGGACCACAATATTTTGAAGGCAGTTCTATTAAATTATTTTGGACCTTTCACAAATCATGTGGTGGCAAGCTTGAACTGTAAATTTACCAGGTTAATATTGACCTCCAAAAGCACAGAGGAGGGGCTTAGCTTAAAGGAGGCACTTTATACTACTCCCCCTAACAGACCCATTCCATGCAGAGAGACACATACATATTCCATCTCATATCACTACATTAGGTACCACTTATAAATTGTAAACCTTAAGATGTTCCCTTTTTCTCTCCATGCAACATTGTGTGACTACAGAATAGGAACACTATGGCCTAAAGCCAACTGTGGTGCTAATTAGAATAGATCTGTTGAATCAATGAAATATATATAAGCATTGACATCTAAGGTCTTGTTGAGTCTGTGGGTTTACTTTGGAATTATACTTCTAAAAAACAATGATTGTATTCAAGACAAACTGAATCAAAGAGATGATAAAGAATGGAGACAGAGATTACATTTTAAGAATAGGAAAGACTATGCAAAAGTGTTTTCCCTACCCTTAAAACACCTGCTCTCTTTCCAGTTTAGCATGAGCCTCCAATAAACATGTTTTGCAGGTTTTCAACCTAAACGACTTGTGCATTTAGGTTGAAAGTTAGCAGTTCTAGACCAGAGTACTGCATGATAGTTTGATCACCCTTCTCTGTCTCAGCTCCTGCCAACCTAGCAGTTCGAAAGCAAGAAATTGCAAGCAGATAAATAGCGGTGACCACTTTGGTGGGAAAAAAGATCTTGAGGACATGAAAGGAGCCTCATTCGGGTGTCCCCTGAGCCGAGTTTCTCCAGCAAAATCCTTTCAAACCAGAATAATTTCTGACACAAAATTATTATTATTATTATTACTTGGGCTTGTTGCATTATGGTTCTATGCATATTTTACATCTTCCTCTCTGAGGGAAATAGAACTGTAAATAGAGGTGTGATAGACGCGTACCAGTATAATTCAAGTTGTAAAGATCTGACTGCTGAGGCTTGACTACACACATCTAGTTTGTGATACACATTAAGCTTATTTCAATTAAAACTTCAACACAAATAACTGTGCTGACATAAAACAAATTCCAAATTTCATACTAAGGTGATACCTTCAGTAGTCCAACCAAAAAGGCACACAAAAATTATGTGGAAGGAAAATACCAAGCCAAGCCAAAACCCTGCAGGAGAAAGTGCTGGCTTCATTAGGCAAGATGTGAAAAGCAAACAGAGTGGGAGAAAGGGACAGTGAAGTGTGTGTGTGTGTAAAGCTGTCTTTTGAGCTCTTGCTGTCTGCATGTTGGTACAGGAAGTAATGCAGAAGGATTACTACAGACAAAGAGCTGGATCTCATCAGGTGATAATGGCATTAGATGTTTTCATCCAGTAGAGTCCATAGATTCATCCATATCTGGAAGTCAGCGATGTTGTCTTATATTAGAAAAATATAAGTCCTCTCTATGAACTCAAACCTGCATTAACATTCTGGGCTTCCTTATGCAGTGGGAAGACAGACAGCCACAAGGTAGCCTTTACATTGACTTTACATTGACTATCCTGGAGTCAGTTTTAAAACTTCTTCTTCCATGTCCATATCTGTCAAGTTTTGGATTTGAAAATAAGGGAAAATTTGGCCACACCCCTCTGTGGGTGTGGCCAAATCTATGGGTGTGGCCAAATATAGCTATGTGACTTGCTGGGCTCTAGTCATGCCTGCCACATGGCCATGAAAATGTCTGCAAACATAGACAGCACTGGCTCTTTGGCTGTAAATGGAGATGAGCACTGCACCCTAGAGTTGGATATGACTGGCAGATTTTACTTTCTTAGGCTCAAAGATCACTGCAGATGGTGATTGCAGCCGTGAAATAAAAAGGTGACTGATACTTGGGAAACAAGCTATGAGAAACCTGGGGAACATAGTTAAAAGTAGAGGCATCACCTTGAAAACAAAAAATTGCATAGTCAAAGCAATGGTATTCCTGGTGGTAATGTATGGGTGTGAGAGCTGGACCGTTCGGAAAGCTGAGCGCAGAAAAATAGATGCCTTTGAAATGTGGTGTTAGAAATAGGCCGATCCTAGAAGAAATCAACCATGACTGCTCATTAAAGGTCAAATAGTAAAGATGATGCTAAAGTACTTTGGACATCAAATGAGAAGAGAGGATTCACTTGAGAAGGCGATGTTGGGAAAGGTGGAGGACAAAAGAATGGGTGGCCAAAAATAAGATGGCTAGATGGTATTGTAGATGCAATGGGCACAAAGCTGTGTGGGCCAAAGAACCTTTCCCCCATCTTCTTGGGAGACTTTTGTTTTGTTTTCTTTCTTGTTTACTCAGTGGCTTAAGTGACTAAGATGCTGACTGGGAGGCAGAAGGTCAGCAGTTCGATTCCCGAGTACTGCAGGACGGAATGAGCTCCTGTCTTTGTCCCAGCTCCTGCCATCCTAGCCATTTGAAAGCAAGAAATTGCAAGTAGATAAATAGGGACCACTTTGGTGGGAAGGTAACAGTGTTCTGTGCACTCTGGTGTCTAGTCATGCCTGCCACATGACAACGGAAATGTCTGCACATGCAGACAACGCTGGCTCTTCGACTTTGAAACAGTGATGAGCACTGAACCCTAGAGTCGGATACGACTGGCTTTTGAGCAAGGGAAACCTATACCTTTACCTTACTCATTTTAATTAATATTTTTCCCTGGGAAGCAAAGAAAGTGCAGAATAGTAAATCAGCTCCCTAGGGTTACCAACTGCTTGTAAGCAGCTTGGCTTTAATGAACCAGCCCTGCACATGGCTAGACACTCCCCCCCCAATTAGGGTGGAGGAGCAAGGGATTAATTCCCCCAAATTAATCAATCTATTTGTTCCTCACTGCAACCAATTGAAGCACCAACACCTGAGAATGTTGGATCCATCTTAAGGGAATTAGTAAAGAAGTAAAAAGCAACCTCTGTAGTTTCCAAGCCTCCCAGCAGCTGATGAGTTAATCTCCCTCCAGATGGTTTGTTAGAAGGTGGGGTGCTCTCTCTCTCTCTCATATATAGTGATCAAGCAACATCCCCCATGCCCCCTCCCAAGTTAACTCTAGAACAGAAATGGAAGCCTCCAGCCAGGAGGCAGGGCAGAAACAGCTCAATAAACCATGAGAGTGAGAGAGAAGTCTCTCACTGATTTGCCCCTGCATATATGAAATATTGCTCACCTCTAGAGTAGACTCCCTCCCGTCCTATGGTGGCTCCAAACAGCAGCAGCAAAAATGACACCTCCATGACCATGTGGCAGGGAAGGGAAATGAAAGAGAAACTAACTACAGAACGCCCCCACCACCTTCTCTCTCTCCCCTTCCACAAGCGAAAAGCCACACAGCGACCTCTGGTGGCCGGAAAAAACATACTGCAGCTTCGCCTGTGAGGGCTCCGGTCAGGATTTTTTAAAAAACAATAAGGGATATTACGGGGAAATTAATAAAATGGGAGGGGCAGGAAGAGGGGTAAAAATAAGGGGTTTTCCCAGGAAAAACGGGATACTTGACAGGTATGCATGTCTAGGCCAGACATGAAAATGCCAAAATGAAGGCATCTTTTCTGCAGTTCTTTTGCTTGACCTAGTCTGAGAAACACAAGGTTTCCGTTACCAGGATACACCTGATTGTGGTTAAAAAATACCACAATCTTTGAGGAGGCTCTTTCTGTGTACCCCAGTTTTAAAACTTATTGATCTTTAAGACGCGATAAAATTCTACCGATTTTGCATCAGGAGACTAGCATGTTGCTTGTCTAGAAATTAAATCAAAGGAGACAGCAGTTCTCTCCATCTAACTGTATGTGTTAACGGCAACTAGAATCTGTTACCAAAAAGCCATGGGCTGAGAAATAACACATTAGAATGGTACTCATGGGATTCGGGCAGTTTTTTGGATCTGAAAAATCAGGCTTAGAAATCAGATGTACAAAGGAGGAATGTGCTTATGGCCTGAAGAACAATTTCAGAATAAAGGCAATTAAGCTGGGAGGTACAGAAGCCTGCTGTGATAATCACACATAACCAGCCCTTAAGCATTTCCCTCTTTTAGTGTATAGTTGGGCCTTTAGAACTGGGCAACCAATCTTTCTCTGAATTTACCCTGACTCAGTATTTTCAGGTCCAATTGGTATGGTTAAAGATTTTTTTATTAAAAAAACCCAACCCACCCAAAATAACTACACTTAAATTCTTCATGCCATATGGTATGCATTTGTTATTTGAGTTTTCCATTAAAGGCTCATGTGTTGAGTTGGGTTTGATGGATCTGCTTTAAACTCTCTTGTTCTCTCAAAGAATACCTCTCTGAGTTTGTGATCTGGCACTGTTCCAGGAAGACACTTGAAAGATGAACTGAACAGAAGGAATATGTTAAATTGACTACTTAACATCACCACTTAATACAAAACAGAGCAAATGCAGCGAAAAACAATAAACAGATAGAAGAGGCCACAGATTGGCAGATTGTTAAATAGATGCATATTTAGCAGCAATTTGAACCATTTAAAAATAATTGCTGTATATTTCACCCTAGTGGGGGAAGCTGTGATCAGCTGTCCTGGTTGTCTGTCCTTAGTGTTAACCATGGGTGAGTAACTTTGAGGCCTTTTAAAATGATGATTTATCTTTAAAACAGAGAGCTGGTCAGTTTTTAAAACAGAAAATGCCTCCAAACCAAGGTCTGTCTTTCAGCAGCCCTTCAAACAAAATATACTGTACCTTGAAATGAAGGACTATCAACTAAAAAGCAGGACATGCTAGTGAAGATGTGTTAAAGTCTCCAGTGAGTCACATTTTCTTACAAGAATTTCTCCATATCCTATAACAGTGAACCTGCCTGGGCTAAAATCTTTTCCCCATAGGTTGCTATGCAGAAGGTTGATGATGTCATCAGCTGCACAGTTTTCAAGAAGGAAAATATTACCAATTTATCCCCTGAGGGTCGCAAGTTCCCTTTCATCATTGTGAAATTGTGAGAAGGTGTGGGATGGAAGAGGGAATGTTTTTAATTACTGAAATTCCCAGCAGTTACTTTTTTGGGGTAAATACTCCCTTTCTCCTGAAGTCTCAATGGTTTTCTGATGAATCCACAGCCACCTCAAGATCTTCAGATGAGAAATCAAAGATGTTTTATTTCTGAAAATTGCCCCTAGTCAGTGGTGGGCTCCAAAAAAAATTACTACCACACTGTGGGCGTACTATGGTGGGCATGGCCAGGGAGAAAGCCCTGCGTTGCACCTGAATTAGGACTACTTTATTTCAAAACTTGGATGAGCGGGGCCAGCCAGAATTTCTGCTACCAGTTCTGGCGAACTGGTACGAACCTGCTGATGCCCACCATTGCCCTAGTGATAATGTCACCAGCCTTATCTAACATAACTTACACAGCAAGATTTAAGTCATTTAGACAGCCAGCACAATGGTCTTGGATACTCTGACCTTCCAGGGTTATTTTTTTTGCTAATTTTTGCACCCCAAATGCATAGGTGGAATCAGTTATTTTGTCCCTTCCCAGATGGGCACAGTATTGTCATCAATGGCATCAACCTTTTCCTCTGCTGACCTAATCCCTGTTCCCAAAGCTCCCAGTCTGGCACTGGGGAGGAGGGGAATAGCAGCAATTACAGCAGTTGGTAATATTTCACCAATAACTTCTACAGTTCTGAATGACTTTAAAAGTTAAGAGAGAATTGGGGGAGGGAGGGAGAGGGAAAGACAGAGAAGGTTGGAGTCAGCCACAGTCGGACTTCCAGATGTATGGAACCTGACCCAAGGCCAGCATGCCTCTTTCCCTCTTTAACCAAGCAGGAGTCACTGAGCTAAACTTGGTTGAAGTTCATTGTATAACATCCCCCCCTTCCCCAGACAAGAAACCATAAGAGGAAATCACCCAGACATATGTACTTCATTATTTTGCACAATGCTTGAGTGTGCTGGTTCCCGAAATATAAATTACCATGTGGACACTGGAGATACACATTAAGACTTTTTTGTATTGTGTAGTTAGAAGATACTTTATACTTGATGCAAATGTTTTGGTCCTGTGAAGTAAAGGTTCTAATTTTTAGGAATTACTGTCATTAAAATCGCGAGTTTAATGACTGCATGTGCAAGCACTAATTGCAAATGGCTCCACTCTTTGGGGCTTGGAGAGTTGGCACTCCTTCGCAGGCTCCATTCCAGTTCTCTTACTTATTTGTTATTTAAATATAAATTTTTCTGCAATTTTGCCAAGAAAGGCTACCAAAGCAGTTTGCCAATGCACCTTGCACATCCTTTAAATCCATATTTTACATCTATTTTGATTTCTTTTTGCCCAAATATCAAAGTTGCCAAAACATACCAACCGAAACCTCTATCTGGAGGCCTTTTATCATGAGGCCATGTATAAATGATCACCAAGTAGTCTTACTCCTATATCTGAGGAAGTGGACTTGAAAGCTCACATTAAAACATAACGGTTAATCTTTAAGGTGCCACAATGTTATTGTCTTTCTTATTTTTTCTGTTTTATTTTTTGTTTTGTTTTGTTCCTTTGTCTGTGATACCTACATGGACTAACTTGGTTGCCACTTCAAAAATACATTGGTTTGCTGTTCCCTGCGGTTACAAAGGTGTGACCGCCAGATGGCACTGCCTGCCCTAGCTGAGATCGTTAGGCAGGGATGCTGGGATATCCAGTACGGCTGTGAAACCTGGACCATAAGAAAGGCTGAGCGGAGAACAATAGACGGTGGTGCTGGAGGAGACTCTTGAGTTTCCCTGGACTGCAAGGAGAACAAATTAGTCAATCCTGAAGGAAATCAACCCTGACTGCTCATTGGAGGGACACATACTGAAGATGAAGCTCAAGTATTTTGGCCACCAAATGAGAAGAGAGGACTCACTGGAGAAGGCCTTGATGCTGGGAAAGATAGAAGGAACAAGGAGAAGGGGCACCAGAAGATGAGGTGGATGGATGGCAATGTCGATGCAATGGGCGTAGATCTGAATGGGCTGAGGAAGATGGTGGAGGAAAGAGGAGCCAGGTGTGCGATGGTCCATGGGGTCGCAAAGAATCTGACTCAACTGTGCGACTAAACAACAACAAATGATAGGATTTGCAGTGCAACATCTGGAGAACCACTCTTGCCCATTCCTCTTCTGTGTGTCCAGTTCCAAAATTGCTAATTAAGGGTTATGTCCACTACTTTAAAAGCTAACCTTTCTAAGAAGCCAATACAGACGGACAGGCTGTAATTAGAGCTGAAAGCATGTTAACTTTGTGGAGAGATGGTCACAATCTTTTCATGTTTGTAAAGTAAGACTTCAAAGGAATCCTACAGCTCCATTGTCTGTTTCTGGTCTGTGGCTTAGAAAGTAGCATATCTGTCAAGTTTTTTATTTGAAAATAAGGGAAATTTTGGCCACACCCCTCTGTGAGTGTGGCCAAATCTGAGGGCATGGCCAAATATAGCCATGTGACTTGCTGGGTTCTAGTCATGCCTGCCGCATGGCCATGAAAATGTTTGCAAACACAGACAGCGCTGGTTCTTTGGCTGTAAATGGAGATGAGCACTGCACCCTAGAGTTGGATACGACTGGCAGATTTTACTTTCTTAAGATCAAAGATCGCTGCAGATGGTGATTGCAGCCATGAAATAAAAAGGTGACTGATACTTGGGAAACAAGCTATGAGAAACCTGGGGAAAATAGTTAAAAGTAGAGACATCACCTTGCAAACAAAAAATTGCATAGTCAAAGCAATGGTATTCCTGGTGGTAATGTATGGGTGTGAGAGCTGGACCATTAGGAAAGCTGAGCGCAGAAATATGCTTGGGGGAAAACCTTTCCATTGGAATGCTGCCATGCTGTTTGAATTAGCATCTTGGCAGGGTGGGAGAAAAGGTTAAATATAAGCAGGAAGCCCATTGTAATTTTCATACCTAAGACACTAGCCCATTTTCATGAGTG
This sequence comes from Bradypodion ventrale, assembly GCA_035047345.1. Classification (NCBI taxonomy): domain Eukaryota; kingdom Metazoa; phylum Chordata; class Lepidosauria; order Squamata; family Chamaeleonidae; genus Bradypodion; species Bradypodion ventrale. The sequence continues at coordinate 152,092,951 of JAWDJE010000004.1, read as the reverse complement.
GCAGTTTTAAAGGGTCTCTGGGGAAGCTGAATATCACTGAAACATTTCCTGAGTTCTCTTAAACTGCACAATGGTATGTCAAAAACTGTTTTTGCAAAAGTCCTCTGCTCTTTTGTATGGTCAGCCTCGTTGCCATGTAGTTCCTTGAGTTGGCTCAATTGTTGCACAATGATTTATTTATTTATTTATTTATTTTTGGGGGGAGTGGGAAAGCAAGGGAAATAAGCCGTTTGGGAGAAATAAACTATATTCTTGTTTTGTAGCACTAAGACCAAATAGGGTTTAGAATTCACTTTAATGGCAATGGAGATATTGGAAAAAGCTATAAGAGAGGATGGAAAAATAGAAGGGGTAATGGGGAATAAAATAAGTATGTATGCAGATGATACATTGATAATTGCAAAACATCCGGAGAGAGTTATGAATAGAATTAGAACACAACTTAGGGACTTTGAGGATATTACCGGTTTGAAGGTTAATTGGGATAAATCAGAAATGATGTTGTGTAACACGGGAGAAGAGGAGAGGAAGAAGATAAAGGGAATGAGTAACATCCAAATTAAAGATAAGTTGAAGTATTTGGGTCTAATTATATCAAATAGATTGGAAGAGCTTAAAAGATTGAATTATGATACTTTGAAAATGGAAATCAAGACAAGAATACAAAGTTTTCAAAAGGTGAAATTGTCATGATTTGGGAGAATTGCACTTACTAAAATGATGTTACCTAGAATTAATTTTTTATTTGATGCATTAGCAATTCAATTGAAGGACAAGGAAATTAATGAATTTCAAAAGTTGTTTAATAATTTTTGTAATGGGGGGGAGTCTAGATTACTAAGAAAAATATGGTATTTACCTCAAAAAGGAGAGTTAGGAATGCCGAATTTAGTGGCATATTATCGTGCTTTTCAAATTAAGAATGTTGTGAAGATCTTGGCAAGAGAAAAAGTAATTTGGGAGGAGATGGAGATGAAAGATTAAAGGAATATAGGTAAATTGATTTTTTTGGGAGGAAGAATGGAGAAAATAGTTACTAATAATACAATGATGAGAGGATTGATGAATGTGTGGAAAAAAACTAAAGAAGGATCTGGCCCCGAATGTCTCTCCAATTTTAGAATTGGCAGATATGGCAAGTTTTCCGTTGAAAATAGATAAAGAAATAAAAGAAATATTGGTTAAAAATGAAGTGTTCCTGGTGAAAGACTGGTTACGGATCTGTGGAGATGATAGTAGAAAGAAAATGTTATTTGAACAGTTGAAAATGAATTGGTTTCAGATATTGAGAGTTAATAATTGGAATGGGAAATATTTGGGAGAGTTTGATGTAGACAGAGAAATGACGGAATTTGAAGAATTGGTTTTAAAAATTAGAAAAAGGCAATATAAATATTAAGGGTTTAGTTAGTAAATTGTATGGTTTAATAAATAGAGATGTTGATCCACAGGAGGATTTGAAACAAATGTGGGAACAGGATTTGAATATAAGGATAGAAAAAGATGCATGGAGAAATAAATGGAAAAAGAGGATAATGAGAACTATGTCGGTTAGAATTAAAGAGCATAATTATAAAATGTTGTGGAGGTGGTATCTGACACCAGTGAGGTTACACCAGATTGATAATAAAAAGGATAAATTATGTTGGAGATGTAAAGACACAATAGGAACTTATGAACATATGTGGTGGAGTTGTAAGATGACAAAGGATTTTTGGATAAAAATTGAAAAAGAGATTAGTGAAATAATGGGGAAAACAATTAAACTGGAGTCAGATATCACAATGCTAACAAATGTGGAAGGTATTAATTTAAACAGGAATGAGAAAGAACTATTCGAAATAATGCTTACAATGGGTAGACAAAGTATCGCAAGAAATTGGAAAAGTGACATAATTATACAGACAGAGGAATGGTATAAAGAAATGTGGAATTTAGCATTGAATGATAAATTAACATGGGAAATAAAAGAAAAAAAGGGCAATATGAGAGTGAATAGATTTTGGAAGATTTGGAAACCTTTTGTGGATCATTCACTTCAGGATGTTGAAATTAACAGACCTGTACCTGAACAAAAAAGTTTTTGGTTATAGAATTTGAGTCATTCTGAGTTCTCCAGGGTATTGTAAATAAGCACTGGGTATGAATTAAGTAATATGTTGTTTTCATTTTTATTGAGTTGTAGCATAAAGAGTACTAAAAGCGTATATGATTTAGTAATATTAGAACTTTTTTGTATTATTGTTTTTTTATTAGTATGTTTGTTTGTTTGTTTATGTATTTGTAGTTGTTGTAGATTTTGTTTTAACTGAAATGGAGTATATGCATTGCAAGTTTGTATTGTATTCAAACATGTTATATATATATATTTTCTTTTTTATGTTATCTTTTGAAAAATTTAATAAAATATTATTTTTAAAAAAGAAATCACTTTATTTACTGCATTTATAGCCATATTGTGGCCTTTTAAGGCTCTATTTATGCATAGATGCTTCTCTATGGATTATTTCATCACTTTATGATTTGACTGTTAATGAAGCTTGAGTTGGCTTTATTAAAAAGATTTATGTTTTGAAAGAGGTGTGAACATTCTGTCTGTGATGTTTGGTGTGGTGCTTTCTGTTTGCTCACACATTTACACAAACAGGGCCAGTGGCCCTTCTAACAGGCTTGGTGACACAATCAAGTCTGACATTGGAGCATTGAGGTGGCAAGTGTATTGCTCTCCACACCACTCCTGCCAACTACAGAAGGCCACATAGCTGTAAGCTGGGGCAGAAGGGAGCAATATTGTCATCCCCTATCCTACAAAGATGAAGGTGGGATAGAAGGCAGTATTGTCATACCTGTCAACCATCCCGTTTTACCCAGGAAAACCCCTTATTTTTACCCCTCTTCCCGCCCCCTCCCATTTTATTAATTTCCCCATATTTCCCCTTATTTTTTAAAAAGAAATATCCTGATTGGAGCCCTCACAGGCGAAGCTGCAGTATTTTTTCTGGCCACCAGAGGTCGCTGTGTGGCTTTTTGCTTGTGGAAGGGGAGAGAGAAGGTGGGGGGGGGGTTGCGTTCTGTAGTTAGTTTCTCTTTCATTTTCCTGGCAATCACATGGCCAATATGGCGGCTTTGTTTCATGCTGGGAGGGACAGGAGTCTACTCTAGAGGAGAGCAATATTTCATATATGCAGGGGCAAATCAGCTCTTGGTCTGGGGGCAGAGACTTCTCTCTCACTCTCATGCTTTATTGAGCTGTTTCTGCCCCCTGCCTCTGTCCTGGCTGGAGGATTCCATTTTCTAGAGTTCTAGAGTTAACTTGGGAGGGGTGGGGTGGGGTGGGGGGGAAGTGCTTGATCACTATATGCTAAGGGTAAAGGTTTCCCTTGCTTGAAAGACAGTCGTTTCTAGAGTGCCAAGGTTCACCATCACAGTCAGAGATTCCTACACTATATGAGAGAGAGAGGGTGTGTGTGTTCCATTTCTGTTCTAGAGTTAACTTGGGAGGGGTGGGTGGGGGGAAGTGCTTGATCACTATATGCTAAAGATAAAGGTTTCCCTTGCTCGACAGACAGTCGTTTCTAGATTGCCAAGGTTTGCCATCACAGTCAGACATTCCTACACTATATGAGAGAGAGAGGGTGTGTGTGTTACGTTTCTGTTCTAGAGTTAACTTGGGAGGGGAGTGTGTGTGTGTTCTTGCACGGTTGTGTAAGGGGATCTGAGTTAGGTAAAGGTAAAGGGTCGCCCTTGCTCAAAAGCCAATCGTATCCGACTCTAGGGTTCAGTGTTCATCTCTGTTTCAAAGCCGAAGAGCCAGCGTTGTCTGCGTCTGCAGACATTTCCGTGGTCATGTGGCAGGCATGACTAGACACCAGAGTGCACGGAACACTGTTACCTTCCCACCAAAGTGGTCCCTATTTATCTACTTGCAATTTCTTGCTTTCGAACTGCTAGGATGGCAGGAGCTGGGACAAAGACGGGAGCTCATTCTGTCCTGCAGTACTTGGGAATTGAACTGTTGACCTTCTGCCTCCCAGTCAGCATCTTAGTCACTTAAGGCACTGAGCAAACAAGAAAGAAAACAAAACAAAAGTCCCCCAAGAAAATGGGGAAAGGGTTCTTTGGCCCACACAGCTTTGTGTCCATTGCATCTACAATACCATCTAGCCATCTTATTTTTGGCCACCCCCTTCTTTTGTCCTCCACCTTTCCCAGCATCTAGGCTTTCTCAAGTGAATCCTCTCTTCTCATTTGATGTCCAAAGTACTTTAGAGTCATTTTTACTATTTGACCTTTAATGAGCAGTCGTGTTTGATTTCTTCTAGGATTGACCTATTTCTAACACTACATTTCAAAGGCATCTATTTTTCTGCGCTCAGCTTTCCTAATGGTCCAGCTCTAACACCCATACATTACCACCGGGAATACCATTGCTTTGACTATGCAATTTTTTGTTTGCAAGGCGATGCCTCTGCTTTTCACTATGTTCCCCAGGTTTCTCATAGCTTGTTTCCGAAGCATCAGATCTTTGATCCTAAGAAAGTAAAATCTGCCAGTCGTATCCCACTCTAGGGTGCAGTGCTCATCTCCATTTACAGCCAAAGAGCCAGTGCTGTCCGTGTTTGCAGACATTTTCATGGCCATGTGGCAGGCATGACTAGAGCCCAGCAAGTCACATGGCTATATTTGGCCATGTCCATGGATTTGGCCACACCCACAGAGGGGTGTGGCCAAAATTTCCCTTATTTTCAAATCCAAAAGTTGACAGGTATGAGTATTGTTGGGGTGGGGAAAGCAGGGGCAGTAGAAGTAATGACCAGTGACAGATTCCCTCTCCAACAAACATGAAGTGGTGAGATAGAGAAAGCAGCTTACTTTGAGGGGAGATAAGAGGAAGCCACAGAAGACATGACAAGTGGCTAATGACACTCGATTGGAGTGCATCATCCACCACTGCTGCTGAAGAAGAATGGAAGCGTGGCGCCAAAATGGCCGCCGCGCTCTTTGTGGGCCCCCCCCACCGGACGAAACCATCCGGGTAGTTAGGGGCGTGGCCAGCACCCTAATAAAAGGGGCTGGCCACGAGGCAGCCGCGCTGCCATTTTGGCGAACCGACGGAGCGGAGAAGTTTTTCCTCCTGACCTCCGTCGCTCGTGTCCTTTTGGGAAGCCTTTTTCGGGCAGCTTTCTCTTGTTTTAGGCTTCCTAGCTACCTTAGCCATGCCCTCGAAGAAGAAGGCAGCCGTGAACGTGGCTCGATCGGCGCGGAGGCGTCAGCCGGGTCGGAGGACCGCGACTGCGCCCGTTCCGCAGCCGCCTTTAGCGGAGCCCACCGGGAACGGTGGGATGGGATCGGTAGCTCCTTGGCCCGGAGCGCGGTGTATACCGGCTGCCCCGGAAGGGGCCTCGGCCCTTCGCCCGCAAATGGCGACCACCGCCCCTGCCATGGTCAGCGTGGCTGGGCCCTCTTGCTCTGGCCCGCAGTTCCCCATGGGGGGTGCGAGTCATGGAGGATGGTTGGGCACCCTGCCTTTGCAGGGCGTGCCCATGGCTGCCCAAGGGCCGAGCACGGGTGCTTGGCCTTATGTGGCCTCGGGGGCTCAGGGACCTGGACAGGTACCTGTGATTCATGGGCCGGCTTCCCATTTGCCCCCTGTTGGGGCCGGGGCCTATGTCGACGTTGAGGCCCTCCTGGCCCGGGTTGCGGCCCTTGAAGCGTCCTTGGCGAGGGCTAACCAAACAGGGGTGCCCTTGGGATTCCAGGTGCCCCCTTTGGCCGCCGAACAGCGGCCGGCGATGGGTCGGGTTGAGCCGCCTGAGGCGCATGGGCCGGTGGCGGCCACTGCCTCGCAGCTCCCCACCCCACAGGTGCAGCAGTCTGGTGCTGGTCTGGCCCCGTCGACGAGCTCAGCTTCGGTCGTGAGCTTCGACGCCCCCAGCGGGCCGGAACCCCCGGTGGGGGCGGCCCGTGGGGGTGCATCGGGTGAGTATGCAGTTCAAGCTAATGCACCCACACAACTGACTTCCTTGGGGGGGGGGCTGTTCAATGGCCGTGGCCTCGATTGGGTGGTCCGGCGGTCCAGTGGCCCCCGGCACACCAAGCGGCTTTACTTTTGATCCAGGGCCTGGGGCGGGACGGCGCCCCCAATGTGCTAGGAAATGTGTTGGGGATCCCCGGGCTGGCTCAGGCCCCCTTTGCTTTGCCCGCAGTTCCCTCTCTGCCGGTGTCGGCTCTGCCAACAGCAGGGTATTCCTTGCCCCTGGGGGACCATCTGGCCCAGTCCACCAAGGAAAAGATTTGGGAGGGCGAGTATGTAGATATCTTCTCCCTTCTAAATAGGGAGCCGACCAAAGAGGAGAGGGAAGGGCTGGACGAGAGGGATAAGGAGCGGGCACGTCGTCGTAAACCGCCGCGCATGTGGGCAAATTGGCTGCCAGCGTACTTGATTTACATGGCCGTTTACCTCAGGGCTAGGCCGGACTTGGCCATCCCTATGGTCCAGTATCTGGACAACATTTACCGGGCTATGGTTGACTTCCCGGGCCCGGCGTGGCTGGCTTACGACGAAGAATTCCGCATGAGAATTCCACTGCACCCGGAGATGAGGTGGGATGAGCCCTGCCAGAAGCTGTGGCTTCTGTATATGACCCCAACGCGCCCGGCGCCCGGGGAGAGATACCATTGTGGACATGCGGTCCAACGAGCGGCCCCGGTACAGGTCCCCCGCCAAGTGGCGGGGCAGGGGGTTCCAGCCCGCCTGCTGTGCTGGACCTTCTCGTCCAATGGTTCTTGCAACAAGAAAAATTGCAAGTACAAGCATGAGTGCCCCTCTTGTGGTGGCCCCCATGCTGCCTCCGCCTGTCCCAGACCGGGAGGGTACAGGGGCAGGGGTAGGGGCGGACAAGGGGCAGGCAGGACTGCTACGGAGGGAGCGGGTTCACCTAAGGCCCCCTCCCCAATTAATGTCGACATGCTTGAGCGTTGGCTTGCATTGTACCCAAGGAGAGCAGATGCTGTGTACCTCCTTCAGGGTTTTCAGCTGGGTTTTCGTATTCCTTTCACTGGGGATAGGTCACCGCAGGATGCACCCAACTTGTTGTCACTTAGGGGGAGGGAGGAGGTGGCTGCTGCCAGCATTAATAAGGAGATTGTTGCGGGCAGGGTCGCTGGCCCTTTCCCCGCACCCCCGTTCCCCAACCTTAAAGTGTCTCCTCTAGGACTAGTGCCCAAAAAATCCCCGGGCGAGTTCCGCCTGATTCATCATTTGTCCTACCCAGCCGGCCACTCGGTCAATGATGCTATCCCTGATGACCTTTGTTCTGTCAGGTATACATCCTTTGACCAGGCGCTGCGCATGGTGCGCTCATGTGGCTCGGGTGCACTGTTAGCTAAGTGTGACATTAAGTCGGCTTTTCGCCTCTTACCAGTGCACCCGGGTGACTTTGAGTTGCTGGGTTTCAAATTTCGGGGTGAATATTATTTTGACAAAGCCATGCCATTCGGCTGTTCCATTTCCTGCTCGGCTTTCGAGCGTTTCAGTACCTTCCTGCAGTGGGCATTTGTCCGTAGGTCAGGGTCTCGGTCTGTAGCCCATTACCTGGATGACTTTTTATTCGGGGGTGAACGGGGCTGGGACACGTGCACACGTCTCCTCAACACATTTCAGACGCTAATGGAGTAACTTGGTGTCCCTTTAGCGCCCGAAAAGACCGAAGGCCCTTTCTAATAAATTAGTGTTCCTGGGGGTGGAAATTGACACGGTGGCCCAGGCGTCTAGGTTGCCTGAAGACAAGGTGTCCAGGATAGTGGCCCTTATATCAGACTTGCTGGCCAAGCGCAAGGCATCCCTTCGGGAACTGCAGGTACTACATGGACACCTCAATTTCGCTTGCAGTGTGGTCGCACCTGGCAGGGCATTTGCCCGGCGCTTGTGTGACGCCATGGCAGGCTTATCCAGGCCCCATCATAGGGCGAGATTGACACGGGGCATCAGGGCGGATCTGCACGTATGGCTACAGTTCCTGAGGGAGTTCAACGGGGTCTCATTTTGGAGGTCAGACCTCCTGGCTTCGCCCCAATTTCAAATTCAGTCTGATGCCTCGGGATCCCTTGGTTATGGGATGTACTTCAATGGGAAGTGGGCATATGGTGGATGGCCACCAGCCTGGTCAGGCACGGGTCGCCTGAGGGATCTCACATATTTGGAATTTTTTCCCATACTGGGGGCCTTGATGCTATGGGGTGAGGAGTGGGCCAACTCTGTGGTGCATTTCTGGTGTGACAATGCGGCCGTTGTCCACATTGTCAACTCACAGACCTCTAAATTTCCCAGGGTCATGGACCTTGTGCGCCAGTTTGTGTTGCGCAGCCTGCGCCTCAATGTACTGTTCAGGGCCAGGCATGTCCCGGGGGTGAATAATGATATTGCTGACGCTTTGTCCCGCCTGCAGATCTCCCGGTTCCGTGCCTTGGCCCCGGATGCGGAGGAATTTCCCTCGCCACTACCGCAGGAGATATGGACCTTTGGCAAGGAGAGGTGAACCGGGCGATCGGCATGTCACTGGCGCCGCGCACGCGTAAGGCGTATCACCACGCGTTGGTTTCCTTTCGGACCTTCTGTACCCAATCTCACCTGCCAGATACCTGGCCGATCCCAGTGGCCCACATCCTCCGTTTCATGGTTTACCTGCACGCTCAGGGCCTGGCACCCCGCACCATAGCATCCAGGCTATCAGCGCTGGCTTTTATGGCCAAAGTGGGGGGTCATGCGGACAGTACCGCTGATTTCCGTGTGAGACATGTTTTGGAGGGGTGGGTGCGGGAACGTGGGCGTTGCCTGGACGACCGTCACCCAATTTCCCCTGGGGTACTTACCCAACTGGCATGAGGCTGGCAGGACCTATGTTTCGATAGGTATGAGGCAGCCCTGTTTCGTGCGGCTACAACGGTGGCCTTTTTTGGAGCGCTCCGCATCAGCGAGCTTGTGATGCTGTCTAAGGCGGATGCAAGTCGTAGGGCACTGGAACTCCACGATGTCTATGTTTGCAATGATTGGGCTCAATTGAGGATACGCTCCTCTAAAACAGATCAGCACGGCGTAGGCAGTGGAGTAAGACTGCTACGATGTTCCTTGGCAGACATCTGTCCGGTTGGTGCCCTACAAGAGTTCCTTGCACTGCGTGGCACGCACCATGGCCCGTTTTTCTGTCACCAAGATGGGTCTCCCCTCACTAAATTTCAGTTTTGGAAGGTGACTGGGAAGGCACTGGCTAGCGTCGGCCTCCCTGGGGCCCGTTACGGCACTCATTCATTCAGAATTGGGGCGGCCTCTACTGCGGCTGCTTACGGGTACTCCGGGGCTGACATACGCAGCATGGGGAGGTGGGGCTCACAGTGTTTCCAGTTTTATGTTCGCCCACTCCCACCGTGAGTACCTTTTGTGTCACCATGTATCTCTTCCTTCCCTGTTTTTTCCCTTGACAGACCCTGGGTGTCGTATCACACCGGTGACAGTATGGCTGGTGGGCCATAGCTACGTGCACAGGGCAGCGCGTTACGCTGCGGCGACAGATTGGGGACCCCGACTGGGACTGGTTGCATACGCACATCTCACATGGTACGGTAAGCCCGGTATGTTGTGGCGGGAGCTTTTGCCATTCCTCTTTTCGTCGAGGAATGCCGACCCGCCCGACATTCTGATCATACACCTTGGGGGTAATGACTTGGGTCAGGTCACTGGCTTATCGCTCAAGCATGCGATTTGCGGGGACCTCGCCTACTTACATTACGTATGGCCCGCCACAACCCTTGTTTGGTCAGATATGGTCCCACGGCACGCTTATCGGGGAGGCTTTGACCTCCAGGCCCTGGACCGTGCTCGGCGCATGGTGAACAGGGCTGTTGCCCGATTCCTTTCGACCAAGGGCTGGGGGCGGGTCAGTCATCATCCCGCCATCAGTTTGCAAAATTATGGGCTTTATTCAGGGGATGGGGTCCATCTGTCGCGAGGAGGTATGGACCTCCTGCTGGGTGATTGGCGAGCAGGCCTGTCGACCGAGCTGACGATCTTGGGGGGGGCGTCGAGCCTTTATTGAAGCCTCTCCGGGTGGCGGGTAGCACTGGTAAGGTAAACATTGATGACCCACAGGTATCCGGCAGGTTTGCAATTGACTGGACAACACTAGATAGGCATAAGTTGTTTAAACGTTGTCCGGTCAACGACAAACCAGGCGAGGGGGTGATGGTTACCACTAGACAGCTGGAATCACCCCCTGATTTTACGGATACACGTCAGAGGGTGGGGTCATTAGTTAGATATTGACTACAGTCAACAATTTGTTTGTTGTCAACAAACAAATTGATACAAATAGATACATTGTAACAATTGCCGTTGGCAATTTTGGGTGGTACCTTACCAGTGTTACTTCGGCCTGCTTGCCTTAAGAATTATGATTGGTCGTTTTACCAATAGAAATTTATAATTCGGACTAGGGCTTGAATCAATAAATGTGGCCAATGCCGTTATCCACTTTCATTTGTGTCTGAGTCCATCATTGGGGGGGTGCGCCTGCAAAGAGGAAGCAGCATGCTTCTGGCTCATTGTTTCCTCAGAATTGAGCTCTGTGGGGTCTGCCTTGAAACCATGTCACTAAGGTAGGGGACCTAAAAATTGCCTCTCTGAAGAAATAGCCGGGCGAGCGAGCGAGCGAGCGAGCGAGCGAGCGAGCGAGCGAGCGAGCGAGCGAGCGAGCGAGCGGCGGAAGGGCAAGCCATGCCGCCGCCAGGCAACCACCCCCAGCCGGGGGGTGGGGAGGAGAGCCAGCCGGGCGAGCGATCGAGCGAGCGGCGGAAGGGCCAGCCACGCCGCTGCCGGGCAACCACCCCCAGCTGGGGGGTGGGGAGGAGAGCCAGCCGGGCGAGCGAGCGAGCGAGCGGTGGAAGGGCCAGCCACGCCGCTGCCGGGCAACCACCCCCAGCCGAGGGGTGAGGAGGAGAGCCAGCCAGCCGCGGACGCCGCCTGGCAAACACCCTCAGCCGGGGGGGGGGAGAGGAGGAGGAGGAGAGCCGGTTGAGCAGCGGAAAGGCCAAGAGAAGACCAACTGAAAGACGGGAAGAGGGCAGAGAAGGAAAAGCAAGGGGAGAGACTCAGAGCCCCAGGCAAAGGATAAGTACCTGATATGCAGATGTAGAAGACTTAACATAGAAACTGACATAGAGACTTTATACTAACTAAATACAGAAATTGACATAGAGACTGTATATAAAGTGTGATAATATGCATGATAATATGTTGTCTAAAATGTTTTAAACTTTTAAAAACTGTGATAAAATGTATGAGGAGGGAAAAATGGCGTAGACACCGGCAAACCACGCCACAAAGCTTGCCAAGAGAACCCTATGGACCAAAACAAAAAGGCAAAACAAAAGGGCAGGCTAGGTGATACAGGATGCTTAACACCTCAGAGGGGAGAAAGGGGAGGGACAGGAAGGGGGGAGGGGAAATGCAATGTTGTAAGGAGCAATACTGCATAGGGACATGGAATGTGAGATCAATGAACCAAGGTAAACTGGAAGTGGTAAAAAATGAGATGGAAAGAATAAGCATTGACATCTTGGGCATCAGTGAGCTCAAATGGACAGGGATGGGTGAATTCAGCTCTGGAAACCATCATATCTACTACTGTGGGCAAGAAAACCTTAGAAGAAATGGAGTAGCCATAATTGTCAATAAAAGAGTGAGAAATGCAGTAATGGGATACAACCTTAAAAATGACAGAATGATGTCAGTCAGATTTCAAGGCAAACCTTTCAATGTCACTGTGATCCAAATATACGCACCAACCACTGGTGCAGATGAAGCCACAATGGACCAGTTCTATGAGGACTTACAACACCTCATAGAACAGACACCAAGAAATGATGTCCAAATTATATTAGGAGACTGGAATGCCAAAGTAGGAAATCAAAAAGTGGAGGGAATAACAGGCAAATTTGGTCTTGGAACACAGAATGAAGCAGGGCAAAGATTGATAGAGTTCTGCCAAGAGAACGCACTGGTCATAGCAAACACTCTCTTCCAGCAACACAAGAGGCGACTTTACACATGGACATCACCAGATGGCCAACACCGAAACCAGATTGACTACATACTCTGCAGCCAAAGATGGAGAACCTCCATACAGTCAGCAAAAACAAGACCTGGAGCAGACTGCGGCTCAGATCACAACCTACTGATTGCAAAATTCAGGCTTAGACTAAAGAAAATAGGGAAAACACGGAGACCAGAAAGATATCACCTAGACAGCATCCCTAAAGAATACGCGGTAGAGGTGATGAACAGATTTAATGGCCTAGACTCGGTAGACAGAGTACCAGAAGAATTATGGACGGAGATGAGGGACATCATGCAGGAAGCAGCAAAGAAAATCATACCAAAAGAAAAGAAGAGTAAGAAAGCAAAGTGGTTGTCTGATGAGGCTCTTAAAATAGCAGAGGAAAGAAGGAACGCCAAAGTCAAAGGAGAAAGGAAAAACTACAATCATTTGAACACAGAATTTCAAAGAAAAGCAAGGAGAGATAAGGAAAACTACCTAAAAGAACAGTGCAGAGAAATGGAGGAAAACAACAAAATAGGCAGAACCAGAGATCTCTTCAAAAAAATCGGCGAAATCAAGGGAACATTTAAAGCAAAAATGACCATGATAAGGGACAAAGACGGAAAGGAGCTAGCTGATGCAGAAGAAATTAAGAAAAGATGGAAAGAGTACACAGAGGAACTTTACAAAAAGGACCTCAACACTCCTGACAATCACAATGATGAAGAAATTGAACTTGAGCCAGACATCCTGGAGAGCGAAGTCATAAAGGCCCTAAAGAGCACTGCAAACAACAAAGCTAGTGGAGATGATGGTATCCCAGTTGAATTCTTCAAAGCGCTAAAAGATGATGGCGTCAAATTACTGCATTCAATATGCCAGCAGATTTGGAAAACAAAACAGTGGCCACAGGATTGGAAAAGATCAGTATACGTCCCAATCCCAAAAAAGGGCAATGCCAAAGAATGTTCAAATTATCGAACAATCGCGCTCATCCCACATGCCAGCAAGGTGATGCTCAAGATAATACAGGATAGACTTCAGCAACATGTGGAGAGAGAATTACCAGAGGTGCAGGCTGGTTTCAGAAGAGGCAGGGGGACTAGAGACCACATTGCCAACATACGCTGGATCATGGAGAAAACAAAGGAATACCAGAAACAAGTTTACTTTGTTTTATTGACTACACTAAGGCATTTGACTGTGTGGACCACAACAAGATGTGGCAAGTAATTAAAGAGATGGGAATTCCAGAGCACCTCATATGCCTCCTGAGAAATCTGTACATGAACCAAGAAGCAACAGTTAGGACAGAACATGGAATAACAGAGTGGTTTGGAATAGGAAAAGGAGTAAGACAAGGCTGCATTTTGTCACCATGCTTATTCAACCTATACACAGAGCACATAATGCGCAGTGCAGGGATGGAGGAATCACAATATGGGATTAAAATCGCTGGGAGAAACATCAACAATCTGAGATATGCAGACGATACCACCCTAATGGCAGAAAGTGAGGAAGACCTAAAGAATCTCTTGATTGGGCTGAAGGAGGAAAGTGCAAAAGCTGGCTTGAGACTCAATATCAAGAAAACCAAGATAATGGCAATAGGCCCAATCAGTTCCTGGAAAATAGATGGGGAAGAAGTAGAAGCAGTGACAGATTTTACTTTCTTAGGATCAAAGATCACTGCAGATGGGGATTGTAGCCATGAAATAAAAAGGCGACTGATTCTTGGGAGACAAGCCATGAGAAACCTGGGGAACATAGTGAAAAGCAGAGACATCACATTGAAAACAAAAATTAGAATAGTCAAGGCAATGGTTTTCCCAGTAGTAATGTATGGATGTGAGAGCTGGACAATTAGGAAGGCTGAACGTAGAAGAATAGATGCCTTTGAAATGTGGTGTTGGAGGAGGGTATTGAGAGTCCCCTGGACAGCGAGGAGAACAAATAGGTCAATCTTAGAAGAAATTAACCCTGACTGCTCATTGGAAGGTCAAATAGTAAAGATGAAGCTAAAGTACTTTGGACATCAAATGAGAAGGGAGGATTCACTTGAGAAGGCATTGATGTTGGGAAAGGTGGAGGGCAAAAGAAGAAGGGGGAGGCCAAGGATGAGATGGCTAGATGGCATTGTGGACGCAGTGGGCACGGGGCTGGGAGGGCTGAGGGGGATGGTGGAGGACAGAGGCGCCTGGAGGAAAATGGTCCATGGGGTCGCAAAGGGTCGGAGTCGACTGTGCGACTGAACAACAACAACGAAGAAATAGCTGCTGGGATACATGCAGCTGCTGCCTTCTCTGCCAGCTGTGGAAGCAAGCGACATACTCTATTCAGGTGGCCATCACACCAGTCTGTCATCTGATATTTTGCTCGAGGAAATGTTCAGACTTGGGACATCTGTTAAAACAAACAAGCAAACCCTGGCAAACTGGAGCTCCAAACAAGGAACCTGTCAATACAAGTAGATGGTGCCTGACAAAGCATGTCCTGCTGTTTACCTCTTAATCTGTCATGGATTAAGTATGTGATGTGCTCACTTTGACATCCATTTTGTAAACCATTATTCTTACATCTGCACCTTTCACTCTTTTACTTATGGGCAAAATTCTTTTTGACTTATTTGTTTAACAAAGAATATACTCATGGTTCCCTTTAGGGGTGGGCTTGAGTATCATTATCTTGGAGGGAAGCACAGGAGTTGTCTTTCCTCCAAGCATGGAATATTCAGGGGTGTTGGGCAGTGATGGGCACCAGCCAGTTCACACTGGGTCGCCCGTACTGGTAGCAAAACTGGATGGCCATTCCCACCTCCCCCCCCCACGCCCCTCACAACCACACCTCCTCCTCGGTGAATTGCTCCATTTCCCCCTTCATCCAAGGCTTTTCCAGGGCTCTGTTTCAACAAGAAGTGCCTTCCCAGCCACTCTGGAGTGGCTGGGGAGGTGCTTCGGGCTGAAACAGAGCCCCAGAAAAGCCTTCGATGATGGGGGAGATGGCTTTGGAGGGGGCTGGCTTCATTTCCCCCTTCATCCAAGGCTCTTCCATGGCTCTGCTTCAACCAGAAGCTCTATAGCGAAGAGCAGTCACATGGCCAACAGGCCATGCCCACCCAGTCACATGGCCATGCCCACAGTGTGGTAGGAAATGTTTTTGATGCCCACCACTGGTGTTGGGTGATTATTTCATCAGGTAAGCTGCAAGCTGCATACTTTCTGTTACAGTAGTAATTAAGCGAATAAAGCAAGGAATACAACAGGGTAAAAAATGCAGCTGCCCAGGTGGTGATGGGGTGTGGACGTTATGCCCATGCCTCCCCACTACTCCAGGAGCTGCACTGGTTACCAGTGTGCCTCCGGGTGCAATTCAAGGTGCTGGTTTTGACCTTTAAAGCCCTATATGGTAGTGGGCCAGGATACCTAAGAGACAGCATCTCCCTAAGGATGTCTGACTGTCCAACAAGAGCAGACTGGAGAGGCTCTCTGATTGTACCATCCGCTAGAGGGGTTCACCTCTCTAGCACAAGGAGGGCCTTCTCCATGTCTGCACCGGCCCTCTGGAACCTCCTGCCAACAGAGCTACATCTCCAGACGGAACTGCTGCCCTTCAGGAAAGAACTCAAAACCTGGCTGGCAGGCCAAGTATGGGGTGCAGGTGGAAGGGTTGCCTCTGTGGGGTGGTTGGTTTAGTGGAAAACCTCCTCCTTCGGTACCTTCGGTACCTGCACCCTTTTTTAGGGGGTGGGTGGTTTTAATTAGTTTTAACTATGTCATTTTTATATATGTTTGTAAACCCCCCCCCCCGGAGTCGGCCTTAGCCGAGTGTGTGGTAAAGAAATCGAACGAACGAACGAACGAACGAACGAACGAACGAACGAACGAACGAACGAACGAACGAACGAACGAACGAACGAACGAACGAACGAACGAACGAACGAACGAACGAACGAACGAACGAACGAACGAACGAACGAACGAACGAACGAACGAACGAACGAACGAGCGAGCGAGCGAGCGAGCGAGCGAGCGAACGAACGAACGAACGAACGAACGAACGAACGAACGAACGAACGAACGAACGAACGAACGAACGAACGAACGAACGAACGAACGAACGAACGAACGAACGAACGAACGAAAGAATTAACCCAGCTAAAGAACAGCCTAAGAAAAACAAAACTTTCTTCCACCATGCCCCATTGAAGATGTTTGACCACCATCTATCTTCAAGTAGACTTTTACATTTTTGGACTGGGACATGTGCAATCTTTCTAATCCCTTTGGCTATATCTGCAGTGGCAGGACTCCACACTCTCTTCACAGGCAATTCTGCATCTCATCCAGTCACCTAAATATATACCTACCACCAACCTCAAAAAACCCTTCAAAGGTTTTATGCACACCCTGTATCAGCAATCGGTTGAGCCCTCCTTCCCCATTGGCAACCTTCTTGTGGCAAGTTGCTGAATCTGCTGACATGACACGAGCGAAGCTTCCTGTGATGAAAGGAGTCAGTGGTGCACCTTGAAGCAGTCGATCATCCCACACTGATTTCTTCCGGAGCTGTCTGCTGAAGACAGGAGGGGTCCTAAATGCACACTTCTTCCCCAACATCAATTGATGGGTGAGATGGCCTAGATGACTTCTTGAGCCCCACATTGGCTGCCATAAATGTCGTGCTCCCTCCAGCTGCTCATGCCCAATTAAGCTCACCAGAAGCGGAGGTTGCAAAAACCACACAGTGAGTTTATTTAATCAAGCAAATGGCTGGGCGGCTACTTCAAGAAACATTCAAATCACTGTGACCTGCCAAGATAGGTGCAAATACTTATACAATTTTTCTACAAAAGAGATAAGATCAATACATTGCCATATAAGCAGATGTTGCAGTGCAACATTTTTTCTGTCATGCACAGAAGTATTTTTGCTGAATCATTGTGACTTGTGTACGTGATGCACTCACTTTGCCATAATGGCAGCTTTCTCATAAGTTTTGACACTCATTTTGCAAACCATTATTCTCATGTCTGCATTACTTTCCAATTTCACAGATTTTCCTTTCCTTTCATTGTTTGGAACATTTTATTTAAGAACCCTCTAACTTTGTAGCTATTACTCTATACATAATAGCTAGAGAAAAAGGGCCTAGCGGCATATCTACCAGCCTGCTTTGCAGTGTTAGCTGTAGTTAAGACTTTGATTTTAACAACATTTCATGGGGTCTTCCATACATAAAGACATTCCTGTGCTGGCTTATTTAAAACGTGTGTTTTTAAAATATAGGGTGTTCATAGCTAGGATTTATTGGCCAAATGTAATTTGCATTAGTCATGCTTCAAAGTAACTTTCTAGTTGCAGTCAGGAACAAAAATAGCAAAGGGAATAACACCTTTGAGGCATCAAAGTCAAATATTTTCTTGGGATGACTGCGTTAAGGAAAAGGCTATATAACTGCCATTCTTCAATAGCTGTGAGGACCCAGGGGCTTAATGTATTTTTCTGATTATTATCTTAGGTTTGCAGAATTAACCTATGTAGCAGGATATGTTCACTTAACATATGCAGGAACATCTGGAGTCTCACCCATACGTGTGTTTTTAGCCATAGAAGGTTTATTAATAATATTAGTATTGGCATTATTCTAGTGTTTGGAGGCTCAATTCGCAGTTACAGCCTTTCTTTTCCTTTTTGATACTATCCATTCACTGTGATGAGGCAACTGCTTTTCATCTGTGAGATTTACAGCATAAATTCATTCAACCTGACAGCTCTGCAGTTCTAAGATTATTATTATTATAAGGTCATTAAAAGCCCAGGCTGGTCTTGACAGCATATTAAAAAGATAAAATAGACTATACATTATCTCATATGAAATTACATCTCAATTTCTTTTAAATCTTCTATTTTCAGTTTTCAAAATGTTCAACCTAGCTAGGACATAGACAAGACTATTATTTTGTGTATACTACATATCAGGGATTCTCAGCCTGTGGCCCATGTGCCAGATGCACCCCACAGCACCATTTCATGTGGTCCCCCATGTGGGGGAGGAAGGGCAAAATGGTCATTCAGCCCCCAAAGCTGTCTGAGTGAGCGTGACCCACCCCCGGGTTTAGAAAGGTTGAGAATTCCTGCTGAATATTAATGAATGGACTGGGAAGGGATGTGAAATAAAAGTACATGTTTGGGAATAAATTGACAATTGCTAGAACCTGAAGAGTGCATGTTGGTACGTATGGACAGTCCCCTCTAGTGATGGGATTAGAGTTCAAGAGTTCACCATATTCATCAGCCACTCTGAGCAATTGTGCCTTTGACTGAACAGGAGATAAAAACTGCTTGTGATTTACTAAAATGTATAGGACTTAACATGCTTCCTTGTGAACTAAAGTGCCTGTTAGTCCTAAACATGTGTTCAGTTAAGCAGGTGACGTCAGTGTGTAATGGAGCAGTGAAATATATGTGATTGTCCTGGCCTCCATAGAGTTGTCTAAGTAGTATGTGTTTTGCAGTAACATTATACTGTGAAAAATTGAGATTTTTGTCCAGTGAGTTTCCAGCAGACAAAATCACTGTCCACTCACTTTTTCATCCAGCTATATCTTTAAACTACTCTTTTGCCAGAAAAAAGTAGAGATGTTATATTTTACTATCATTTCATATACAGTTATCATTGTGGGTAGTGATTCGATGCAACTCAGCTTTCACTCAACAAAACATATGTCTTTGCATGGTGAAAAGAGCAGAGAAAGGACATTTTCAGGTTTCCTAGACCTTTCTTTACCTGCTCTGACTTGTACTGACCTTCTTTAAAACTAAAATTCCAGTTCTTAGAGTAGCTAATGTCACTTTTTCCTTCTCACACTTACTGCTTGTTTCTCCAAGGAGGAGATGTCTTGCTTCTGTTTTTTAGGGATGAAAGAGGCAGTCATGGCTTCTGACACCTCCAACTTAGCTAGCTAGAATTAGGACTTCTATCACTAAGACATGTTCTTGCCTAATAAACACAAGCATTCTTATTCTCTTGGAAAGAATTATGGTCATGATGCCTTTTCCAAAAGAGACATGTGCTCAGTTAACCATTCCACAACTTAACATTGCTCCTCTGCTTTTGTGTCCTTACTTTCCAAGAGTATAACCCAAAGGTCTAATAGCAATCATGCTGTAGACCTACACAGCCATCTGACATTGTTTCTTTGTGTAATGTAATTGGAGTGGCTGATGAAATAGAAAGATTGTGGGCTACTAATAAAATAACACGTCTTCAAGTGCCGTATCTGATTCCAAATATTGGCTATCATCATGGCAATCAGCCCTGAAGATTGTCCTGGGAACAGGACTTTCCATTTACCTTCCACATCACAGTGTGACAAAAGTACCACTGATTCAGTTTCATGAGTCACTTTTTGGTTCTGAGTCCTTTTGGCACACCAAGTTCTTCTCAGCCCCAGGCCAGTATTCATAAATCTGCTGTTCTGAATCAAGATGGATTCAAGTGGGATTTAATCCACTTGGGGACCATCACCATTCTTTGTGGACTTTGCCATCCAAGGCCATTAGTCCTCAGGTTTGTCTGGTTAACTGACATCTGACGATAGGTGTTGAGTCACTGGCAGTATGGTCCATCCTATTACTATAGCAGTATAAGCTGGCCAGACATTGAAAATAACATTGCCAAGTCAAATCCAATCTATGGTGATCCTTCTCAAGGTTTTCTAGGTATAAGGTGCTCAGAAGCAGTTTGTCAGTTCCTTCTTCTGGAGGTTGCTCTGATACCACACTGTTTGCCCGAGACCACATTGGCTGGTTCTTCGCATGGAAGGTACACTGGGGAATCAAGCACTAAACCTCCAGCTACATGTACTCCAAATCTGTGAACTAAAGCAAGAAATCGCAAGTAGATAAATAGGGACCACTTCAGTGGGAAGGTAAACAGTGTTCCGTGCACTCCAGTGTCTAGTCATGCCTGCCACATGACCACGGAATCATCTGCAGAAGAAGACAGTGCTGCCTCTTCGGCTATGAAACAGAGATGAGTTTGAAACTGAATTCTAGAGTCGGATACGACTGGCTTTCGAACAAGGGTGACCTTTACCTTTACTATCTTGATATCTGGACCTGCACAAGACATTTTCCCAAGGCAAAGGACAAATGATATCCTTATTTGGACTGAAAACTGACCCTCTTTCAACATGAATACTGGAATAGAGTTCTCTGACATGGATGAAGATAGTAGACTAGTTTGTAGTGATGAAGGACGATCAGTCCTCTTGTTCTAATGCACAAGGAATGAGGACTCCGGAGGACCAGCTGCAGGACTGCCACTGTAGCATTTTCCAGCATCTGTCCCCTGAGGTAGTTCCCCCATTCTGTCTCATATTTGGATCAGTCCCCTTGGACACTTTAGTGTCTCGCACGGAAGACAAAGAACGAGTCGCAATAAGGACTAACACAGGTTTATTCTTGGATGGCCAGGGTGAACATGTGGTAATGGCGGAGGTACATCACATTATATACAGTAACGAAACACATTTGAATCTGGTTGCACGGTGGCTCATTGGCTGCCACCGTTGGGGGCGTCGACTTGAGGCACGCCCCCCTCTTCTGTAGTTCTTCATGCGGAGAAGTTCCCGCGGCTGTCCGTGATTTGGGGATTGAACCATGTGAGTATGAACGCTCGCATCCGCCCTCAATGGGCGGTTCGCTCGCGTTCCTTTAGCAGCTGTGATACATTGTGATATGGGGGCTGGTTACATTCATTTACTTAAAGCAACAGTGTCCTTGCATACACAACATCCCTCCCCCCTAGGATGGGACGAAGTCCCTTAACCATTGTGGCTTCCCGCACGTGCGCCTGGGGCGCGTGTCAGCTTGCCCTAACACAGGGGAGCCCGTGGCTCCTGGTCCCGCGTGGTCTTGTCCTGCAATGTAAGGTGGGGACTCGTTAGTGGTTCTGTGATGAGGCTGCGGTGACCTTGCCTGTGGGGACGGGAATGGAATGAACAGTTGGGAAGTGAACCCTTGCCTACCGCCTGCAGGCCCCGGGGACCCCCCTAGCACGAACTTCGGGACTGACGATGAGACCCTCGTGGACCCGCTGTCTCCCGCTGCCTGTTCGGGGGTCTGGGGACTTGCGGCTGGCGAGATTCCGCTGGCTGCCTGTCTTTGCGGCGCTTGTCTCTTGGGGGCCGGGACTATGGTGTACTCTAGCATGCCCGCGTTGCGGGGACTGAAGGTACCAGGGGCTGAACTGAAACCCCTCTTCTCGCTAGGACGGGTGGGGGACCACTCCGCTAACTCCCCCTGGTACGAAAAATCATAGTCAAACTCGTGCTCCTGGTCATAGTCGGGGACAAACTGATTCCTCTCTTTAATTTCGCCCTCGTGCGCCTCCGTGTCTCCCCCTTGGGTAATGCGGGTGGGGGAGGACCCTAACGCTGATTTCCCCTCACTGGTGACCCTTCTTCGGAGCTGGTCGGCGTGCCGTCTCCACAGTAGCCCTGAGCTAGTCTCTACCCTGTAGGACACTGGTCCTGTCTG
The DNA here is from genome assembly GCA_035047345.1 of Bradypodion ventrale. Lineage (NCBI taxonomy): Eukaryota > Metazoa > Chordata > Lepidosauria > Squamata > Chamaeleonidae > Bradypodion > Bradypodion ventrale. The sequence goes on along the minus strand of JAWDJE010000004.1, from coordinate 152,071,317 downwards.
CTCGATGACCGACCCCGGTACCCACGCCGGCCCCGAGGCCGCGTAGTTCCTACAGTAAACCGGGTCCCCTGTGGCAAAGTTCTTGGAGTTCCCCCCCCTAAATTTATATTTCTCCCCTCATCCTCCACCCTGGACGGATCCATCCGGTCAAACAGCGTTGCCGGGCGTCTCTTCATAAGCAGCTCGGCTGGGGAGAATCCTGAAGCTAAGGGGGTGGTCCTGTAGCTGATTAGGAACTGGCACAGGTGTAGGTTCAGGTCGCCGGGGCCCATGCGCCGCAGTGCGTCTTTCATAGTGCGCACTTGGCGCTCTACCTGACCGTTTGTGGCGGGGTGGAATGGGGCAGCCGTGATGTGCCTGATTGCGTTCCTCTCCATGAAGGTTTGGAACTCGGTCGACGTGAAGCAACTCGCGTTGTCGCTCACGAGGACGTCTGGCAGGCCGAAGCACGCAAAGAGTTTACGCAACTGCTTTATGGTTGTCGCGGAGGAGGTGCTGCTCACGGGGATTACCTCCAACCACTTGGAGTAGGAGTCGACAACCAGTAGGAACGTTGCCCCACGGAAGGGCCCCGCGAAGTCGACATGGATACGGGACCACGGTCCGCGGGCCGTGTCCCACTCTCTATGGGGTAGCCGGGGCTCCTCGGGCCGGGAGCTCTGGCAGCTCTCGCACGTGCCCACTAGGCGCTCTATGTCCGCGTCTATCTGTGGCCACCAAAAGAAACTTCTAGCTAGGGCCTTGGACCGCACGATCCCTGGGTGGCTGGTGTGCAGTAGCTTCAGCACCCTTGCCCTTAACTTTTCTGGGATAACCACCCGCTGGCCCCAGAGTAGACAGCCCCTTTCCAGGGAAAGTTCTACCCTGCGCCTACAGAACGGCTTGAACGGTTCCTCTGGGGGAGTAGTGGGCCACCCTTTCCTCACCCATGAGCTAACTTGGGCTAGGATCTTGTCGGCCGCCGTGGCTTTGGCGAGGTCGGCCGGAACAATGGGGGGTGAGTCGAGGGACTCAATTAACATAACCTGGTGGTCCTGCTCTACCTCGCATGCCGGGTCCCCCATGCTGGGGAGGGGGGACCGGGACAGTGCGTCCGCGTGTGAGATCTCCTTACCTGGGCGGTAGACTAACTCGTACTGATAAGCGTTGAGGAATATGGCCCAACGCAACATCCTGGGGGACAGTATTTGGGGAGTGGGTTTGCCGGTAGTGAAGATTCCCAGAAGCGGCTTATGATCCGTCACTACCGTAAACTCGCGGCCGTATAGAAAATCATGGAACTTTTTGGTCCCCGCAATTATGGCCAGGGCCTCCCTATCCGTTTGCGCGTAGTTGCGCTCAGCCTTTGAAAGGGACCTGGAGTAATATGCCACCGGGGCCTCCCGCCCGCTCTCTAACACGTGGCACAGGACCGCCCCCACCCCCACCGGGGACGCATCACATACTAGTACTACTGGCTTCCTTGGGTCAAAATGTGTTAGGACCGCGTCTGAGGAGAGGAGTGATTTCAGTTCTCGGAAAGCTTTCTCTTGTTTATCCCCCCACCGCCAAACCGCGTCCTTTTTTAGTAAGGCGTGCAGTGGCTCCGCAACCGATGCTTTCCTCGGCAGGAATGAATGATAAAAGTTAAGGAGCCCCAGGAACGACTGCAGCTCCGGCTTTGCGGTGGGGCGAGGGGCATTATGTATGGCCGCAACCTTGGACTCTGAGGGTCTGATCCCTTCTGGGGTTACTTTGAAACCTAGGAATTCAACCTCCCTCGCAAAAAACACACACTTGTCCTTCCTTAGGCGAAGCCCCGCTTTCTCGAAAACCGAGAGAACCCCATCTAGTCTTTTCGCTAGTTCTACCTCGCTCCCCGCTGTTATCAGCACATCGTCGAAGTATGGTAGAACTCCTGGAAGCCCCTTTAACAGGCGTTCCACGAGGGACTGAAAGATCCCGGGGGCCGAGTTCACGCCGAACTGAAGGCGCGTTACCTTAAATGCCCCCTTATGCGTCACGATGGTCTGCGCAGCGGCAGCGGCTGGGGTCACTGAGAGTTGCTGGTAGGCTTGGGCCAGGTCTAACTTGGCAAAACACCTCCCCCCATGAAGTGTGGCCAGCAGGTGGCTGACCACGGGTACCGGGTATGCATTTGGCCGAATGGCCTTATGCACAAATCCTGACCTCCCCGTTTGATTTAAGGGCCGTTACAATCGGCGTCTCCCACTCGGCCGAATCAACTGGAACCAAAATCCCTTGCCCCACCAATTTGTCCAGTTCCGCCTCGATTTTGTCCTTGAGTGCGAAAGGCACCCTCCTTGGCTTAAGGCGGGTGGGCCGGATTTCTGGGTCCAACTCGAATGAAACTGGGGGCCCCCTGTAAGTACCGAGCCCCTTTTTGAAAACGTCCGGGTGTGCATTGCAAACGTCCTGCATTGGGTCAGTCTCAGTGGCGTGGATACCGGACAGTTCTATTCCCAGGGGAGCAAACCACTGCGTTCCTAGGAGGCAACACTTCCCCCCCTTGAGGACCACTAGGGGCAGTCTTTCGGAGAAATTCTTGAACTTCACCTTGAACTTCCCCACCCCCAACACCGGGATCCCATTTCCCTGAACGTCCCGCAAATGGGACCGCATGGCCCGCAGCTTGGGCCGAGCCTCTGGGGGAATGCGCATGTACTCCCTCTGGGACAGTATAGAGTAGGACGACCCTGAGTCTATTTCCATTTTTACGGGGCGCCCCTGCAACTGTACCTCCACGTAGAATCGCCGGTGCTCCAGGGCCATGCGGCGTACGCCGTCCTCGCCGTGAACGGTGGAAACCTTCCTGGAACCGGCCGCCTTCCGCTGGTGGTGCTGGGGATGACTGGAGCCGCCTTTGTCCTCCGTTCGCCCACGCCTGCATACTCGGGCGATGTGTCCCTTTCGACCGCAGTTGTGGCACTCGGCCTTGCGGAAAGGACACCTCGTGCGGTCGTGGGCCGCGCCACAGCCGTCGCAGCGGCGGTCTTGCCGCTCTCGGTGTTGCCGCCGCTCCCCACGCTTCCGTACCTTCTGGACGCCGTCGTCGTCGCTGGTGTAGGAATCTGCCGTTGCGGAGGAGTCGTCGGAGGTTTCTGGAGTGCCGGCGGGCGACTTCGGTGCCCGCCAGGCTGCCTTCGCCGGAGTCCGCCGGGCCGCTTGGACAGGGGACTTGGCCCGCTCGGACGCTGTGCCACGGGCCTTGAACACCTTGACCCCGCTCCTGGCCGCCTCAGCCGCCTGCGCCTCTCGCAACACCTCATTGAACGAGAGGTGCTCGTCGCGGGTCATGAGCTTCCGTTGTAGCTCTTCGTCCCGCAGGCCGCACAGCAGGCGGTCTCGCAGGGCCTGGTTCAGATCGTCCCACTTGCAGTGCACGGCCGCCAGCCTGAGGGCCGCTGCGTAGTCGGACACGGACTCGCCTGGGCGCTGGTCCCGCCGGTGGAACGCGACCCGGGCCGGAAAAATCGAGACTGGGGGCTGGAAGTGTGCCCTCAGCAGCTCCAGGAGTTGGTCGATCGGCACGGCTTCAACCTTCTTTGGCGCCACCAAGTTCATTAGGATGCGCAGCATGGCCGGTCCCACCTGGGCCAGGAAATGGGAGCGTATCAACGCGTCGTCGTCGACGCCGGCTGCTTCCATTGCGTGCCGAAACTGGCACTCGTAGAGCTCCCACTGCTCAGGCTCGCTGACGTCGAACTGGTACGTCTTGACTCTGGGATTCGCCATGATCCCACCTTCGTCGCCAATTTAGTGTCTCGCACGGAAGACAAAGAACGAGTCGCAATAAGGACTAACACAGGTTTATTCTTGGATGGCCAGGGTGAACATGTGGTAATGGCGGAGGTACATCACATTATATACAGTAACGAAACACATTTGAATCTGGTTGCACGGTGGCTCATTGGCTGCCACCGTTGGGGGCGTCGACTTGAGGCACGCCCCCCTCTTCTGTAGTTCTTCATGCGGAGAAGTTCCCGCGGCTGTCCGTGATTTGGGGATTGAACCATGTGAGTATGAACGCTCGCATCCGCCCTCAATGGGCGGTTCGCTCGCGTTCCTTTAGCAGCTGTGATACATTGTGATATGGGGGCTGGTTACATTCATTTACTTAAAGCAACAGTGTCCTTGCATACACAACAGACACAGAAGAGTAATGCCTAAACTTAGTATTCAAACCAAGTGGTTTTGAACAGAACTTCTTTTCCCCCTTCCTCTTCACAATGCAGTTACAAGGTGAAAGTGGCCAAAAGTAATAATCCAGAAGAGTGATGTCCCTCCCCACCCCCCGTACAGCTCCTTTCCTGTGAGGGAACTACTATAGTTCATAACAGATGCTCCTTTTTGGATTTGGTGAAGGAAGCATGATGTCATGCAACCTCAAAAGCATGCCAGTCCCTTTGCTGCTCTAACAGAAGGTTCCACACCCAGTGCTTAATGTGTTACACAATCTAATGACTAGCCTCTATAGGGATGTGAATGTTAATTACTTACAATAAATGATATATTCCCACAGTCTATAATATTTTTATGAAGTGCTTGAAAGAATTATAATTAAAGTTCTACATTCCAGTTATTTTTCTTTCTCCTTGGAAATGATTTAATCTAGTAATATTCCAGATCACTTACATCAAAACATTCCATTTACATCATTTGAGAGGCTTGAATACTACAAATGGAATGTTTCATTGCAACTGATTGTGACTATCAACAGATTAACTACTTTACAATGCAAGATGGAATGCACCACAATTGTGGAAAGTTAGAAACAAAACTTTATCTAATCGAACCAGCCTTTATCCATTTGTAAAATAAAAAAAACGAAGGAAAAAAAACAAATGAGAGATTTGTTTGCATACAGCTAGCTTCTATAACATTTTCTTCACCCAGAGGTAGTGAACTTTTGGTATCCAGATGTCTTGGATTACAAATTATTGAAAGTATAGGTTGGAGATTCTGAAATTTAAAGTCCAAAAACATCTGTAATGCCAAAGGTTTGCCACCCATGAGCTGGACACTAAATCTGCACTGACATGGAGACAGCTACTGTTGTATTTCATATGTTCTCTATCAGAAAACCTATCCTAAATTAGTTAATCTTCCTGTGACCATTTCACAGTTTCATATAAATATTCACTCAAGTCTTTTGCAAGGAGTCTTGGGTCTGGAGTTATTTGACACTACTGACCTTGAAGCAGCCTTTCCCATCGCACATTTGGCAATAAGTAACATGTGGATGTCTAGAGAAGACTTACTTCACCATGAGTGGAAAAAATAGTTTATGGTCATCCTTTGAATGTAGATGAAGCATTTCTACTACTTATAAATTGATACTCAGATGAACTGATAAGACTGAAAAAGGTTATCTGATTTCACAATGAAATTACCTCTTACAAGGATAAATGTCAGTAGTAATAGACACTCCCAGACTCTAATTACCAGAGTATTGTATATTTTATAGTGCAGTGGTGCCCAAACTACGAGCGGGCCCAGTTAGGCCCATGCATATAATTAATCCAGCCCTGGCTGAGTTCCCGGGCTCTCCTAGGACCGCCCCCCCCCACCTGACGTCACTTACAATGTCAGCCATGGCGGCGATCACGCTTTGTCCCCACTGCACCGAGCAGCCTCTGGCTTGGTCCCCTCACTTCAGCAGCCTTTGGGGACATGGATTGTTGCATTGGGAAAATTTTTGGAGCCTTCCCTATTTCAAAACCTGCGGTGCTAGGAAAGCCCCATGGTGTGCCCGGGACCAAGCCAGAGGCTGCTCGGAGCAGCGGGGACTAAGCGTGATCACTGCCGCTTCCATGGCTGATGTCAGAACCATCAGCAAAAGGAGCAGCCCAGCTCCGGCCCCACACCTGTGTGTCGCCTGCCTTAGCCCAGACAGGGGAAGGAAGAAGCGCTCCCATTGGGCTGCTGGGCAGAGTGAATTCTGTGCTGTGGTGATGGCCTGCATGCTTACAGAGAGGGCTCTGAGATGCCATGGGTTTACCACCACTGACCTAGATGGTCATCTTGCTCCCAACAAATAACCCTTCAGGGGTATGAGAATTAAACAAACAAAACATGTACTCACAAGCATTTTAATATAATTTTGTACTTTTACTTGATCCTTTCTTAGTTTATGGTACATATGTGGAAGGAGGGGCAGCATGGCATGTTAGATGGAATGGGAGATATGATTATACTAGTTGTAATTCCAGCCCAACTGTATTGTTCATTTGGTGGCCTTGGGTTAGACTTTTTCAACACATGTTAACTAAAAAAAAACTTTTCCGTTTTTGTTAGCTAGAATTACTTTTGAAAGCATGTAATTTTCCATTCAAGTGCCCATTTATGTGCAAAGTAACAAATACTGTTGAGTTTCATTGCATGCATCAATTTAAGTCTCCTCACTCACATCATCTAGAATTCTCCCTCCTCCCCCAAGACTATTTATCAACTTTTCACTGTTTATTTAATTGGTCTCCAACACAGATGTTTCCCAGTTTACATCAATCACCTCTGATGACTGCTGCAGAGATATGCACACCTGTCAACCCGCGGTTCCGGAAAAATGGGACCTGCGCACATCGCTTGTGCACAGGTCACTTTCCACGCATACATTGAAGGGTTTTACCCCTTCCATGCATGCGTGGAAGCGCTACACCACTTGCGCAGCTCCTACACAAGCGGTGTAGCGCTTCCAGGCATGTGTGGAAGGGGTAAAACCCTTCCACGCATGCATGGAAAGCGCTATGCTGCTTGCGTAGGTGCTGTGCAAGTGGTGTAGCGCTTCCACGCATGCACGGAAAGTGTTTCCCCCTGCTGCCAAATTACGGGGTTTTGGCAGCGCGGGGCGGGTTATGACGTCAATCGACGTCAAATTACGGGGTTTTCCCGCCAAAATCGGGATGGTTGACAGGTATGGAGATATGTAATAAATATGCAATGAACAACGTGATGTTGCATTTAAGCAGTTATTTTAACTCATCTGCTGATGGGCAGGAACAGAATTTGAATGTGCTTAAATTATGATTTAAGAGTCTTACTTCAGCGGGATAGAAATCCATGTGTCTCCGATAATTTACTACATTCATCTATTATTTTATACATTCATGGAGCAAAACTAGGAACATATTGTCCCCACTCCCATTTCACACATCATATAGGTGTGAAAGATTGGAGAGTAAAGAAAGCTGACGGGGAAAATAGATGGTTTGAAATATGGTGCTGGAGGCGAGCTTTGCAGATATCCTTGACTGCCACAAAACTGAACTAGTGAGAGCAAATCAAGTCTGTACTATCTCTGGAGGCAAAAATGATGAAATTGAGGCCATCCATTGGACACATCACAAGAAGTGAAGATTATTGGGGAAAAATTAATGCTAGGAAAGGTTCAAGGAAGCAAGAGAAAATTGAATATGAGAACAATTGACTCTCTAAAGTAGTGGTTCTCAACCTTTTCAAGCCAAGGGCTGGGTCAAGCTCCCTCAGACAGTTAAAGGGGCCAGACTGGTGGTTCCCTTGCCATTTACAGCAGGGAGTCTGCCTTTATAATTTTCTAGAGGAACAGCCCATCAAGCACTTCAGAAATCTGATGGCTAACTTGTATATATGTTGTTTTTATAGGCTTGCTCCCATTACTACATCATTTGTTCTTTTTATTATAGTCTTTTTTCTATTTCTATTTACTGTATATTTATAATTTAAAAAACATATGCAGTAAGGGGTAATTTTTGTTTGTTTGCAAACAACAACACTGGAATGCCTCACTAAAGGAAGTCCTCCTGGGTCCATAAATGTTCCAGGATTTTTATTATATTTAATTTTTAAAAAACCACCACCCGAGCATACAGTAACATAGGCAATTTTGTATTAAAATGCAAATGAAACTTATTATCTCCCATCCCTGTTTGTGTCTATCTGCAAAAGATTTTAGTCTCATTTCTGAGCTAGAGGTCTTATGCCAAATTAGGTCACCATTTTACTGTGGAACAAATGGTAGTATGACTTCAACTGGAAGAATTAGAAGGATTGTTTGGGAAGATTCAGCGATATAGCATGTTCTAGGCTTTGAACTATTTTACTTACTTTTACTATTATTTTATAACAGAAGACCCTTTGTAACCTGGTAGCACTAGCAATACAGTATTGGATTAAAGAAAAGCTTTTCAATAAGGATAATTTCTCTTCCAAACTTAAGAGTCTGCACTCTTAAGTTAGTTTAGTGTTCACTGTGGGTTGCCCGTGGGAATAATTGGCCAAACCTTTCCCCAGGGGTTCACCCGGCCTTCAACAGATCTGGGGACCACCCAGACTTTGCAGGAAAGGCAATTGGGGTACGGGCTAGCTAGTTAGTTTGGGGGGCAAATCATAAAGCCTTGGCTGATGGCTACGATAGAAACAGGGCAAAAACCAAAGATGATGACTCTAAAGTTCTCCGCTCCTGGCTGTGAATTAAGTTAGGCAAACAAGCCGCGCCAGACAGCAGAACGATTAGGTACCCAGAGTCAATACACATTGACTCCGAGACTAGGGCAGGAACAATGGGTTTCGCCAGCCCAAGGTAATTAGGTGCAAGTTGTCCATTAACCCCAGGGTAACTTCCAAGAGCAGGCATTGTAGCTGGACCACCGGAAATGCTACATATGTAAGCCTTCTGTATTGGGGGGTCACGCGCATCCTAGACACACATCACCCCAAGGCAGGGTAATAAATACGTGCCACCTGACCCAGATCGGGGTCTGGACTTCACCGCACAATTGCCACTCCAACATCTGGCAGCCATTGCAACATCTGGTGACCCCAATGTGATTCTTCTCTGAAGCCACGATGTGATTCTTCTCTGAAGCCATGACGTGATACTTCTCTGAAGCCACGATGCTACCCCGATCGGAACCTGACGTGATCTCAAGGCTAGGCCAACGCGGTCCCCAGCAAGGCCGCAATGATCTGGAAGCAAGAAAGCCAACACGACCACAAGCCTGGCAGTCCCCACGCATTGGAACAGACACGTTCCAAATCCAGGGGAGAGCCATGATCCTGAAACAGCAGAGGCAGAGCAGCAGAAGCCCATGGCAGAGAGCCATAGCCACAATCCTGATCCACTGACCAGACCCGTGGGACATCGTCCTGTGCACAATTCGCCCCGTCGTACTACCTCAAAAGGCACGCCGACTCATCCTGCGGAAGCAAATCTGGGGATCCCCCGATCAGGTAGTAATGGGGGCTTGCTGGGGGGGGGGGGCAAAACTCATCCATCAGGCAAAGAGTTCAGGTGGAAGAGATCAAGGGCCTGGCCAGGCTATTTCGGATAAGGGTGCAGAGGAATCACCTGACCGACCTGGTGGTGCATCTGGGGGAACACTGTTTGTTCTAACCAGAAGTAGGCATGATGGATCCAGAGATTTGGGACAGAGTAGGGAAATGCCTTAAGGAAGAACCCCCCAGCCCCCGCCAAAATCATAGGGACTTCGAGCAAGTGTAGGCAGATAATTGCAGCAGTCAGTCCAGCCCGGGTAGAGACTGAGAAACCCCCAGTGTACATAGAACCATCAGCCCCAGCACGTCTCTACCTGACCATCCAGTTCAGACATGGGGGCTTAGGGGACTCCCCTTCCATGCAGAAGCCACGGGAGTGGGCAGAAGCCTAGGAAGTGCAGGCGCTTCCCAGGTCATTAAGAGTCCCTTCCAGCTAATGGTAGAAGAGGAGTTGCACAAGGGGGAATTGCCGGCCGCAGAACTGGCCGAGCTCCAGATGCTATGTCCAGTCCGATTAGAGTTGGACGCCCTTACGGGCAATCAGGTGGCGGTATACACACCTATTCCATACAAGCTGCTTGCGGAAATCCACAAAGCCATCACAGACACAGGGCTCCAAAGTAGATTCACCAGGGGCATGCTCCAGCAGCTGTGGGAATCCACCACACTCATCCCTCATGACTAGAACGTCATGATGAGGATGATGCAGAATCCCAGCCAGTACCTATTGTGGGACAGCGAGTACCGGCTGGAAGCGCAGGCTAGGGCTGCCAGGATGGGAGGAGCAGTAATTCCTGAGCAGCTATATGGCTCAAGGCAGTTCGATACCATCCAAACGCAGTCCATCCTGCCAGCGGCCACACTCCAGCTGGCTTCTGAGGTCACCTTCAAGGCATACCTCAAGGTACCCACCACTGGCAATGACGCCAATAATTAGACCTCCATCAAACAGGGAGCACAGAAATCCTACATGGACTTCATTAACCGGTTAGAGGAAGCAATTAGCAGACAGATAGACAACCAGGAGGCCCAAGAGGAGCTTATGATGAAGCTGGCAAAAGACAATGCCAACCTTAACTGCCGCAAAAACTTGCAGGCAATGGGTCACAGAACTGATTTGACTCTTACCGATATGATCAGGGCTTGCACAGACATTGGAACAGACTCCTATAAAATGGGGCTGTTAGCAGCGGCTGTGTAAGGGGGGAACCAACCCAAGGGAGCTTGCTGCCAGTGTGGCAAGTTGGGGCATTTGCCAAAGAGTGCAGGTCGAAACAGCTCCACAAAAGGGGGTGGTGCCCCCCCATGGGCTGCCCGGCCACACCATCCACCCAGTGCCCAAGGTGCCACAACGGCTTCCACTGGGCCAGCAACTGCCCAAGTTCGGGAAACCGGACTATGGGCATGTCCCTAGCCCCGGTCCAAATAGAGACAACTACCACCCTGGAAGCTCCAGAACGGACATCCCAATAGTCACCCCCAGCATTTCCGAGGCACAGGCGGGAACCCAGGGCAGCACAGGGTTAGACCTAGAATGCCAGCAGAACATTATTTGTGACCTGCCAGGCACAGTCAATTTAGTTAACACCCAGTACAAGGGTCCCCTGCCCCAAGGGACAGTAGGGTTAGTCTTGCCTCAAAGCAGCACAGGGAAGAAAGGGGTCTTTGTGATCCCGGGAGTCATAGACTCCAATTACACAGGCATCATCAAAGACCAGCTGTGGACACACTTACCCCAAACAATCAGCAAAGGGGATTCAGTAGCGCAATTGATCATGGTTCCATATCATCTGCCAGGTGGGGACAAGGAAGTGATCAGAGGAGATTCAGGATTCGGCTTGGCAGACCACCAGAGAGAGGAAGGGGCAGTAGGAGGATACCAGATCATAGCGACAGTGGAGCAGAACATAGAGTGGAAACAGCAACCTGTCGTTAAGGTATTTTTGAACAAAAGACCTTTTGACAGTCTGTTAGACACTGGAGCAGATGTCACCGTAATTAGCAGGAAATTATGGCCCGATGAGTGGGCAATCGAGGCAGTCTCAGATGTGTGGGGGGTAGGAGAAGTTCAAGAAGCTTACAGGAGCTGAGACTGGGTGGAAGTCACTATTCCGGGGGCAGATGGCACAGCGTTAATATGCCCGAACGTCCTAAACATACCTGTCAATCTCTGGGGAAGAGAATTCTGCAACAGTATCACACCACCCTAACTTTTGGGTAATGGCCCTGCCACTCAAATGGTTAACCAATGAGGTGGTATGGGTGGAACAGTGGCCAATAGTTGGGAAGAAGTTAGAGGCTTTAAAGGAGCTTGTTAAAGAGCAGCTGGATGCGGGACACATAGAACCATCTACCAGTCCCTGGAATTCACCGATTTTTGTCATTTAAAAGAAGTCCGGGAAGTGGCGAATTCTCCATGATTTAAGGGAAAGCAATAAGTGCATTCAGCCCATGGGGCCACTTCAATGCGGCACCCCCATCCAAACATGATCCCTGAAGGGTGGGAGATCCTGATCATAGACTTAAAGGGCTGCTTTTACACCATCCCTTTAGACCCTAGGGACAGGGAAAGGTTTGCGTTTACAGTGCCAGTCACTAACCATAAGGAGCCAACCCGAAGCTCCACATGGAAATTTTTGCCACAGGGAATGCTCAACTCGCCAACCCTATGGCAAATCTATGTCCACAAGGCCTTGAAGGGGTTCCAGAACCTGCACCCCAAAGTCTTAGTCTGCCATTTCATGGATGACATATTGATCACAGTGCCCAAATTAGGCAGCGACGTATTTTGCGACCTCCAGAGCACAGCGGGGGAAAAAGGATTAGTCATAGCTCCTGAGAAAGTGCAGAAAGCCGAACCCTATTCTTATCTGGGACATCGGTTGCTCCGATCGTTCGCAGTGCCAGTGCTGCCTAAGATCAATATTAAGGACTCAGTCACGCTAGTAGAACTCCAGCAAATTTTAGGGAGCATTAATTGGGCAAGGCCATATTTTAAAATAGACACAGACCTCTTAAAACCACTTTTCTCGCTGCTAACCCAAGGGAAGCAGCCAGCTGACCGGATGCACATTCTGCGCAAGGCTAAGCAAACACTCCAGGCAGTAAAATGCATTTTCAACCATCGATGGGTAGACAGGATTAACGAGGGGCCATACGCCCCCGTGCTAAACCTGTACATCATTCGAACAGGGACCATGTTCGCAGGAGCACTAGGTATAGACTCCAGCAGCCCCCCCCCTAAAATCGTGGAATGGGTGTATCTACCGAATACCTCCTCCAGGAACATCGTTCCTCCACAAGAATTGGTAGCCACAATAATTCACAAGGGGAGGCTAAGAGCAAGGGATATTTCAGGACATGACTTGGCCAAGATAGTCGTGCCATTCAATAAAGAGCAAATGCAGCAGCTAATGCATCTGGGAGACACCCTACCCATAGCATTAGAAGGGTTCACGGGGAGCCTGGCATATCACTTGCCAAAGGACCCCAGACTAGTCTCACTTCAGACTCAGACAATCAGGTTGCAGGAAATGCTGTCCTTGACTCCCCTCCAGGGAACCAAGACAATATTCGCCGATGGGGGAAAAGGTACGGAGTTCTCACTTGGCATGAAGAAAAGGCTTGGAAAATGCTGCTGACACTTCTGCAGAAATCAGCACAGAGAGCAGAGCTGGCAGCAGTGAACCTTGCTTTGAAAATTCTCGCCCAGGAGCCACTGAACATCATCACAGATAGTCAGTATGTTAGGAATTTGATCCACAGTCTACCGGGAGCTTACATCACTCCTGCCATAGACAAGAATCTGCTGAGCCTATTCTTGACCATGCAGTTTCACCTGTGGCACCGCAGAGAAGCACTGTACGTTGCCCACATTAGGAGCCACAAGGATTTACCTGGCCCCATCTCCGAGGGCAACAGCAATTTCAAATTACAATTATCCCAGTTTACCAATTGCAATTCCCATGATTGTATATATATGATATTGTGTACCTGTGATATGGCATATATCGGACAATCTAGGCGACTGCTTAAAGTTAGATTGGGTGAACACCAATCTCGAGTCAGAAACCAAGTCATCACCACGCCCATGGTTGCTCATTTTTTAAACAAACAACATACTTACAAAGACATGAAAATTGTCGTCTTGGAATCGTACCATCAACAAAAACACCATATAATAGATGTGGAATGCTTCCTCCTTCAAAGGGAAGCCTTTTACATACATCATTTTTGCACCCTGCTCCCCCATGGCATGAATACTGATTTAGATTATTCCGCTTTCTTATAAATTCTGCATTGGCTTTCCTTATTTCAGAACTAAGGTTCCTTTAAGAAATACATTCAGTTTTTTTATACACGTGTGCTGCTTCCATAGTTAAGTGCTTAAATACCGTCACTTTTCAATATGTTTTAACGCTTTAACCCAGGATGAATTACCAACAAGAAGTTGTTTAGAAGCGCGCTAATATTCCTTCAGGTATTTTTATCCTTATGCTTGTTAGATAATATAATATTCGCTGTTAGTTTTCTAATAGGACATTTTGTATTTTCATACACTTGATATTGCTTGTTAGATAATATAATATTCGCTGTTAGTTTTCTAATAGGACATTTTGTATTTTCATACACTTGATATTGCATTTTAGCACTGTTTTCTTGTATGGGCAACCTTACTTGTATATTGTTCTTCCACAGACTCTTGATAAAGATCTCGAAATATTCACTTCTTACCGGAAGGATATTGAGATTCGTATTTGTTGCTACACCTCATGATCTGTATAATTACCACGTTCCGCACTGACTTTACCTCCAGGATGGTGTTGCTTTTGACTTACCTTTCTTATGAACTGTTTGGTGTCATCGTACATTTTGAGACATTGTATTGCTATTGGCATCTGTGCCTTTTATTGCACTTTCCACTGGTTTGCCATGCTGGAAGCTTGTATTGTCATTTGTTGGATACAGTCCTGATCTACTTTTTTGTACCGATGACACTTTGAATGCATTGTTATTTGTGTGACACACCTCATATATATATTTGCGTATACTACCATTTGCATATACAGTGACTGGTTCGACGGTGTCCTTAGCGGTGATCAGGACATCATCAAAATAGGGCAGGACACCCGGCAACCCTTTCAAAATATGTTCTACAAGAGATTGAATTATTCCAGGGGCCGCATCCACCCCAAATTGTAGTCTAGTTACATTAAATGCCCCCATATGCGTTACTATGGTCTGGGCTATGGCAGTAGCTGGAGACAAAGTTAATTGTTGGTAAGCCTGGGCAAGGGCAAGTTTTGTGAAGCAATTTCCTCCATGCAAGGAGGCAAGAAGGTGGCTTACCACGGGCACAGGATATGCGTTCGGCGAATAGCTTGATTGATGGTACACTTGTAGTCAGTGCATATCCTGATCTCCTCGTTACTTTTCAAAGCAGTCACAATTGGTGTGTCCCACTCTGCAGAGTCCACTGGCACTAGGATGCCTTGCACCACCAGTTTGTCCAGCTCAGCTTCTATCTTCTCCTTTAAAGCAAAGGGTACCCAGCGTGGCTTCATCTGGATAGGCCGGATGGTTGGGTCAAGCTCAAAGTCAACAGGGGGTCCTTTGTATAAACCTAAACCCTTTTTGAACACCTCAGGATGTGCAGCACAAACATTCCGGATTGGGTCAGCATCTATTGCGTGGATGCCAGAAAGCCGGATTCCCAGGGGCCTAAACCATTGGGTCCCAATAAGACAGTTAGTGCCCTGCTTAACTACAACCAATGGCAAGGAGGTGCAAATGTTTTTGAATTTAACCAAGAAATTTCCCACCCCTAGGACCGGAATCTGGCAACCTTGCACATCCCGGAGGGAAGTTTTAAAGGATTTAAGCTTGGGTCGAGAGGCAGGGGGAATTCTCAAAAACTCCCGCTGTGGGGTTATGGAAAAGGTAGTACCGGAATCCACCTCCATCTTGAAGGGGACGTCTTGCAGGCTCAGGTCCGCGAAGAAACGCTCGCTGACGATGCCCACTTGCCACAGCTCAGGCTCGGGTGACACTTTGGCGATGGACGTTTTGCGGTGATGAATCTTCTTGGACTCAGGCACTGGAGTTCTTTGCTTTCACTGTTGGCATATTTTAGCAATGTGCCCTCGTCGCCTGCAGTTGTGGAATTCTGTGTTGCGGAAAGCACACTTCTTGCGGTTATGCCGGGCTCCGCAGCCATCGCACTTGCAAAGAAATTTCTTTTCCCGATTGTCATGGTGCTCTCAGTGCTTTCGTCGGACTGCTCGGACTTCTCCCTCTGCGTCGCTGGACTCTGAAGAAGAGGTAGAACCAGATGATGCTGAGGAGGATGAAGATGAACTTTGCTGAGCTTGCACAGCTGAGTCAGTGGCACTGGTGATGGAGTGGCGATGCCAGAAGAGCTTTATCCTGGACCGTGCGGCCTCAAACACTACTGCCTCTTCTAGGACAGCCTTGAAGGTTATTGTCTTTCTGATCATGAGGCGACATTGAGCATCTTCATCCCTCATGCCGGTCAGCGGATGGTCCTGGAGTGCTTCCTCGATGTTGTCCCACTTGCATGGAGCAGCAGCAATGCGCAGCACAGTGTAGTAGTCTGCAATGGATTCACTGGGTAATACATTCCGCTCCTGTCAGAAAACACAGTTAACATACATAACAGTTAGTGATGCTTTCTTTCAGATAAATACTGAGGGGACTGTAGCCTTAAACTTTAATTGGTTGAATGGAACAAACATGCTTTGGATTTGTGATATATTTTTGATCTATTAGCTTTTGCTGATGCAGGATGATCTTTCCTGCTCTTTTTGAAAAAATGTATAATTAAACCCAGCTTCAAAGCTGCAGCCAAAACCAACTGAATAATTGTAATCTTATGTAGGGAGAAATTCAATAGTTTATGACACATTTCTGATTATAAACCACTTGGCAGCAAGGACCTGATCCAGATCAACTGATGCTGTTTAACCTTTAATGAGTTTTGAGCACACTTTGGAGAGAACTGTGTTTTTTTAAGGAATAGCACCATTATATATTTTTATGACTGCTGTAAGTGTCTAGCACTTATAATCTGGTTTGTCTTAAAAAAAACTGTGTAGTATGGTACTGTGTGAAATGTTGGAAGGAAAGATAAAGAACTACTACCACAGGTGAGGATATTTGTTATATGTTTTCATTTGTTTGTAGCAAAAAAACCCTCATTTTTTATTCTGAGAAAATTATTGATTCAAATTGAATAAATGTATTGGTTTGAAGAATATATTCTTTACTTATTATGTAGAAAACAATACAGTAAGAATTTTTGATTCACAATAGGGCTGGGCATTTGACTTGGTAAAATCAATTGATTGGCAAAATATTTTGAAATATTCTTTAAGAGAATTAGTCCAACCAAATTGCTAGAGTTCTTCACTTGTAACAATTAAATTGTTATGTCAAGAGCTTTTCTACTGCTCATCAACATCACCTTGAGAGCAAACTAAACAACTTAGAAGTCAACTGGGTTCACACTGTGGTGGGATATGTTAGAGTCTTATTTAAATTATAGTTAATTGTTTCTAGCTTCATCTAACTATGTATACAATAACATTGAACATGAAGGGAATTGTTGGGATTGTGGGCCAGATCTGGCCCATGGATCGTGGAAGTGACTGATCAATAAAGGCATATGAGGCAGAGTGGAGTGAAGATCAGTGGTTTATTCATCAGAAGGCACCATAATTATACTCTTTCCTGGGCCACTTGCAGGAAGGGTTGAGCATGGCCCGACACCAGTTAATTAGTACAATACACATTTCATCAGGGGTGATAATTACTAGGGAATAACCGGACAGGTTACGTCTAATCCAATCATGGACTGCTTTTCCGGAGCTATCTAACGCAAACATGGGATGACAGTTTATTCTTGGGATTGGGGGAAACCAGCTAAGATGAAGTCTAAGACAGTGCTTCCCAATCAGTGGCATGTATTACCACTTGTGGGATACAAAAAAGTCCAGTGGCATATAGCATTATCATAATTACTACAAATTCACTTTCCTCTGTCCAGATGTCCCCTTAAAAGTGTGATGTACTGTTATGTTTGAATCCTACTTGTGATAGATTATCCATTTGTGTCTTAATGGAAAACTAGTATAATTTTGGACACACACAAGCCAGAATCCTGTTTTATATGTTATTACTGCAAAAATGTGATGCAGCTGAGCAAAGGCCATTTCAGGGGAATTAAAATTCCCTCTCTTGTCCAGGTCTGGCAATCCCTAGGGATACCCTTCATCTCAGAATTTTTTTGGGGAGCTGTGCAGTAGGAAGGTCAGTGCTTTAATGTCCAAAAATCACAGTCGCTGATCTCAGCAGTAGGTCTCAGATCAGTGGTGACAATTTTCAGGCATTAAAGAGCTCCTCCCTCCTGTTCTGTGCAAACAATATTCAAGTTATACTTTCTCTTCAACGTAGGTCTTTCACCTACATGCTTCTTCTTCTTCCATGGGAAAGAGAGAAAACACCCCGGAAGAGCAAATATACTACAAAATATGTATTTAATAAGTGGAAATGCAAGTAAAAAGACACTCAGAAACCGGACAAACAGTGAAAATACAATCTAAGTAGGCAGACACCACAAGACAGCCCACACGAGTGGGAGAGACTATGACGATAGTATGTCCGAAAAAGCTGATATGTCAGCAGGGTGGAGCCTGATAATGAGGTAAAAATGTCCGTAGAAGAGTCACAAGTTTTAAAGCTGGTTCAAAACATGGATCCCGTAGTGGTCCGTGTATGCGTATGCTGAATGGACGAAAAAAGCCGAGTATTTTTTTTTTTTTTAGTTTTGATGCTTCTTCTGTTTCTTTTTTTTTTTTAAATTTTCAAAAATTTATTTCTCGATACACGTCCAATAATTAAAAAACAAGAGATAACAAACAGAACCAGATGGAGTACCTCTTTCGGACATGTACCTCTGTGAGGCTCAGGGGGCCTGATCCACACTGTTTCTGATTCCCCCCAACCTGGCCGGGCAGTGGGGCAAGGCAAAATGCTGAGGGGGAAACTCCTTCTTCGGCTGCAGGTTTTGCCTTGCCCCACCACCCGGGCAGGTTGGGGGACATCGGAAACAGTGCGGATCGGGGCCCCCTGAGCCTCACAGAGGTGGCAACAGTTGGATCTACGCTCACCCACTGCGGGCAGGGAACGCAGAAAAATGATGCATTGAATAACATCTAAAGGTCATTATCCGATGCAATGTTTTTCTCAAAATAGCTGGACGTTATCCGATTTGGACATTGCATGAAGTGGATGTTGTACAAGGTATTACTGTATGCCTGATTATGGTTCAAAAATACGCCAATCTTTGAGGAGGCTCTTTCTGTGTACCCCACTTACTTATCAATTATACAATTATAATAACATAGTAATAATAATAGGTTTATTTATATCCTGCCCTCCTGGCACAAGTGCCACTCAGAGTGGCTTTACAGCATAAGAAAAAAGAAAACTTTCTACAACAAAAAGGAAGCTTTCTCAACAATATATACTACATCATACAAATATCAAGCACAGCAATACAAAAATACAAATATAATGCAATTACAGTTCACAATCAAGATACACAATACAATATACCCTTATCGCCCCACTAATACATAATACAACATACACAAAGCTCACCCCAGTCCACAAAAAAGTCCCAAAATGGGCAATGATGGACCTACTGCCACATGGCCGCAAGTCCTGACCAGCGGCGTGGTAGTGGTGGTGGTGGATCCTGGGACGCCAACAGAGCTGGCCCATGATGGCACCCACCTATCTCCACTCCCTGGAGCCAGTGAAGCAGGGAGCACTGGAGGGCAGTGGCATCCCTTTTCTGCTCTCTGGGCCGGCAAGGCCTGGAGGGTGGAGACAGCAACAGCGGTGGTGGCTCCCACCTGCTTCCACTCCCTGGAGCTGGTGGCGTGGGCTCCGGGGCAAAGCAGGGAGCGCTGGAGGGCAGCAGCATCAGCGTCCCTTTTCTGCTCTTTGGGCAGGCAAGGCCCAGAGGGCAGAGACAGCGGCAGTGGCTCCCACCTGCTTCCACTCCCTGGAGCCGGTGGTGTGGGCTCCAGGGTGAAGCAGGGAGCGCTGGAGGGCAGCGGCGGCCCCTTTCTGCTGTCCAGGCAGGCAAGGCCCAGAGGGCAGAGACAGCGGCAGTGGCTCCCACCTGCTCCCACTCCCCGGAGCCTGTGTCGTGGACTCCGGGGTGAAGAAGGGAGCACTGGAAGGCAGCGGCGGTGGTATCCCTTTTCTGCTCTCCGGGTGTGTGAGGCCCGGAGGGCGGAGACAACGGCAGTGGTGGTTCCCACCTGTTTCTACCTGTAAACATGTAAGCAATCAGCTTGGAACAGGTGAGCTTTTTGTTTCCATCAAAGTGGTAGTCAAGCGCCCCCCCCCCCCTGCAAGAGTGTTGGCAGAACATAAAACACCAAAACTAATAACTGATGGTCTAGGGCAGTGGTGGTGAACCACATGTGCCAGAGGTGGCACTCGGATCCCATTCTCTGGGCACCCATGCAGTCACCCCAGCACAGAGTTTGACCTGCCCCTCTGCCCAGAAGCCCAATGGGAGTGCTTCCCTGAGCACAGTGTTTGCCCCGCCCCTGTGTCCAGCAGCCCAATAGGAGCATTTACTTCCTCCCCTGTTGCTGTGTTGCACTTTGCATAAATAAGTTTTGGCTTGCAGTTTGGGCACTCAGTCTCTAAAAGGTTTGCCATCACTCTAGGGAACATGTATGACAGTTAGGTTTCAGCCTGACCTTTGCCTTGGTCTCTCCCATTCCTTTCAGAGCTTCGTTTTACCAGCCTGCTCTATTGAACCCCAAGACTCTGAGTACAGGTCACCTAAAAGCTGTCCTGCAAAAGACTTGCAGCAACCTGGGGCTTACCTGAATTGTACAGGGCCCAGACAGTATTTTGGAGAGTAATATTAAAATGTATGTGTGGTAGCAGATGGCTTGCGGCTTAACTCTTGTCTTACCCCCTCTTCCAATAAATAGACATTTTGATGAAGCAAAATTGTTTATTGATCACGAAGCATATTGTAGAAATAACAGTTCATTCATTGGTTCAGGATACACAAAAATCCAGCAAAACAATAACTAATCAAAAAATACAGGTAGGAAAATCCACACTCAGCCTTCCCCCAGAAACAAAAGGAAAACCTGACTAATCTAGGTAATCATGATTTAGCTTTGGTTGGAGTAAGGACTCAGGTGTTAGAATCCCACTCTTCCTTCTGAGGTGCAATACTCAGAAACCCCAAACTCACAAACTCATGTGTCTATAGGAAAGAACATGAGCCTAGCTCTCCTAATTAGAATATGGCCAATCAGAGCCCACGGATTGTAGAAACATACCCTGGTTCCCATAACAAAAGTCTGGTGTTCCCAGGCTCGGGATGTTGACGCAAGCAAACATTCCAGGCCTGGAGAAGAAGACAAAACATAGGCCTGAAGCTTTGAGAAGCTTCCATGAAGCACACCTGATTGATAAGCGAAGCAGACAGAAATTGAGGCCTTTGCACAGAGCAAAGATACATTCTAAGACAGTTTAAGAACCATAGAAACTCCATGTTGAATAACTTGTGACTCATTATATCACACATGTGTAGGGAATCTGTAACACCACAATGGCAAGAAAGGGACAAAACAACATTTACATTAATGTTGCACACAGTGGGATTGAGTTGAGGATTAAGACTTGGTAGATTTGATTTACTCAGCCAGTTTTTAATTACATACTCTTCAGATCTCAGTAAATGTTTTTGGTGTAACATAGATAATGAGTATGGCCATATCTGTCAACTTTTGGCTTTGAAAATAAGGGAAATTTTGTGGGCGTGGCCAAATAGGTGGGCATGGCCAAATAGGTGGGTGTGGTCAAATAGGTGGGTGTGGCCAAATCAGTGGGTGTGGTAAAATCGGTGGGCATGGCCTAATCCCCCCAACCCTTCCAGAGCTAGGGGAACCAGCAGAGATGGGATCCCCCCACAGGACACCCCGTTATTAAAGAGAAGAAACCAAGTGGTTTCTTCTCTTCAAAAACGGAGTGTTGGGGGGGGGGATGGAATCGATTTGGTGGTGGTGGTGAATTCGGTCCCTTCTCCTGGGTGTCCTGTGTCTGGGAGAGTTGGGGGACAAAGAGGGTCTGTCTCCCCAACCCTCCTGAACCTACCACCCTCTTCGCTGGGTCCCCTGGGTTCAGGAGGGTTGGGGAGCCAGACCCCTTTTGTCCCCCCAAACCTCCCAAGCCCAGGGGAGCCAGTGGAGAAGGGGATCACAACCGCCCACCCACTGATATTAAAGGGTTCCCCCCAACCTTTCTGGCCCCAGGGGAGCCAGTGGAGAGGGGGATCGCAACCCTCCACCCACTGATATTAAAGGGGAAACCCCAATCGGGTTTTCCCTTTTAATATCAGGGGGTGGGGTGAATTCGACCCCCTCTCCTGGGTCCTGTGGGTCTGGGAGGGTTGGGGGGACAAAGGGGATCTGTCCCCCAACCCCTCTGGCCCCAGGGGAGCCAGTGGAGATGGGGGTCAACCCCCCACCCACTGATATTAAAGGGGAAACCCCGATCGGGTTTTCTGTTTTAATATCAGGGGGTGGGGTGGATTCGATCCCCTCTCCTGGGTCCCATGGGTCTGGGAGGGTTGGGGGGACAACTCCGGGGCCGCCTGGACTGGAGACCACCACCCCCAACCAGGGGTGAGGAGGACCAGCTAAGTGGCCCCGGCTCCGGAGGCTCTGCGGCGGCAACAGTAGCTGGCCTTCCCGCTGCTCAGCTGCTGCTCCTCCTCCTCCTCACCCCCGGCTGGGGTGGTGGTCTCCGGTCCAGGCGGCCCCTGCTCAGTTCCGGACAGAGGGAAATAAGGGAAAATACATGGAAATTAATAAAACAGGAGGGGCGGGAAGAGGGGTAAAAATAAGGGGTTTTCCCAGGTAAAACGGGATGGTTGGCAGGTATGAGTATGGCCCTGGTTAAAGACTGATGTGGACAACTGTGGACAATTTTAGGAATGCTAGGAAAATGTCTCATTTGGATTTCCCGTTTGGATTTCTGTAGCAATATACTATCCACTGCCAGCTTAACCAGCCTGTTGTAACTTCAACCGAGTTCCTTTTGCAAGATTGTGGATTTAATAAACTGAGGAGCAAAGGAGAGCTTGGAGGGGAGGGACTGGGCTGTGGGATTTCTCTCATTAAAGCACAGACATTGTTACACCTCTGCTGCTTAGATAAATCTCTTGGGATACTAGTGGGTTTTCATGGCATTTGCTACATTGTAAATAATGATGATGTAATTAGCTAAAAATTTGAAGCAGAATTTTTCTTAACTGGTCTGTTCAGGAATATTCATGACTTTGTTGTGAAACTTTTAGATTTGATTTATAAATAGTTTATAATTACAAAAAGAGGAGGATTTGTACAGGGTATGTGTTTTGTTTCACATCCATCAAGATCAATTGGGACCAGCCATCAAGATCAAGTGGGACCAGCGTCAAAGAGGTTGTAGCATATCAGAGCTCCCAACACGAAGAAGGGGGAGGGTTCAGGGAATTTGTGAAGCAACTGTCAAAACAAAACTGAATCTGGCTGTTGTATATCCTAACTAAAACTGTAGGGAAATTGTCAGAAAAGGGGAAGAAAACCATTGGCCTTGAGCATGCTAAGGGCAAACCTAAGAAAAGTATATGTTCCTGTGATCAGCTCCCCCCTTTCCACAGTATGATTTCCTCATAGCTATATGAATGGGCAATCAGATGTGTAAACCTCTGTATATGCCTTCCTGTGATCAATTAAAAATGTTGGAATAAAAGATACAGAAATGAGTGAAAGCATGTGTTATGTTAAATACCAGTTGAAGATGTGCCTGTGTGGACTAACTATATCATCTCATTTAACCTTTGGAAAATACCTAATATATAGTTCTGATATCTGATTTGAAGTACTGTATGGCATGTTTGATATCACAAATTGGGAGGACTCTGACAAACCTAAGCTAACTACTGTGTTGTTCATAAATACATATTTATGTGGCAGTCAGTGTGGTTAGCGTAGTGGTAGAGGATGTAGCTGTTCCCATTTTGGAAGAGAGTATACCAAGTTGCTTGCCCTGAACCCACTAATCTAGTCTGCTGCCCTCAGATGCAGCAGAGGGTGCTGCTTCAGGTCATCCTTGCTTGAAAGCCAGTCATATCCAACTCTAAGGTTCAGTGCTCATCTCTGTTTATAGCCAAAGAGCCAGCGCTGTCTGCATCTGAAGATTTTTCTGTGGACATGTGGCAGGCATGCCTCAACACTGGAGTGCGTGGAACACTGTTTACCTTCCCACTGAAGTGATCCCTATTGATCTACTTGCAATTTCTTGCTTTCGAACGTTGGCAGGAGCTGGGACAGAGACAGGAGCTCATTCCGTCATGCAGTACCCAGGAATCGAACTCCGACCTTCTAATCAGGGAGTTCAGCGTTTTCATCACTTGAGCCACCATAGTCCAATTAAGCTTCAACATTAGTATAAATAAAAGTCAACTACTATTCTTTAGTAGTTTCTTGTGATTTAATGTGAGGAATTGTGAAGCAGCTGATGTAATTGTTGTACGCCGCCCAGAGTTGCTTGCCAATTGGGCGGCAAAACAAATGTGACTAATAAACAATAAATAAATATGTTGGATTGGGGCCGCGGGGCGGCCGTGAGGTCCCGGAGGAGACCGGTCAAGGAACGACACGAGACAAGATGGAGCGAAGACCAGTGGTTTATTGAGGGAAAATCATCATCATATATAGGAATTCAAGGCAGCGTGTGATAGAATCATCAACTGACAGAAAATCACATCACCCATTTACCCGGGTTAATTGGGAACTTCTCTTGGGGAAGTTGATTAACTAAGACAAATACTGACAGGGGAAATCCATTGTTCGTGGCTTACACAAGGGTAAACATGGCTACTATTTGCACTCGGGCTTGGGCTGATCTGCAAGTGTGTAATTGCCTAATGTCTAACGGGAGTTAGCGATTCAGCTTCCCTCAGCAGAACTGCCAGTCAGGTCAGATGTGAATGAATCAATCTTATGAATATTGATCCGCTCCCCATTTTCCGTACTGGCAGGGGCCAGTGACCAGGGGTCTTCCTCATCCGGTGTAACCTTTGCCAGGGGCCGTTTTATGCCAATTGTGCTCGTGGATCCCGCACTCCCCCTTTTTCTGTTATTTTTGGACCTGACAGACACCCCTGCGCAAGAGGGGCATCAGCTG
The DNA here is from genome assembly GCA_035047345.1 of Bradypodion ventrale. Lineage (NCBI taxonomy): Eukaryota > Metazoa > Chordata > Lepidosauria > Squamata > Chamaeleonidae > Bradypodion > Bradypodion ventrale. The sequence goes on along the minus strand of JAWDJE010000004.1, from coordinate 152,046,768 downwards.
GTGTGGGGGGATGACGCTTCGGGGATCCCTCCATGGGGGACATCTTGACAGCAGTGAGGGAATACATTGCACGAAACAACACACTGTTGGGCCCAGTATTACCACCCCCACAATCACTTTGAGTGTCGTCTAAAGCCATCCCCATGGGAACCACGACCACAACGAATCCCACCACCCGCATGAAGCATCCTCCTTGATGTTCTTGACTAGGATGTGGAGGTCCGTGAGCTGGCTTTGTACCTTGTGTGTGTTGTCTGTAAGATTAAAGCAACACATGTCGTGGACAGACTCGCAGCCCAAATGATGTAACAACAAAAGGTAATCGATAGCTGCTCGATTGTCTAGGATGGCATGGCGAAGTTCTGCCTGCTCCTGGTTGAGCAGCGCTATCGCCGAGGAGGTGTGGTTAATGGCTTTTGCTAATCCACAAGCCAATTGGCCAATTCTCCTAGCGTTGCCGATGGCTAAGCCTGGCACGCCAAGTATGCTGACTGCCAACGAGACGTACTCAGCTTGACTCAGAATCCTAATGTTGCTATCACAGGAGCTGTCTAGCTGGGTGGTGCGAGTGTGCCGTATAGGTGAGGAAACATTTGTGCTTGGAACAATCATATCCCTAGTGGGGAGTAACAATGTCAAGCGGCTGATACAACATATGGAATCTGATACATTTGCGGGTATGTAATTCCAAGTGTACTGATTGCATGTAAAGAACCAACCTGAAGGCAGGGTAACATGAGCATACATTGAACCAAGTGTCTCTGGGTTATCACAAGTCCAATTGCTGCCGCCAGTGTCGAGACAGTGGCGCTGAGTCCGGCCGACTGCGGAGCAGCCGGTCATTCGAGCACAAGTAGAGTTCGGGCTGACTGCCACTCGAGGGGTGTGGAGAGTGGCTGCATCAGCCGGCAAAGTCATGGTTAACTGCATTCCCCAGCGAGCGTATGCTGAGAAACTTGTTGGGAGAAACGGACTGAAAATCCGCTTCACCAGCCAGTCGCCGTCCCTGGTGCGTGCGTCTGGAGTATGGCACACCGGGATGAGGCAGGTGCTCAACATTGAGGCAGAACCGGCGTTCTGCTTCAGGCAAAAATCGGACTGGTTGACAAGACTTGCCAACCTTTCCCATAGGTTGTAGTGCATCCGGGCAGAGAGGTCTCCGCCTGGCATCAGGTCGCTGGCCTTCAGTGAAGCTGCCTGAGCGCCTCCCCCCGCAAGTAGGGAGAGGGTCAGGATGATGGTGACCGCCACGGAGTAGGGCAGTAATCAGGGCAAAGACTGCAGACACGATGTTCTCCGGTGTCAGTTCCCCGCCCTCGCGTTGGACGACGTCCTTGGCCTCATAACAAAGGGTCTTGACCATCCCCCAGGTGACCTTCAGCGCTGCCATCTGCTGTCGCCGCTTCCTCCGCCGGGTCGCCTCGGTCAGGGTGAGGTCCTCCATCTCCAGGATCAGACTCGGGTCGGTCTGGGCCCCCGCCATGTGGCTCCAAGTGAGGCTTGACGCAGGTTACGAGTGGCACCGGGCCCCTCCAAGAAGGATCCGGTGGCACTCGGTAACGAACCAGCGGCCGTGGGAGAGCTTCCGAGCGGCGGAAGTGTTTCTCCTGCGGCGTGCAATCCGAAAAAACATTAAGGTGATTGTACGTGAACAACACCTTGTTCAGACAATGCTGTGCCTGACCCTGAGCCTTGGGGAGGGCTGTGGCTCCCCCTTTCTGTTTGTTTGTCAATGTAGGACTTGAGTGTCCGATTGACTCGTTCCACAATCGCTTGCCCCTGCGGATTGTAAGGAACGCCAAAGGTATGCTTGATATCCCAGGTGGCCATGAAATCGGCCAGCTGCCTAGAGCTGTAGGCCGGGGCGTTATTGGTTTTCACATGCCGTGGTTTGCCCATCGCTGCGAAACAGGCAAGGAGGTGCTGCTCCACGTGGGAAGCTGTCTCCCCTTTTTGTGCCATTGCCCAAACAAATTGTGAAAAAGTATCAATGCAGACATGCATGTACTGCCATCTGCCAAACTGCGGGACATGTGTGACGTCCATTTGCCACACCTGATTAGCCTCTGTCCCTCGTGGGTTGACCCCCCACGAGGGCCCCCCCGGTGCCCCTGCACAATGCTGGCAAGAGCGAACTATGCCTTGGGCTTGAGAAAGTGGCAGGTTAAACTGTCTGGCAAGTGCTTTGGCATTCTGATGAAAGAATGCATGACTCTGAATTGGAGTAGTGAAAACACCTAACACTGATCGTTGCTGAATTTCCTTTGCGGCCGCACCCGCTCTGCTATTGCCCGCGGAAATCGGACCCGGTAGGTCCTGGTGACTTCGGATGTGGGCGATATAGAGCACTTTCGTGCAGTTCCGCAAGTGAAATTGAGCTGTGAGGAACAAACTCAGCAAATTTTTGTCTATCGCGGGAGTGATGTACGCTCCCGGTAGATTGTGAAGCAAATTCCTAACGTACTGACTGTCAGTAATAATGTTGAGGCACTCTTTGGCGAAGGTGCGCAAAGCAAGGTTCACCGCTGCCAACTCTGCCCGCTGCGCGGACTTCTGTGGAAGAGTTAGCAGCGTGCGCCAAGCCTGGCCCTCCTGCCAAGTTAAGACACCATATGTACGACCACCATCAGTGAAGACTGTTCTGGCCCCCTGAAGTGGAACCAGCGAGAGCAATTCATACAAGCTGACTGTCTGCATTTGAAGCGAAACGAGTCTGGGGTCCTTTGGCAAGTGGTATGCCAAGCATCCGGTGAATCCTTCCAAGGCAATTGGAAGCGAGTCACCGAGCTGCATCAGCTGCTGAACTTGCTCCTTGGTGAATGGGATCACGATTTTTGCTGAGTCGTGCCCTGAAATGTCCCTAGCTCTCAGCCTTCCACGGTAGACCACCGCAGAGACCAACTCTTGGGGGGAACGATGTTTCGGGAAGAGGTGTTCGGTAAATACACCCATTCCACGACACTCGCTCCTCTCTCAGAGTCCACTCCTAGGGCTCCGGTGAACATGGATCTGGCCCGAACGATGTACAAGTTCAGGATCGGGGCATATGGCCCCTGAGCTATCCTGTCCACCCACCTTTGACTGAGAATTTGGTTGACTTTCTCAAGAGCCAAGCGTGCCTCTCGAGGAATTTGTATCCGGTCTGCCGGCTGCTTGCCTAAAGTTAGCAGCAAGAAGAGCGGTTTCAAAAGATCCGTATCCAGTCTGAAATACGGTCTGGCCCAATTAATGTTACCTAAAACCTGCTGCAATTCTACCAAGGTGACTGAGTCTTTTAAGTTGATCTGGGGCAAAACTGGTGGTGCAAAAGAACAGAGAAGCCGATGGCCCAAGTATGAGAAGGGCTCGGTTCTCTGCACTTTCTCTGTGGCAATGAGTAACCCTTTCTCCCCCAGGCTGGCCTGGAGGTCCTTAAACATTTCGCTGCCGAGTTGCAGCGCTGCGACCAAGATATCGTCCATGAAATGGCATACTAAAGCTGTGGGGTGAAGGTTTCGAAACTTTGCCAGTGCGTTGTGAACATACATTTGGCACAGGGTTGGCGAATTGAGCATCCCGTGTGGCAAATACTTCCACGCGTAACGCTGCGTGGGCTCACTGTGGTTCACAACTGGCACCGTAAAGGCGAACCTTTCCCGATCCCTCGTATCTAGGGGAATGGTGTAAAAACAATCCTTAAGGTCTACGACCAGGATCTCCCAGCCCTCGGGGATCATATTTGGATTCGGAATGCCGCATTGAAGCGGACCCATTGGCTGTATACATTTATTGATCTCTCTGAGATCGTGGAGGAGTCGCCACTTCCCCGACTTTTTCTTAATGACAAAAATGGGTGAATTCCAAGGACTAGTGGACTGCTCTATGTGTCCTGCGTCTAGTTGTTCTTTAACCAGTTGCTTTAGGGCGACTAACTTCTCCCCCACTACCGACCATTGTTCCACCCAGACTGGCGTGTTGGTAAGCCATTTAAGTGGCAGCGCCATTACCTGAAGGTAAGAGTGGCACGGTATTGCTGCAAAATGTCTCGCCCCAAAAGGTTGATGTGCACGTCCAGAATGTGCGGCCGAATGACCGCTGTGCCGTCAGGCTTAGGGATCATGACTTCCACCCACTCCCGGCTTCTAAACGCTTCTTGGATGCTGCCTACCCCCCACACATCGGAGACCGGCTCAATGGCCCACTCCCGTGGCCACTGGCTTCGGCTGACCACGCTGACGTCAGCTCCGGTATCCAGCAACCCTGAGAACGATTTTTTATTCAAAAATACCTCAATAACTGGTTGCTGTTTCCATTCTATGTTGGTCTCCACTGTCGCTAAGACCTGGTATCCTTGCACTGCCTCACTTGCGCTCGAGCGGTCTTCTGACCCGGACTCTGCGCTGTCCCTGAGCCTTCCCTGGCTATCTGCTGGCGAGTTACAAGGAACCATAATCAGTTGCGCTGTAATGTGTCTCCCTTGTGAATGGTCTGGGTAGGTGCGTCCAGAGTTGAACTTGGAGAACACCCGAAAAATTGGAGTCAATGACTCCCGGAATTACAAGAATTCCTCGTGCTGCTGCTACACTACGAGGCAAAACTAAGCCTATGAAGCCCTTGGGCAGGGGTCCCATGTACTGGGAATCCACCAGATAGACTGTGCCTGGCAAGTCGCATGTGACGTCCGCCTGGCAAGTCAATCCTAGCCCTGTACTACCCTTGGGGCTGGCCTGCGACTTCGCAATGTCTGGAATGTGATTGGAATCTAATCCAGCTCTGGCTCGCCCAGAGCGAGGGAAGCCTCTGTTTGGACCGGGGCCAGAGACGTGCCCGCGTTCTGGTTTCCCGAATTCGGACAGAATCTGGACCAATGGAAGCCTTTATTACACTTCGGACACGGGGTGGTTGGAGCCTTGGAACGGCCGGAATGTTGTCCGCCGCTCTTGGATCGGCACTCCCTAGTGAAGTGACTGACCTTGCCACAATTGTGACATGCCCCTTGGTTTTTGTTCTTGGGTTTCCTACCCCCTTGCACCGCCGCTGCCAACAGACCCATTTTGTAGGAGTCCGTGCCAACGTCGGCGCAAGCTCTAATCATGTCCGTGAGAGTCAAGTCGGGACGATTGCCCAGTGACTGCAAGATCTTACGGCAGTCGAGATTGGCGTTGTCCTTAGCCAACTTCATCATGAGCTCTTGTTGGGCTTGCTCATTATCGATCTGTCTACTAATCGCTTCCTCTAAGCGATTGATAAAGTCTATGTAGGACTCCTGGGCGCCCTGTTTGACTGCAGTGTAGTTTTTGGCCACTTTGCCAGTTGCCGGGACCTTGAGAAAAGCCCTGAAGGCCGTCTCAGCTGACAACTGAAGGGTGGCGAGCGGCAAGGTGGTCTGCGCATCGATGGATTCGAAGGCACCTGAACCATATAACTGGTCAGGAATTATTGCCCCACCCATCCTGGCAGCCCTTGCCTGAGCCTCGAGGCGATACTCGCTGTCCCATAGCAGATACTGGCTGGGGTTGAGCATCATCTGCATGACGGCTTTCCAGTCGTGCGGGATGAACATCGTGTTCTCGCACACTTGCTGAAGCGTGCCCCTAGTGAAACGACTCTGTAGTCCTGTCTCTGAAATGGCCTTCCGTATAGCCGTGAGGAGCTTATACGGGACTGGTGAATGAACTATCTGCTGCTGCCCTGTGAGGGCATCTACCTCCAAGCGAATCGGACAAATCTGACTAAGCTCAGCTAGTTCTTCTGCTGGCAATTCCCCCTTCCTGATCTCTTCCTCAACTGTGCACTGAAGGGCACTCTTGGTAGTTCGGGAACCTGTAGCTATCAGAGAAGCGCCAGCGCTCCCCATTCCATGCATTCCACCGGTGACGTCTGCAGCTGTCACCGAGGGAAAGCTCCCTACACTACTCTGCTTAAACTGAAATGACGGATAGAGCGCCGTGGGCGCCGATGGCTCTGCTGATGCTGGGGGTTCTTTGGCCTCTACCCGGACTGGGTCCACCTCTGCTAAGAGTTTCCTACATTTGCTCCATGTGCGAATTACGCCATCTGGAGCTTTTGGGGGTTGCTGAATGCAGACTCCTATCTGATCCCAGAGCTGAAGGGATAACATACCTACTTCTGGGTAAAGCAGGCAGTGTTCCCTCAAGAACACCAAAAGCCGCGCTAGTTCTCCACTGTGAAAGCTTATCTGATATACCCTGGCCAGGGTTTTGAATTCATCCTCATGAATTCTTTGACTAGCGGACGGACGTTGCCGCTGAGGACAAGTCCCCATATTACCTGCCGGGTCCTTTGAAGGCTCCTTCTCGGGACGATTCGACGCGTCTGTAGTTCAGGCAATAGGTTTTGCGTGACGAATCTCTGGGTAGAGCTCGGAGCGTGGACTGCCGCCACGGCCCTCGGTGGCCTCTGCGCTGTCAGGGGTTCACAGCTAACCCTGAGCGGAACGCATTTTTCCGTGCCGCAAGCCGTTGCGAAAGCCGGAGCAAGCTGTAGGATGCCTCTCTGAAATGCCTCGTCGCGGAACTGTCTTCCCGATCGGCTGGCTTTCTGACCGGGCTGCCGCGCTGTCCTCTGGGGTGATCGGACACAGTTCTAGCGTAGAACCAGACCGCGTTGATCGCTTACTCATGAGTAGGATCATGTCTCGGGGTCACCAGATGTTGGATTGGGGCCGCGGGGCGGCCGTGAGGTCCCGGAGGAGACTGGTCCAGGAACGACACGAGACAAGATGGAGCGAAGACCAGTGGTTTATTGAGGGAAAATCATCATCATATATAGGAATTCAAGGCAGCGTGTGATAGAATCGTCATCTGACAGAAAATCACACCACCCATTTACCCGGGTTAATTGGGAACTTTTCTTGGGGAAGTTGATTAACTAAGACAAATACTGACAGGGGAAATCCATTGTTCGTGGCTTACACAAGGGTAAACATGGCTACTATTTGCACTCGGGCTTGGGCTGATCTGCAAGTGTGTAATTGCCTAATGTCTAACGGGAGTTAGCAATTCAGCTTCCCTCAGCAGAACTGCCGGTCAGGTCAGATGTGAATGAATCAATCTTATGAATATTGATCCGCTCCCCAATTTCCGTACTGGCAGGGGCCAGTGACCAGGGGTCTTCCTCATCTGGTGTAACCTTTGCCAGGGGCCGTTTTATGCCAATTGTGCTCGCGGATCCCGCATAAATAAAATTTTAAAATACAGTATAGCAATGTGAGGATGTTCAGGTCACTACAATTTTCTGTTCTTTTTGTTATTTCAAATCAAGATTTCTTTTGATGTTACGACTCATCTGATTGCTGGTACTAGCAAGGCTCAGAGATAGATCCTTAGAGACAACCCCCCCCCCCACTTCTTGTGGAAATTATTTTGCAGATGGCTTCCATTGTTATGATTCTTAACAAGGATTCATTTCCAAACACTACAAACATTACACCTTGTCTGTAAATTATGCATCCCCTCAAAGTGTTTGTTTGAAAAATTAGGTTAATTGCTCTCAAGCTGTCATTTTCACTTACATCCAAAGGAGATGCTAAGTCCTCAAAGTGTACTCATGCTTCAAAGTGTTGTCAGAGAGAGATATTTATTGAGATAGTTTCTTGTTTGTTGTGGGAAAGTGTTGGTTGGTTGGGAGATATCAACATTCTCATGGCCTGTCAAATCTGTTGGCAGGCAGTTCTATGCAGTAGTGTTTGGTCAGTTGCTTAGGGATCTGCCTAAACACCATCTTGGTTTCATTAACTTCAGTTTTGTGGTGTTCCCAATTTTGAAAGACAAGGCCATGTTCAGTAACATGCAAACTTGGCTTAGGGAGGGAAAAAAATCCCTTGCATATGAAATCAAATCAGTGTGTTTTCAAAATGAAGTTTTAGAATTCCAGGAGCTAATTTTGACTTTTGAGATTTATTATTTTAGAATTCCAGGAGCTAATTTTGACTTTTGAGATTTATTCTTTTATTTTGCAGTCACAGTTAAAATTGCAGACTTCTTTAGTGTGAACATTAGAGGTTTCTGACTTGAGAATGGCACCATCTTTCACAATATACTGAATTGTGGTATTTAAAGAGGAACCTGGGCTTAAAGGAGTTAGAGCAGTGATGGGCAGTCTTGGCCCCCAGCTGTTCTTGAACTTCAATTCCCAGAAGCCCAAATCAGCACTCCTGCTGATCAGGGCCTCTGGGAACTGAAGTTCAAGAACAGCTGGAGGGCCAAGACTGCCCATCACTGAGTTAGAGGGTTTTGAAGGCAATTCAGGGGATGAGTGGATGGGCAGAATCACCCCAGGTGGCCCAGTCACAAGTCATCTATGTGTAGTCTCTACACAGACTGCTCTTAGTACTGCCAGACAACAAGCACTGTGCAGCTGTTTGCCTCCCCTCCTTTTAAGAAGGAGGGTTGGAGTGGAAGGTCTAGGGCTGTTGAAGAGATTACAAAAAAATGGCTTGGCTTGCAAACATTTTCCTTTTACTTGGTAGAAAAACAAAAAAATAAACTGGTAGGATAAATGCTCCATTCAGTAGAAACTATGTACAAGATATTTACAGTCCAACAGTTAACTGAGTAAATAACAAAGATTATTATCCCTGTTTTTGGAATTATGTTTAATTTTATTAAGTGCTGCAAGGCTCATCCTGTTTTCAATCTCTTACTAGCATAGTTTGCCCGGCAATGCCGGGCTGTTATAAACTGTGATCAGCTTTTTTGTTTTTTGTGGATTAAAAAAAGAACAAAGGATGATATAATTGTTTCAAATTGTTTTATTTAACCAAATAATGTTTTAGTTTGTGGTTTTTTTTGTTAATAGTTGTACCGTAGGTAATATTTTTAAAAATGTGAAAGTACATGTTTTTACATTCAATGTTTTTAAACTGTGTTTAGATGTTTTGGGTTTTTAGTTGAGTTAAAACTCAGCACAGAATGTTATAAATCTTTTTTTTAACATATGTTTGTGATTTGTGTAAACTTTTGATTTATTATTATGTTTTTGACTTGTTTTTACTCTTGTGACCTCTAGGTGGGGCTGTTGTGTGTTTTTGAGTTGTTTTTACTATTCTGCCCTGCAGGTGGGGCTGCTACTGGTTTTGTTTTAGTTTCACTGTTTTTTTTCTCCTGGTCTCTGGGTGGGGCTTCTTCCAGTAAGTCGTCTTTGTTTCTTCATTTCTGTTCCGGTCTCATGGAGGGAGGACGTGCTGGTAAGTTCTCTGGTTTTATTTATTCTGGGATTTTTCTTTGTTTTGATTTTGTGCTGGTGGGCTGGGAGGTGTTTCTGTTTGTTCTTTTTTGTTTTGGTTGGGCTTTGGATGTGTGTAATTTGTTTGTTTATTTCTGGTTTTGTTTATTTTTGTGATTTCATTGGTGTTTATTTTTGTAATTTGTGGTAGTTGTGTTGTTAGAGTTAGGTATTTTTGTGTTGTAGTTAGGTGTTTTGTCTGTGCTTTTGTGGTATTGTGGATGTTTTTGTTTGTGGATTTTGTGGTTTACTTTTTTGTTTATTAATGGGTTTTTAAATTATATATTTATTTGTGTTTTATTAATTATTAATTTTGGTGTTTGTTCTTGGTGTGTACTTTTGTGTGAAGAACGGGCTGCCTGTTGGTTCCTCTTTTCCCCATTGCTGCTTTGAATTTTGGTTTAAATGCAGCAATGGAGAAAAGTAGTCAGCCTGTTCTTCCCCTGGTAAGGTTCGTTAGGTAGGTCGGGGGAGAAGGAGGCAGAGAAGAGCTATCTGCCTGACGATGGTTCTCTCCTCTCTGTCTCCTTTCTCTCCTGGCTTACCTAACAGGAGATTGACAGGCAGCGATCCATAAGGAGTGGTGCTCTTCCTTGCGGATTGCTGGCTGCTGCTTTTGTATTACCTCCACTGCTGTTTCGTGTTAGTTCTCAAAACAGTGGTGTCGGAAGTACAAAGGCAGCAGCCAGTCATTCGCCAGGGAGTGTGCTTCCCCTGACCAACTGCTGCCTGCTGTTGGTTTTTTCCCCCACCTCGGCTCAAGGTACCTTGAGGCCGGTGGTGGTCTCGCCGTGTCTTTGGCGGGGTAGCATGGAGGTGAGGGGGTCCCTCTTCTCCCTGTTGCTCTGGGAAAGAAGGCCGGTGGGAGTCTCGTCGTGGTTTTTTGTGGGTGTTTGTTTTGTGAAGCTGCAAGGTGCTGTGTCTGCCTGCGGCAGACTTGCGCTCCCATTGGGTTTTTTAATTTAAATTTTTGCACATCAGCTTTCTCAGTGTTCTGCATGCTCATGGAGCGTAGGACGCTGGGACTTTGAGTTTTGTATTTTTTTTTTGCGTTCGTGTGGCGTTTTGTTTCCTGCGGCTCGATTTTAATTGGCCGCACCGTGTTTCCCAACGTTCTTTTTGCTCGCACCTCTCAGCCTGATTGGCTGAGGCACGGCACGGTGCAGAGGACATTGGGAAGTGAAGTTCTTTTCCTTTGTTTGCATTTGTGGGGCTCTTGCCCCACTGGTGCCTTTGGCAACCCTGCAGTAACCTGTAGGCCAGGTTCGGGCGAGTGCAGGAGGCTCAGTACGGGATAGGATGGACAGGTGCAGAAATGTATAGCAAGTTCCAACAGTTAACCCTTGGATTTATAGGTATAGATTCCCATATAAGGCTCAAGGTCTTGGGTTCAGTATACTCAATGCCTGATTGGTTGTCTGTGTTCCCGCTTCCTGAGAAGCCAGGGTAAATGTATCTTTCCCTGCACTTGCTGCAGAGACTGTATAAAGTGGCCTTAAGCCCCTTCGGGATTCTGTTGGCCTGACTGCTAGTTATCTGTTACCTGCATATAATGTTCTTACAGTAAATGTTTGATGCTATTCAGGAGACTTGGCCGGGTGTGTGTGCTTACTACAGCCCGGACACGACATTACCCCACTGAATAACAATGTGGGAAGGGCAAAAAACCTCCACCCCAAGTCCAATCAGGGCTGGTAGGTAAAAATTCCCTTCTGGACTCAAAGTGACCAGCTAGTCTCACACTATTGAAGGGAGGGAGGGTGGGAGTGCTGTTTCCCTGTCGAGGTAAGAAAGACGAGGTTAGGGGGAGCCATCCCTTAAATAGGGTGCAGCTCCACCCCACACCAAGGACCACGATGGTGCCAAAACAGTGTCCTCCTCCCAGAAGGGGGGGGGGGGGTCAGAGCAAAGTGGGATGTCCCTTCCAGATGCCCCTTTGAGCTGAGGCCTACTGTGAGACTGGTAGAAGGGTTGCATAGATTTAATCATATTTCCTTGCCACATTGGCTACCTGTGTCTGTGCTCAATTTGAGGTTTTGGTATTAACCTAAATGGTAGGACATTGATATCTGCTGTTGTGCCTCTCCTTGATATATCATTCCTGACTTCACAGCTTTCTCATTCAGGGGACTTAGGACAGCTACCCTGAGAGAAGTGTAGAGAAACTAGTCCTTTTTCTGCAAATGCTCTTATGGTATAATACGCTCTTCTGCTCCATGTTTGTGGAGCCTCATCCTTATCTGCTTTTTGTAGAATTATTTTTTTAAAAAAGTTTTAAAACTTGTTACTCATAAATTATTATTTTTCTTATCTGCCCAAACATCCTTTGCTGCCAGTGCTGTATTTGGATTTTCATTGTTTTGTCACTGTCATGTAATTATATTTCTCTTCTCCCCTCACCCCAATATATGCTTGATCTTTATAATTTCTTTTTCCCTTTTCTGGGTTGTTTTGTTTATATTCTTTGTACTGACACCACCAAGAATAACTGCTATAATTAAAAGGGAGGCTATATACAGACAAGCAAGCAAACAAGCAAGAACTGTAACAGCTGCTGTTTCCTCACCACCACCACCACCACCACCACCCATACTGGAGAGTACTAAAAATTCAGTGAAGTGTTCAAAAGGGGTCAAAACCAACCCATTCACCAGTTCAGTCTAGCAAAATTAGACTCTAAAATTACTTTCAACATCCCTCCTCCTTCACCTCTTGATACTCTCCAGCAGCAGTGCAGCAGTTGTCAGTTCTTTCTCCACTCATGGTGGTCTTTCCAAGGCCATCCTTTTCCTTCTCCCCCCCCCCCCCATGTCTTCCTCTTCTTTGCTCTTCTGTTCTTCCCCACACTTTGTTTCTTTTCCTGCTCTCATTGCCATCATGACTACCTCTGCTGTCTTGCTCGCTTTCTCTTCAGACCTACTACAGAAATATCCCCTGCCAAAACTCATATCCTCACATTAAAAAACAATTTTAAGGTAGTGATTTTTCCTTTTATGGGAGGGATCATTGACTCCATCAAGAATCTTATGAAAGGTGTGAGACACCAAGAAAGATCCCTGCTGAAAAATTCATGTAAAGAATAGCCTTTAACATTCTGTGTATCATTTGCCCCTATGTTTTTTTTTGTGCCTGGTTCATGGTCTTCCTGAAACCCATCTCTCCTAAGCGTTCATGAATTACTTACAACTTAGAACTACTACTTCAGTGCATCATACATACAAATCAGGAACATGTTCTTCTAGTGCAGGGATTATCAACCTGCGGCCATGTTGAGTCCGGCGCTTAAGAAGTATTCTGACCAGCAGGATTGGGTCAAACACAAGTGATTTATTATCAGCTCAGAAATCGGACTGGGGAATATGTACAAGGTGGCCTGCTTATATACAGAGAGAATGGCAGTTACAGAAGTGGATACATTTCTGGCAGGCTTCCGGAGAAGCAGGAAAGTTCGTACTGACGAATCAGCTATTCTTGACAGTAGTTTGAAATTGGCACCTTTGCAAAAGGCGCGCTGTTCCGCCGTAGACCTTACGGCACCAATAGCATCTGTTTGGAATAACAAGAAATAATACTTGGACACAACAGGCCCACAGGCTGGATGCAGCCCACAACACCATTTCATGCGAAACCCCCCCCCCCCTCCACTGCCTCCACCACACCCGGAAGTGTCATGTGGCGGAGGAAGAGCCCTGAAGCTATCTGAGAGAGCGTGACCCAGCCCCTGGCTAAAAAAAGGTTGAGAACTCCTATTTTAGTGCCTCTTCTCATGTAAAGCCTTCAAATCAGTTCAAGGGGCATTGAGTATGCTCAGTGAGTATGGAATGGTATATCCTTGAAGAGAGGAATATTGAAATGGAGTTGAAAGTATGTGCATGACTGGAGCTCTGAACTCCAACTCATGAACCAAATTTAGGGGCAAAAGTAAAGTAGTCTTGGACATTGCAATCTAGGTTGACCACATGAACTCATAGACTGCAATCACATTACCAGATGAAGGCAAACTTACAAAAACTTATTTCCTTGTATCTATGTATGTGTTCTTGGCACAGGATCTTCTCATCAATAGACAGAATAAATATCAGGGTTAAAAAGTAACTTTAGCAATTATCTGCACCCTGTTTGTAACCATACCTGTCAACCCGCGGCTCCGGAAAAAATGGGACCTGCACAGATCGCTTGTGCACAGGTTGCTTTCCACGCATGCGTGGAAGGGTTTTACACTTGTGTAGAACCCTTCCACGCATGCGTGGAAAGCGTTTTCCCCCACTGCCAAATTACGGAGTTTTGGCAGCGCAGGGCGGATTATGACGTCAATCGGCGTCAAATTCCGTGGTAATCCCGGCCAAATCAGGATGGTTGACAGGTATGTTTGTAATAGTTTTGGTGGTAAATTTGTATATTAGCTGAAGGTAGAAAAAAGCTCTAAATTCATTGCTTTAAATAGAACATAGATCATTTCCCTTTGAAAGAAAGAAATCATGTCAAACAAAGTGAATATTTGTTTACCAGAGTAAGCACATCTATTTCAGATCTGATCCCTGATTAACTTTACACTTTTAGAATGTCTGTTTCCCATAAAGTTGGAGCCAAGAGAAAATTCTTGACCTCATGGGATTTTTGCCAGTTATTTGTTTGTAGGCCATTGTGATGTAACCCAAAGTATCAGATGTAGCTTGTAAATAAAATAAGTGTCTTCAGGCCATTACCGTATTTATTCGTGTATAACGCGCACTCGTGTATAACGCGCACCCCTAATTTTCCATGAAACCTCGGTATAAAACAACTTTTAGCTTGAACGAAGCGTCATATGCACAATGTTTACGCTTGATACCCTGAGATGTCATCTAACGGGTACCAGTTATATCGGTGAAAAAGCTTGTTCATAAGAGCACGCCTTAAAACATTGAGGGAGGGGGGGATAATCAGACCCACCTGTTGCAGGGTAAAGAAAATGCAATCCGAAACGAGCACTTCCGACCCCCAGGAGCCTCGCTCGAACTGCGAGCTACCTCCGGGCCACGCCTCGTCTCCCGCGCCACCCAATCAGATCCCGTCAATTTCTTCAAAGCCACACCCCCGCCTCCCCTTCAATAGACAGCCGACCCAATTCTAAAAAGGAAGTAAAAGAGGCTCGCGACGGGGGTGGGACACCAGTCCTCGTTTATAACGCGCACCCAAACTTTGATTTCTTTTTTTGGTATAAAATTTTGCGCGTTATACACGAATAAATACGGTATGTGTTTCTTTTCAAGGATTTGGCTGGGTAAAATGAAAGAAAGCGTGTGTGTGAGAGGGGAAAATAAAGAATAAGACTGTGCATATGTATTTTCTCACAGCTGGAGGTTTGTTCTTGCAGAGTTGCCCAAATGAGAGAGTGTTTCACAAGGAGACTGTTTGACATGTCATAATTTGAGCACATTCTGGAAATTACCTTGTTTTTTGAGTCAGCTCCCATTTCCCTCTTGAAGCTACAAAATATTCTGTGGATTTTCTTTCAAAAATTGACTGACTTTATTTTTCTTTCAGAAATTGGTCCTGTAACAATTACCACAGATCCTAAGAAATTTCAGTATGAACTCAGGGAGCTCTATGTGCAGGTGAGTGAACCTAGTTACCCCATAAGGGAAGATTAAGCACTGAGCAGGGGCATTCTTTTCTTGCATATATCATATATTGTTTGCTCATTTATTAAAATATCGTATTAAAACAAATCTACGGTGGAATCTCGGCTTACAAATTTAATGCATTCTCCGGGACATTTCGTATTGCAAAAGATTTGTAAACCTGTTACCCATAGGAATGCATTTTGTGGTTTCTCATAGGAATGCTTAGAAAATAAAAATTTGTAAGCCAAACTGCAGTTTCCCATAGGAATGCATTGAAAACCAGTTAATCCGTTCTGGAAAAAATTGTGAACTGAGACATTATTTTCAATGGATTTTCATTCATAAACCGAAAATTACGTTAACTGAGGTGTTCGTAAACCAAGGTACCACTGTATTAGAAAACAAAGAAGCAACACAAAGAACAGAACAAATATGCAATTAAAATGCTTGGGCAAATAAAGTGCAGTGTTGAGACAAATTATACTCCAGGAACGATAGTATTTCATGGTTGGGACTGAGAAGGCTCTCTCTCTCTTTCACACATTGCCCTGAAGAGTTCAGGTGAGACAGTGTGTATTCCCTCACCGAGATTTTGGGGGAGCAGTAAATGATTTTGCAAGGATTACGATGGGAAAATTTGTCGGTACCATTTTTTCCTTTCTACTAAACCCTATTTAGGAACTGCGGTGGCTTAGTGGTTAAGATGCTGAACTTGATGACTGGAAGGTTGGCAGGTCAGCAGTTTGAGAACCAAGTGCTGCATGACAGAGTGAGTGCCCATCTCTGTCCCAGCTCCTTACAACCTAGCAGTTCGAAAGCAAGAAATTGCAAGTAGATCATTAGGGACCATTTTGGTGGGAAGGTAAACAGTGTTCCATGCACTCCAGTGTTAAGGCATGCCTTCCACATGTCCACAGAAACATCTGTAGGTGCAGACAGCGCTGGCTCTTTGGCTATAAACAGAGATGAGCACTGAACCTTAGAGTCGGATATGACCAGCTTTCGAGCAAGGACAACTTGAAGCAGCACTCTGTGCTGCATCTGAGGACAGAAGACTAGCTTAGTGGATTCAGGGCAAGCGGCTTGGTATACTCTCTACCAAAATGGGAATAGCTACGAACTCTGCCACTATGCTAACCACATGGACTGCCACATAAATATGTATTTATGTGGCAACACAGTAGTTAGCCTAGGTTTGTCAGAGTCCTCCCAATTTGGGATATCAAACATGTCATACTTCAAATCAGAACTATATATTAAGTATTTTCCAAAGGTCAAATGAGATGATATAGTTAGTCCACCATTAACACAGGTACATTTTAAACTGGTGTTTAATGCAACACATGCTTTCACTCATTTCTGTATCTTTTATTCCAACATTTATTTATTTATTTATTTATTTTACCAAATTTATATACTACCACCCAATTTGAGCGAGCGACTCTGGACAGCATAAAAACAATAACATAAAACACAACATTTTGTAACTGATCACTGGAAGGCATATACAGATGTAGTGTTCCATGTCTAGTCATGGCTGCCACATGTGCATGGTAACACGTGCAGAAACTGACAGCAGTGGCTCTTTGGCTATAAATGGGTATGAGCACCGAACCCTATAGTTGGATATGACTGGCTTTTGAGCAAAGGTGACATTTAACTTTACCTCAGCCAGGTGTTCTCAAACTTTTCATGTAGTGGGCCAGACCACACACACCCAGATATCTGAGTGGGCTGGTCACGTGGTTCTTTCTGCCATAAATGCTGCCATAAAATGCATCTGCAGCTGTCATAAATGTGTTTACCACAGCCATGGGTGCATTTACAGCAGTGTTTATGGCAGGCACGGGGTGCATTTATGCATGCATGGGCACGTTTCATGGCTGTCATAAACATGTCCTCTTCTGCTTCCGGTAGCAGCGAGGGCAGTGGTGGGCCACATGAAATGGTGCCATGGGCCAGGTGTGGCCCACAGGCCATAGGTTGGCCACCCCTGACCAAAACCCTATTTATTTATTTGTTTGTTTCCCACCCATCTGGGATATTTCTCCCTCTGTCTGGTGTATAACAGTTACATTTCAATAAACTATAAATACATTTTAAACTTCCAACATTAGATTTAGAAACATTGAAATCTGTAGGTTCTTTAATTTCGCTTTGGTTTTGCTTTTTTTTTGCTGGGAAAAGCAGTTTTTCCCCATTTTTGTGAAACTAAAGAGAAAGAGAGAACAAAAGAGAAGCATAGCTTAATAAAAAGGCACAGAAACAGATTGTTATGTTCGGAGACAGATTGATGTGGCTGAGAAGGAGGGAAAACAACATGTTTTTCATTAGTTAAAGAAAAAAAGAAGTAATACCATAGTTTAATATCATCAGAATATTGAGGAAGTGAAACAGTTTTCTGAAGGCGGTTTCTAAACAGCCTTCCCCGCTGAAATCATGGCTATTGAATTTGACAAATCCGCTGATTAAGGTCATTTAGGGATAACACAACAGCTAACTATGTACTCTATATGTCTGGAAAAGATGAATGTAGTGCTATGACAGAAATGTAGCATTCTAAAATGTCCTTTAACAGAGAAGAACACAAGTCAGTGAAGGCATGCAGATGAACGTAGACACAAAGGACACACAACTATACTCAAAATGTAAATTGGGATAGAGCAGCCTTCACTTCTTGGGAGACTCCAGATGTATTGGACAACAACTTCTATCAACCTCTACACATTGGACCTGAAACTAACATACCTGGAGGGCCTAGGATTATGAATTATATTTTAGAACCAATTTTACACTTTCTTGGTATTCAAATTAGAACTTCATTTCTTAAAAACAGTTTCCGCTATAAGTATTTGTAGCTATCTGTCCATCTTTTGAGTTGGAAGTCCTGAGCTTTTACGTTTTAGTATCTTTAAAGAACTAAACGTCCCTGAGGTTTGTCTTAGGTGTGCCTACCACTCACACTGCCTTCAAAGAGGGAGTACTCCAGATACCTTTAGGCATTCTGAAATCTTGATGACACTTATTAAACATGAGACTTTTGCAATCTTATAATGTATGTTAAAGGGAGATGCTAACCCAGGGTGAGGAACATTTTGGTGAGGTAAAGTACTGTGGTAAATTTGATGAAATGTCTTAATACTGCTTTCACCCAAATTGATGCTCTCCAGATGTGTTGAGCCATGACTTCTACCTATGGACATTATGACTATACTTGGTGTGAATTACAGTTGAACAAATATATGAGGGCGCCACCTTCAGAAGGCTGCTGTTATATCTAATCAGAAAGGGATTCTAAGGAGCAACTTCTGGTGGATTCCCAGAGGTGACCAGTCAGGACCCTCTAAAATAACACACTATATTCCACGGACTGCATAAAAGCAATGCTTGACCCTTACTGTTTAATCACTGGATGTTGTATTCAGAGGAATACTGCCTTGACACCTATAAAGTTCATTAACTGGTGTGGCTAGATCCCTTTATCAGTTTTTCATATCTATACCTATAAATCCAAGCGTTAACCATTGGAACTTGACAAAGGATCCCACACCCGGCCATACTATCCTGTACTGAGCCTTCGTGCACTTGCCCGAAATGGGTCTGGAGGTCATCAAGATTTCAGAATGCCTAAAGGTATCTGGAGTACTCCCTCTTTGAAGGCAGTGTGAGTGGTAGGCAAGAGCCCCACAAACTCAAACAAAGAAAAAGAACTTCAATACCCAACGTTCTTTGCACCGCGCCACAGCCAATCAGGCTGAGAGGCATGAGCAAAAAGAACGTTGGAAAACGCGCTGCAGCCAATCAAAAATAAGCTTCAGAAAAAAACCGCTGCCTGAACATTCAGGCTGAGGGATGCGAGCGCAGAGGAGGCTGGCAAAGCATGGCATGTCGACTTTAAAAAAACTGCGGGGAGGGAAAGACTTTTAAAGACCCAGCCAGAGCCAGGAGGTAAGCAGCGGTTAGGGAGTGGGGGGGCGAGGCACAGCCCCGGTAACCATGCTGCCCACCCGCCCCACCACCTAGCCCCCCTTCCTAACCCCCACCAACCGCGCTTACCTCCTGGCTCTGGCTGGGTCTTTAAAAGTTTCCCTCCCAGTGCGGCCTTCTACGTCTCACCCTTGCTTCTCTCTGGGTTGGCTGGGGACGAAAGTTCCTTTCCCAGCCAATGGAGAGAGAAGGAACGCCTCTCCGTGATGTGGATTCCTTCTCTCCAGGAGGCAAAGGTGCCTTTGCCTTCCAAAGAGAAGGAAACACTTCTCTCTGGGATGGCTGGAACCAAAGTTCCTTTCCCAACCAAACGGGAGAGAAGGAACACCTCTCCATGATGTGGATTCCTTCTCTCCAGGAGGCAAAGGTGCCTTTGTCTTCCGAAGAGAAGGAAACGCTTCTCTCTGGGTTGGCTGGAACCAAAGTTCCTTTCCCAACCAACTGGGAGAGAAGGAACGCCTCTCCGTGATGTGAATTCCTTCTCTCCGGGAGGCAAAGGTGCCTTTGCCTTCCGAAGAGAAGGAATTGCTTCTCTCTGGGTTGGCTGGGGACGAAAGTTCCTTTCCCAGCCAACCCACAGAAAACTCTCTCTCTCACACACACACACACACACACACGAAAAACTACCCACACACACACACACTGCGGAACAACCCCCTAACAACAACAACAACAACAACAACAACAACAACAACAACAACAACAACAACAACAACAACAACAACAACAACAAATTCTTTATTACAGCCCAAGGCCAGTGTTACAATATCACAAAATCAAGCTGCTTGACACAAGTGAGGCAACCTAATAAAACTATCACAAAATCATGGACACCAGATTATATATACAATAGCAACATACAACCAGAATTACAAGGGATGTTATTTCTATGTCCTGCAGTCATATTCTATGACAGTCAAGTTGTAATCTGGAAGCATTTTCCTTATTCCTTTGATTTTATCTTGCCTTTACGAATGCAAGTTACATACCATGCGAATCTAGCAACTGCTATCGTCATATCTTGCCCTTCACCCGATAAAAGAATATTCAATGTCCTGACTTTATTGTTAGACTTCAAGTTCGGGAAAACACTAAAAAGGTCTCTCCTGTGTTTATTATATTGGGGACACTCTAGCAGAATATGCTCAGAGGTTTCTATCGTATTTAGCTGACATGGGCATAAACGCTCGGGTGCTAGGCCTTTCTTAAAGAAATCCTCCCTGTAGGAGGAGGGAAGCATGTTATACCGAATAAGTGTGAAGGAACGTCTATGATCGGGATTTCTTATTAAAGACAAGTATGCTAAGGGCTTAGCAACATTGAAAGTTGATCTATCAAACAATGGGGAGACTAGTTTACTTAAATCATTTTGGCGATGTATATCGAGAATTCTTTGTTTTATTAACTCTCTAGCATGAATAAATCCTAAGGAAAGAACATAAGGTTTTGAAATGCCATAAGTGGTTAGTGTCCTTTCAAGAGAGCTAATCCATGGTGGCATCCAAGGGTCTGACATCACTAGTTTGAGTAAGCCAGATGGGGCAAACAGAATTCTTATCCAATAATTAGCCACGTTTACTAACAGTCTCGCTCGCACTGTATACATTCCAGTTTCTAATCTCAAAGCCGTGTTGGAAATACTGCAAGGGGACTGTAAAATTGTCCTAAGAAACTTTGATTGCGTGACCTCAAGCGGATTTATGTTTGAGTCAAAATACAGAGGGGATCCATACAACATTTGGGCAAGTGACTTTGCTGAAAAGAGTCTAAGGGCCGCAACTACATTATGCCCACCTTTCCTCCGAAGGAAGTTTTGTATAGCGGCCGCACTTCTTTTTGCTTTAGAAGCTAAATACATTGTATGTAACTTCCTGTACCCATTAGCCTGAAATATCACTCCTAAGTAGCTGTAATGAAGGACTTGCTCTAGTACCTGGTGGTTTAAATGCCATTGATGTATTTTGGGCTTTCTGGCAAAAGCCATTATTTTCATTTTCGAATAATTAACCACAAGTTGGTTTTGAGAGCAATACTTAGCAAGCGAACGCAGGGCCCTGCGTAACCCCACCTGTGTTCTTGAAAGCAGAACTGCATCGTCTGCATAAAGTAGGATTGGGACATGTTTGCTGTCTAATTTGGGTGGATGGTGATCCCTGCATTGTAAGTACTCAATGATATCATTGATGTATATATTGAATAAGGTTGGTGCTAAGACACAGCCCTGTCTAACTCCTCGACTTGTTTTTATAGAGTTTGACAGATGTCCCTGCTCACTGCACTTCACCCTTATACTTGTGTTGCCACACACACACACACACGAAAAACTACCCACACACACACACACACTGCGGAACAACCCCCTAACAACAAACCTTCCCTCCAGTCCAAACATACCTGCACCAATCGCAGCATCAGCAAATAGCCTCCGCCCTCTGTCTCCTCTGTCTGAATCTGACTGTCTCCTCCCCTGTTCCTCACTCTATCTAAATCACTAGCGCCCTCTGGTGGTCTACTCTATCTGTCAGTCTCTCTTCCTCTCTCACTCTCTCTCACACACACACACTGCTTCTCTCTCTCTCTCACACACACACACACACAACGCACACACGACACTCCTGCCTTGCCAGGAATTTTTAATGTGTGTGTTGGTTGTTGGAGTGGTATTGTATGCGTGGTGGTGGTTGTGCACACCCAAAACCACCCATAACCACCAACGCACTTATTAAAAATGCCCAACACACTTTAAAACAGCTCGGCAACGCCGGGCAAACTCTGCTAGTTTCTTTTAAAAGCTATCTAAAAGCTATCCAAGGCAATGAACAGGACTGAATCTTCTTTTTATCAGTCTTGTCTGCAAATCAGAGTGATGTATTTTAAGCTGGCAAACCTGAATCTATAATGTTACTTGGTTTTATACTTAATTGGTGGTCTTGTTGGAGTTCTGTTATGTTTTAGATTTAATTCTTCTGTCCATGCAATAGGAATAACAAAGGAAATTAAGAATAAATATTTAGCAAAAGCAGGCTTCATGGAATTATAATACGTTGTTGCACATCACAAGCCAGACCCAAGGTGATGTAGTGATCTTTCAAAGGCAGGGTTAATTTACAACAGCAATGAAAATGTAATAAGGTTGTACTGATTTGTCCCTAAAGGCAGAAAAACTTTGCCAATTTACACAAATCAAAAGTTTTTCTTTTCAAAATTACTCTTTCCATATTTGTTTTTGGATGGCAGACCTCATTTAGAATAGCCTCCCAAACAATTATATGAAAAGGGAAGGGGATATATTTAATTTTGTAAGAAAGAGGCAAGATAAATCTCCAGTTGTGGAAGGATAGAACATCCTGCCCCTTCTTGCCCTCCATGAGGGCACATGAAATCCTAATGTCTTTCCATGATGTTTTTAGAACAAACCCCCATCAGCCCTAGTCCAGAGATTCACTGATAATGGCTCAGAGGAGATATAGTGTAACAATATATACTGGATCATGTGTTCTTACCTTAAAAATAGTTAGGACTTTCCAGGTTTCAGTTCAAAGCAGTACATCCTAGGTTGGAGAACAGAACAGCCATTGTAAGTCTAGATTCGGGACTAGCTGCTCTCCACTTTTGTTAGGGACTCTGTTACTATGAAATCACAATTTCACTAAAGAATTGGAATTAAGTAAAGCAAAATCTCCCCCAAACTGTTCACTTTCCATGTTTAAATTATGAATCTGCAAATTAAAGAAAGTGGGAAATAAATCAGATTCCCCCTCTTTAAATTGGCTAACTTGGGCCCATTTTAATTTTTTTATTTCCTCAATTATGAACAGGGTGGTGGTGACTGTCCAGAGATGAGCATCGGGGCTATCAAAATTGCTCTAGAAATATCTCTTCCTGGTTCATTCATCTATGTATTCACTGATGCACGTTCTAAAGACTACAAACTGGCGCATGAAGTACTGCAGTTGATTCAGCAGAAGCAATCACAGGTAGGAAACATCTTATTCTGGGTATTACAGACTTCTACATTTTTAATTTTCCTTCAGCTGTTTTAATGAAATGCATCACAACATCGATAAAATACATAATGGGTAGTGTAATCCTATGCCTGTCTAAATTTGACTGGGATTAATGGCATTTAGTCCCAGCTAAATCTGTACAGAATTGTGAGCTAAATTATACAATCTGTATATAAATGGTTGCCATGAATAATAACCAGGATATGTACCATATGAATATATAATAAAACTAGACATGAAGGAGAACATGTACAATTATCCTGTTTCCCCTCTCACAGTGCGAGTTCCTCAGAGGCACATGCCTCATATTTGCAAATTAACCCTGTGTTTACATTCCAATTGCAAAACAAAGTACTGTTTACTAAAGGTAGGATATGGAAGAGAGAGAGAGAGAAAATGTCTAAGATAAGAAAAAGATGGCTTTCACCATTTCAGGGAGTACTTTTAGAAATGTTCTTAGTGTATTATCTAGTTAAACTATATTTCTTTGTATCTGTCTCTTCTTTCAAATATTACAATATGCAACATGATTACTTTCCACTATATATTAAACAGAACTAAGCTGAGTATTTATTTATTTATTACTTACTAGTATACTTTGCCCAGCCCTGCCGGGCATTTTTAATGTGTGTGTTGGTGGTTTGGGGTGGTTTTGGTTTTGCACAACCACCACTCCTACGTAAAAAACCACTCCAACCACCAACTCACACATTAAATTTTTTTATTATGGCAGGAGTGGTTTGTGTGTGTGTGTGTGTGTGTGTGTGTGTGTGTGTGTGTGTGTGTGTCAGTGTCTCTCTCTGTGTGTGAATGTAGTCCACCAGAGGGTGCTATTTTTAGTTAATATTTTTAGTTAACTAAAAATAGCACCCTCTGGTGGACTACATTCACTAACGTTCAGTGCGAGGAGGCGTTTGAGGAGCTAGGACGTCTGTGTTGGTTGTTCCCTGTAGGTGAGTTCTAGGGGTTTTTTTGTTTTTGTGGGTGGGAGTTTTTAATGTTTCTGTGTGTGTGAGTGTGGGGTGGGGTGGGGGGTTGGGTTAGGAGGGTTTAACGTGGTCTTGCCTTGCTGGCCAGGCCACATTAAATCCTGGCGTTGTGTGTGTGGGGGGATTTATTATTATTTTTACAGGGGGGCCGGCCGGTGCCTTGCCATAGCCTGGGTTGGGGGGGAAGAGGGGGTATCCCCTCCCCCAAGCTATGGGCCGGCTTGTGTGGGCCTCCAAGGCTGTGGGAAATTTTTTCCCCTGCTGCCTTTGAGAAGCCTGGGGGGAGGAGGGGGGCATCCTCCCCTCTCCTCCAAGCTATGGGGCGGTTGTGGGAGACGGAGGCCGAGAATGGTTCTCCGTGCTTGGCCTTCATCTCCTGTTTGTAAGGTGTTCATCTTCCTTGGAATATGGGGGGTGAATCTTTTGGCCTCCATCCTCCTAGGAAGATGAACTGCTTCCCTTATGGAGAAGCACCGGCCTGTCCTTTGTCCCTGCGAGCGTCAAGGCCACGTTACCTGCAGAGATGAAGGAGAGGCCAGTGCTTTTCCCTACGTAGAAGGCCGCACCAAGAGGGAGACTTTGAAAGACCCAGCCAGAGCTGGCAAAAGGTAAGTGTGGTTGGGGGGGTTGGGGGGGCTAGGTGGTGGGGCAGGGGGGGCGTGGTTACCGGGGTCATGCCTCCCCCCAATCCCTAATCCCCACTGACCGCACTTACCTTTTCCTGGCTCCAGCTGGGTCTTTCAAGTCTCCCTCCTGAGTCCCGGCATGGTTTGTCTTTTAAAACAGCCGTGCCGCGCTTTCCCAGCCTCCTCTGCGCTCGTGTCCCTCAGCCTGATTGACTGAGGGATTGTGCAATGCAGTGGACTCTGGGACTCTTAGTTTTATTTTTTTGGTCGCGGTTGTGGGGTGGCTGCCCCACTGGCGACCTCTGGACCCCCACAGCATTGGTGAGGTGGGGGTTAAGGTAAGTGCAGAGGGCTCAGTTGAGGAAGGTTGGGCCGGGTGTGGGAGCCTTTGAACGTACCCAATGGTTAAGGGGCCTTTTTATAGGTATAGATTCAAAAGCAAGACATTGCAAGTTGATAAATAGGGACCATTTCGGTGGGAAAGGTAACAGTGTTCCACGCACTTCGGTGTCTAGTCATGCCTGCCACATGACCACGGAAACGTCTGTAGCAGCAGACAGCGCTGGCTCTTTGGCTTTGAAACAGAGATGAGCACTGCACCCTAGAGTCAGATACGACTGGCTTTCGAGCAAGGGGAACCTATATTGCTGCCCACTCACCGCAGCAGGTTTTGCCCTGTGTTTTGTAAATTTTAATTCTATCTGTTTGGAAACCACCCATGGTAGCGGTTTGTGCTAGATGGGCAGTGTGAAGAATATGCCCCAAGAGGTTAAAGGGAAAGAATGTGGCCAGATGGCCTTGAGGTGCCCAAACTGTAGCTGATTGAGAGCCCTCCTTATCTCCTTTCTCTCCCAGAAACCAGCCTTGGTGTTAATTACAGCTGGAGATAGATTGATGATGGACACCTGTGTAGAGATGAGCTAACTAACCTTTAGGTGGGCTTTATCCCAGAAGAAATTGGCCCTGTGACCCTAGCACCTCAATTCCCCATTGGCTGTGGCAACATCAGGAGATTAAACAAGGGGTATAATCATCCCCTGGGAAAAGCCTGAAGGGTTGTCAGAGTTTGGCTTTCCTGTGCAGATCACTGAATGGCTCAGAATGACAGTCTAATCCAAGCCTTTGGGAGCTTCCTGGGACGGGTTGCACACAGGGAAGCAGTGGTGTGCTGGCCCACAGGGATATAGTGACTCATCCCAGTGTGCCCCAGTGACTGGCGCCCCCCAGAGGCAGGCAGAGGTAATGGGAATATGTGGGATATCTCCCCCCCCCAATCTCCCCAACAGGCGAGTGATCTCCCCAATCACTTCCTGTCCACTGCCCTTCCAAGGTGCCCAGCACACCCCTGCAAGGAGGTTTAGTTGTATGTCATAGAGGGGAAAGATTGATGAGCTAGCCTGGCTAAACAGCCACAAGTAGTTCTGGGTTTTTAGTGTATGAAAACCAAGACACAGGACACAGCCTCGGGCTGGGTTAACTCAGGTTTATTGCATGGTGGTCAGAGGGAACATGAGGTAATGGCGGATCAATAGCTCTTTATATACAGTCGTAACACATTTGAACGTGGCTCCATGATAGCCCATTGGCTACTGTCTGCGTGATGTCATTGCTGGTCACGCCCTTCTTGTCCAGGTGTAGGTGGTGGCGGGAAAACTTCCCGCGCTGTTGCCTTTGATGAGTTTGGACCAAGAGAGCTTTGGACGCTCGCTGCTGCCAGCTGGTGGTCATTAGCTCGCGTCCTATTACAGGGTTTATGTGATACAGCTGAAGGTTACATTGTTGCCCATAGGCAAGGTTACATTGGTTCAGATACATTGTTATCCATGTGGAGGATCAAACCATTAGGACACAACATCCCTCCCCCCTAGGATGAGACGAAGTCTCGAAACCACACTCCCCCCCCTAGGATGAGACGAAGTCTCTCAGCCAAGATGGCTTATTTCGAACACGCTGGGGTCTCGGTGCGGGCTGCCTTCCCCCTGGTTTGCTACCTTCTCTTTGTCCCCTGGGTTCCTGCCCTGTAATTGGAGAGGGAGACTCGTTAGTGACTTGCCGCGGCTCTGCGGCGTTGTTGGGAGGTGTGTGCTTTATTGGGGAAGAACCGGGGGCACTGGGGGCTAACGAAAAACCCCTCTTCTCGCTTGGACGGGTGGGGGAACACTCCCGAAACCCCCCCCGGCTCTCAAAATCAAAATCAGAATTAAATTCGGGGGCAGCGGTCGCGAACTCCTCTCCCCCTTCCCCAGCCTCTGATAGAGCTGGCGTATCAAAAGGGTATGAGTCGGGGCCGCTGCTTTCCCCCCTTGCTTGGGACCGTTGTCCATTGCTGTCCCCCCCTTGGGCTAAACGGGTGGGGGAGAACCCTAACGCTGAGTCCTGTCGCTGCGCTCCACTGACCGGCCCCCCACTCACTCGGTGCCTAAGTTGGTCCGCGTGCCTCCTCCAGAGGAGACCCGTGCTAGTCTCGACCCGGTACGACACTGGCCCCGTCCGTTCCACAACCGTCCCTGGTACCCAGGCTGGACCTGCGCTGGCGTAGTTCCTGCAGTGAACAGGGTCGCCGGCGGCGAAACCTTTCGAGACTGCCAGCCCTATGTTTTTTCCTTGGTCCTCGACTCTCGTCGGGTCTAGCCTGGACAGGATCGTGGTCAGTTTTCGCCGCATCAGCAGCTCTGCCGGCGAGTAACCTGACGCTAAGGGGGTCACCCTATACGCTAACAAAAACTGACATACTTGGTGATTTAGGTCCCCCGGGCCCATGCGCCGCAGCGCATCCTTTGTCGTTCGCACCAGCCGTTCCACTTGGCCATTCGTGGCGGGGTGAAACGGCGCGGACGTGACATGCCGAATGGCGTTTGCCTCCATGAATGCCTTGAATTCAGCGGAGGTGAAACAACTAGCGTTATCGCTGACTAAAGTGTCGGGTAAACCGAACGTGGAAAAGACTCTCCTTAGCTGGCTAATTGTAGTGGCGGAGGACGTACTCTTTACTGGGATAACCTCCAACCACTTGGAGAATGCATCCACCACCAGGAGAAACATTGTTCCTCGGAATGGGCCAGCGAAGTCTACGTGCACCCTGGACCATGGCCCCCTTGCTGTGTCCCATTCCCTATGCGGAAGACGGGCCGCCTCTGGTCGGGAGCCCTGGCATGCCTCACAAGTGCCGACCATGTGCTCAATGTCCGCGTCCAGCTGTGGCCACCAGAAGTAACTCCGGGCCAGCGCCTTGGACCGGACGATGCCGGGGTGGCTGACGTGCAGCAGTTCGAGTACCCTCGGTCGCAGGGACGTAGGAACCACCACCCGTTGGCCCCACAAAAGGCAGCCCCTCTCTAGGGACAACTCTATTTTTTTTCGAAAAAATGGGTCGAATTCCGTACCTGGGGATGACGCCGGCCACCCCTTCTGTACCCATGAGCTAACTTTCTCTAGCGTTCTGTCCTTACCTGTGGCCCTGGCAATGTCGGCTGGTACTATCGGGGGTGAGTCTAAGACCTCTATTAACAAAACCTGGTGATCTCTTTCTGCCCTTTCCTTTTGGACGCCCGACAAGGGCAAAGGAGACCTCGAGAGTGCGTCGGCATGGCTGATCTCCTTCCCGGGCCGGTATTCCAGCTCATGCTGGTATGCGTTGAGAAAAATAGCCCACCGCAGCATTCTTGGGGACAGGATCTGTGGTGTGGGCTTACTTGCAGTGAAAATTCCTAATAGGGGCTTGTGGTCAGTCACGATTTTGAACGGCCGACCATACAGAAAATCGTGAAATTTTTTGGTCCCCGCTACTATCGCTAGTGCCTCCCTGTCGGTCTGTGCGTAATTACGCTCTGCTTGGGACAGGGACCTTGAATAAAACGCTATCGGGGCTTCCCTTCCGTCGTCCAACACGTGGCAAAGCACCGCCCCCACCCCCACCGGGGATGCGTCACAGACTAAGACCACTGGCCGTTTGGGATCGAAATGCGTTAGGATTGCCTCGGATGTTAGGAGTTGCTTCAACTCTTTGAACGCCCTCTCTTGCTCATCACCCCACACCCATGTTTCCTCCTTTTTTAGCAACCGATGGAGTGGCTCGGCCACGGACGCCTTCCGTGGAAGGAAGGTATGGTAAAAATTGAGGAGCCCCAGAAATGACTGTAGCTCGGTTTTGGATGTGGGGCGAGGGGCATTCTTGATGGCGGCTACTTTGGATTTGGATGGCTTAATACCCTCTGGCGTGACTCGAAACCCTAGAAACTCAACCTCAGTTTCGAAGAAGACACATTTGTCTTTTCTCAGTCGTAGCCCCGCTTTCTCGAAGACAGTCAGAACCTTATCCAATCTCTTTGCCAGTTCGGCCTCACTCCCCCCTGTTATCAACACGTCATCAAAATAAGGCAACACCCCCTCCAGCCCCTTCAGGAGGCGTTCCACAAGCGACTGAAAAAGGCCGGGTGCCGAGTTCACGCCGAACTGTAAACGCGACACCTGGAACGCTCCTTTATGTGTGACTATCGTTTGTGCCGCGGCCGTGGCGGGAGTTACCGGGAGTTGCTGATAAGCTTGAGCCAAATCGAGTTTAGCGAAACACTTTCCCCCATTCAGCCTGGCCAGCAGGTGGCTGACCACCGGCACCGGGTATGCATTAGGGCGGATCGCCTTGTTAATTGTACACTTATAATCAGCGCAAATGCGCACCTCCCCGTTAGCCTTCAGAGCGGTTACAATTGGAGTTTCCCACTCCGCGGAATCGACAGGAATAAGAATCCCCTGGCCCACCAGTTTGTCCAGTTCCGCCTCTATTTTGTCCTTTAGTGCGAACGGCACCCTGCGCGGTTTGAGTCTTATCGGGCGGACCTCCGGGTCTAGGTCGAAGGCTACAGGGGGTCCCTTGAACTTTCCAAGTCCTTTTTTAAAAACGGCGGAATGCGCGTCGCACACCGCTTGTATTGGATCCACCCCCACGGTATGCACTCCCCCTATGAACAAACCTAAGGGCTGAAACCACTGCGTCCCTAGGAGGCTACAACTACCCCCCTTAAGGACAACTAGGGGCAGCTCCGCAGAATGTCTCTTAAAACTGACCCGAAATTTCCCGACCCCCAACACTGGAATGCTGTTCCCCTGTACATCTCGTAGCGTGGACCTCAACGTTTTAAGTTTGGGTCGCACGTGGGGGTCGATTTTTAAGAACTCTTTCTGGGAAATTATAGAGTAGGAGGACCCCGAGTCAATTTCCATCCTGATAGGGGCCCCTTGTACTAGTACCTCAACGAAGTAATGGGACTGTCCCGCGGACACGTTGAACACCGGAGCGTCGTCCTCGCTGTCGTCCGAGATGCGGCCCACGCCGTCCTGCTTCCTCGTGGTCTGGGCGCCATCTTTGGACCTTGCTGGACGGTCCGGTCTGGTTGAGCGGTCTTGTGACTGCCTCCGGCCCTCCTTCCGTTTTCTGCACGCCTTGGCGATGTGCCCCCGACGGCCGCAGGTGTAACACTCGGCTTTCCTGAATGGGCACCTTGCGCGCTCATGGGCCGCTCCGCAACCATCGCAGCGGCGCCCCCCTTTTCGGACCCTTTGGACCTCCTCGCCGTCGCTGCCTTCCGTAGACGACTTTGAGGCCCTTCGGGTTGCGTGCACCGACTGTCCGGACTTTCCGTGCACCGAATTCTCAGCTTTGCCGGCTCTAGGACGCCACTCACACCACTGGTGCATTTCGTCCACTCCAGCATTCGTGGACTCCGCGGCTTCCGCGGCCTCTACAACCTCCGCCAGCGTGGGTGGTGGCTCCTTGTTCATCAAGCTGCGCTGCACCTCCTTGTCCTTCAGGCCACACAGCACTCCGTCCCTGAGGGCCGTCTCTAGATCGTCCCATCTGCAGGGGCCGGCGGCTATCCTCATGGCTGTTACGAATGCCTCAACCGACTCGTCCGGCGCTTGGACTCGCCTCCAAAACGCGCTCCGAGCGGGAAACATTGCCCTCGAGGGACGGAAACGCTCACGCAGCAGCTTCATGATGTCGTCTGCTTTGAATTGCGTTCGCTTGGTTTCTATCCCAAGCATTCTGGTGAGGATGGCCCTCTTCCTCTCCTCATCGTCTTCTTTGACTTTGAGTTCCACCAGCGCCGCCTGGAAGTCCATCTCAAAAAGCTCCCAGTCTTGCGGTTTGGTGATGTTGAACCCGCTCTGTGCCCTGGCTGCTCCTTGGGGATCCATTATCCCACCTTCATCGCCAATTTAGTGTATGAAAACCAAGACACAGGACACAGCCTCGGGCTGGGTTAACTCAGGTTTATTGCATGGTGGTCAGAGGGAACATGAGGTAATGGCGGATCAATAGCTCTTTATATACAGTCGTAACACATTTGAACGTGGCTCCATGATAGCCCATTGGCTACTGTCTGCGTGACGTCATTGCTGGTCACGCCCTTCTTGTCCAGGTGTAGGTGGTGGCGGGAAAACTTCCCGCGCTGTTGCCTTTGATGAGTTTGGACCAAGAGAGCTTTGGACGCTCGCTGCTGCCAGCTGGTGGTCATTAGCTCGCGTCCTATTACAGGGTTTATGTGATACAGCTGAAGGTTACATTGTTGCCCATAGGCAAGGTTACATTGGTTCAGATACATTGTTATCCATGTGGAGGATCAAACCATTAGGACACAACAGGGTTCTACTCTTTTGCTCCTTTTGAGATGGGCAGGTTTTCTTGTGGACTGAAAGGTTTTTCCCCACCTTTTTATTTGGGTTGCAATTTGGCAATTTTACTTTCCACCTCTGAGTCTGTGTGCGGGTGAAGGTCCTTTTCTTTTTGGTGTGAATGCACCCTGAGATCAAGCCTTGCTTTTCCGTCCTGTTTTGTTTTATTAATAAAGTAAATTTTGATGCCAAGATGTTTACTGGGGTGTTCTGGGGTGCTGAGGCCAGTCATCTGCTTACAGATGGAGAGGCAACCACTTGGGCCAGCTACCAAAAAAGGAAGGGTAGGTGTGTTAATACCTAGCCCACTTTGCCTTTCCCTTTTGGAAGGTGCACTCTGAACTTGGTGAGGGGCAGAGAGTGCCCCCCCCCTGGCTGGAGCATGAGGACAGTCTGATGTGATTTTGGGTGTCAGGGAGCAGTGCTGCTGAGCCAGAGAGGATCATTTATTTATTTTATTTATTTATTATTTAAATTTATATCCTGCTCTACTCAACCCAAGGCCGACTCAGAGCGGCTAACAACATATTAAGATACATACTGTTACAATATAATGATGCAAAAAACACAATAATTAATCAGTACAATTACAGAGAAACTATAACAACAATGATACAATATCAACCCACCAATAGCAAGCATCAAGACAAAAGGGAAAAAACCTCTTTTCAGAAGCCCCACATGTCCAGGTACAACAAGGTCTACCACAAAAATAATCAAAGTCAAAGCTACCCACCCTAGTCAACCTCCAGGTTGAACAAAGGGCCGGGAGGGCACGATGCCTCGCAGCAGCGGTGTCCTTCGGAGCCTCCCAGGCTACGGGAGGCTCCCTTTATCTCCCCGCCAATGGTGGGGGCAGGGAGGGTGCGGCTGTGGTGGCATCTTCGGAGCCTCACAGGCCACGGGAGGCTCCCTTTATCTCCCTGCCGATGGTGGGGGCGGGGAGGGGGCGGCTGCGGCGGTGTCCTTCGGAGCCTCCCGGGCCACGGGAAGCTTCCTTTATCTCCCCGCCGATGGTGGGGGTGGGGAGGGTGCGGCTGCGGCAGCATCCTTTGGAGCCTCCTGGGCCACAGGAGGCTACCTCTATCTCCCCGCCGATGGTGGGGGTGGGGAGGGCGTGGCTCCGGCGGCGTCCTTCGGAGCCTCCCGGGCCATGGGAGGCTCCCTTTATGTCCCTGCCGATGGTGGGGGTGGGGAGGGCGCAGCTGCGTTGTCGTCGTTCGGAGCCTCCCGGGCCACGGGAGGCTCCCTTTATCTCCCTGCCGATGGTGGGGGTGGGGAGGGCGCGGCTGCGGCACCGTCCTTCAGAGCCTCCCAGGCCACGGGAGGCTCCCTTTATCTCCCCGCTGACGGTGGGGGCGGGGAGGGCGCAGCTGCGTCGTCGTCGTTCGGAGCCTCCTGGGCCACGGGAGGCTCCCTTTATCTCCCCGTCGATGGTGGGGGCAAGGAGGGCGTGGCTGTGGCGGCATCCTTCGGAACCTCCTGGGCCACGGGAGGCTCCCTTTATCTCCCCGCCAATGGTGGGGGCGGGGAGGGCACCCCCACCATCACTACCTCTGGGGTACATCTCTTCACAGAAAGTATATAAGTTTAATAAAGAAACGAACAAACAATAAATAAATCTGCTTCCACTCAAGCTCCCTTTCTATTTCAGTTGATTTTTTTGAAATGGTAGCTGTGTTAGTCTGTGTTTCAAGCATATCAGAGAATAAACAAAATGAAACAAACAATGTAGCACTTTGAAGACTGTAATATTTCAGGTGTTCAGGATTGCACACGCTTGCAATCCCTAGTCAAGGGAGACTGAATATACCTTTGAGCCCCAGTGTTTTCAGAAAGCACAAGGAGTCTAGTTTTTGCAAAAACCCTAAAGGAAAAGGGAGGCTGCAAAATAGCCCAAGAAGGACAATCTGTGGCCACAGAATGCTAAATGAATGTTGTAGGAAGGGTATGCAGAAAAAGGGGTATGGAGGGATTGTATATACAGCAGAGTCTGCTGCAAGCTGTATGTGTCTGAAAATGTTTTTTTAGGGATAATCTTTTGTATTTTCTGGACTACTGCAAGTACTTAAAGTGTTACCCAACACCCTTCAGTATGTGCTATTACTGATCAGGTCAGGAAATTTCAGCAGTAAAGCTGTGTAGAAAACCTTACTTGGAGTCTGTAGCTGGCTATGCTGGGGAATAGTAGAAAATAAAGCATTACATTATCCAAATTTCACCTTTGCATTTAATTAGAATCTTAATTTAGCAATTCCATCAGTTGTTACAGCTGAAGGATTATTTATTTATTATTTACTTATTTTTTGTACTTGCAGGGTAAGGGACTACCTGCTTGAGGCCGTCTCAGGGTTGGCGTTGGAGTTCCCTAGGCTTATGGTTCTGGGGGACTTCAATTTGCCTTCGCTGGGATCTGACTCCGAGGATGCATGGGAGTTCATGGCTTCCATGGCAGCCATGGGCCTGACTCAGGTAATTCAGGGTCCGACCAGGGGCAGTGGCCACACACCAGATTTAGTTTTCTTGTCGGAGCGGTGGCAGAGTGATCAGAGATTACAGAATTTAGACATAGTACCTGTGCCTTGGTCAGATCACTATCTGGTGACTCTGGACTTTCTGGGAGCGACGTTTCACCATAGGGAGGCAGGGTCTATTAAATTGGCCTGCCCCAGGCAACTAATGGATCTGGTTGGATTCCAGCGGGAACTGGGGGATTTTCCTCTGGATCAGCTACATGATTCACCCGAGGTGCTTGTTGACCTGTGGAACAGGATGACGACAACAGCCTTGGATGAAATCGCGCCACTGCGGCCTCTCTGATCCCATGGGGCTAGGTCATCTCTATGGTTCATGGATGAACTGTGGGAGCTCAAATGGGCTAAGAGACACCTAGAGTGCCACTGGGTGAAAAACCGGAGTGATCCTGATAGGACACTAGCTACAGCTGCTAGTAGGGCCTACCTAGTGGCGATGGGGGTGGTGAGGTGGCAATACTTCACCACCCTTATTGCCTTTGCTGATAATCACCCAGCTACCCTGTTTTGGGTGACTGGGTGTCTCCTGGGTAGGGGGGGGCAGTGCTCATTTGGCAGGGTACAGCTGAGGACTTTGCTGACCATCTGGTGGAGAAAATTGATTGATTTCATTCGGGGCTTAATCCCAAAGTGGATGGTGAGGGTCCTGGGGGGGGGGGCTAGAGCACAGTCTTGCTGTGTGATCTGGGATCAGTATGATCCAGTTGTCCCTGATGAATTGGACAGGCTCCTTGCAGCAGTGCGAGCCACTACATGTCCTTTGGACCCCTGTCCCACCTGGTTGGTGAAAGCCTCCAAGGTGGTGACAGGAGGCTGAGCTGGGCCAATAATAAATGTATCTTTGCAGGAGGGGGTGTTTCCTGCACTGCTAAAACATGCTTTGGTGCACCCCCTCCTGAAGAAACCATACCTTGACTCAGCTTTCCTAAATAACTATAGGCTGGTCTCCACCCTCCCCTTTTTGGAGAAGGTGGTGGCGCGCCAGCTGCAGGGGGCTCTGGAGGAAGCAGATTATCTGGACCCCTTTCAATCAGGATTCAGGCTCGGACATGGTATGGAGACGGCATTGGTCGCACTGATGGATGATCTTTGGCAGGAGCAGGATGGCGGTCATCTGACCGTCCTTGCTCCCCTTGACCTCTCAGCAGCCTTTGATACCATCAACCATGGTATCCTTCTGGAACGGCTCAAAGGATTGAGGATCCAGGGCACTGTGTTGTCCTGGTTTTCCTCTTTTCTGCAGGGCCATACCCAGTTGGTGTGGTTGGAGAGTGAAAGATCCAGTCCTAGTAGGCCCTTCAAATATGGGGTGCCACAGGTCTCAGTGCTCTCTCCTCTCCTATTTAACATCTACATGAAGCAGCTGGGTGAGATCATCCATTCCCACGGGGTGCGGTACCATCAGTATGCGGATGACACTCAGTTGTACATCTCAGCCCGTGATGATCCCAGTGATGCAGTCAAAGTCCTGTCTGGATGCCTGGAGGCCATCGGGGTCTGGATGGGGGACAATGGGCTTCAGCTGAATCCTGGCAAGACCGAGTGGCTATGGATCAGGGTCCCTGGGTTATCGGGGAGTTACCACCTCTGGTCTTGGATGGGGCAGTTTTGCCCCAGACAGACCCAGTGCACAACCTGGGGGTCCTCCTGGACTCATGACTGCTGCTTGAAGAGCTGGTGGCGGCTGTGGCCAGGAGGGCTTTTGCTCAACTTTGAGTAATCTGCCAGTTGCGCCCGCTCCTGGACCAGAACTCCTTACTCATGGTCACTCATGCTCTGGTCACCTCCAGACTAGATTACTGTAATGCACCCTACATGGGGCTGCCCTTGATAACCATTCAGAGCCTACAACTGGTCCAGAATGTAGCTGCCCGAGGGTGGTGATGGGGTGTAGACGTTATGCCCACACCTCCCCACTACTTTGGGAGCTGCACTGGTTACCAGTTTGCCTCCGGGTGCAATTCAAGGTGCTGGTTTTGACCTTTAAAGCCCTATATGGCATTGGGTCAGGATAACTGAGAGACCGCATCACCCCAAGAGTGTCTGTCCATCCAATCAGAGCGGACTGGAGGAGTTCCCTAGTTGTGCCTTCAGCTAGAGGGGCCCGTCTCTCTAGCACATGAAGAAGGGCCTTCTCCGTGTCTGCACCAGCCCTCTGGAACCTGCTGCCTACAGAATTGAGGTTACAGACAGAATTGCTGCCCTTCAGGAAAGGGTTGAAAACCTGGCTGGTGGGGCAGGTGTGGGGCCTTAATGGGAATACGGCCCCAGCATGTTGGCTCATTTCAAGTTAGTGTTCTTCCCTCTGTGTTGCTTGTATCCCTTTTATTCTTTTATGAATAGGGTTGGGGTAGGAGGGTGGGTGACTTGGGGTTTTTAATCTGTTTTCATATGTTTTTAATCTGCTGAACCTGAGTCGGGTTCACTTGAGTGGGTGGCATAAAAATTATAAAACTTAAAATAAAATAAAATTATTGCCACCCAACTCAACAACGACTCTGGGTGGCTCACAGCAATAAACAACATTAAAACTAACTAAAACACAAACAACATTAAAACTGACTAAAACATATAAACCCCATTAAAAATTCAAAATAATTTACCCACCCCACCCATGTCCATAAAAAGATGTGGATAAGATACTGATTAATGAAAACTTGTAGTTCTATGAGGCAGTAATGAATGTTATGTGGTCTGTTGTCCTTTCTGCCAATATGATATTCTTCTGAAAATTATTACACTAATTACCATATTAAATAAAGTTTATCCCTTTAATTGCCAAGTGAATATTGCCTTCAGCTATGGATTCCTGATGTTTTGCTTTACCCATTCTTTTGCATATGAGAACTACTTACATGCATTCTTTTTCTTGGTCATACAGGTTGTGTTTGTCCTAACAGGAGACTGTGATGACAGAGCACATATTGGTTACAAGGTCTATGAAGAAATTGCCTCTACAAGCTCTGGTCAAGTTTTTCACTTAGACAAAAAGCAAGTTAATGAGGTATGAATAAATAGGTTCCTAAAATGACCTTTTCTGGTTTTATAAAATACAAAACAGTTCTATTTCTTCATTCATTCATTCATTATGTTTGTGTCCCATCCTTTTTCCAAGTTGATAAAGCAGGGGTTTGCAGCCTATGGCCCGTGGACCAGATCCGGCTGTGATGGCAATCCCAGAAGCAGAAGTGGAAGTGGGCACATTTATGACGGCCATAAATATACCTGCGTATGCACAAATGTGCCCACTGTGGTTTGTGGCAGCGTTTGCAGCAGGGGGAACCCATGTGTCTGGCCCACTCAGCTGTCTGAGTGGGCATGGTCCAGCCCATGGCGCAGAAAGGTTGAGAACCCCTGTGATAAATTGAGCATACCTTCTTTACTTTTTATCATCATATCAAGGTGTAATCAAGAGGCCAATCATAACTGTTTCCTGTTAATTTTTGCATATGTGTGTTCTTTTCATTCCAGCAAGTATTTCAAATTTATTTTTAAATTATTGTTTTTATCAATGTGGTTGGCCCCTAATTTATGGTTAGTGTTTACCAAGCTTTGCTGAAGTTCCTGATACTTTGCCTCAGTTTGCCCTATGTGGACACTCTTTCTGCTCAGGAGGAAGCTAAGGGTGCAATCAGAGGGAGGGAAATAAGCTCACTTTTTGGACTGTTTGTGGCCCCATCTGATGTGACCTGTTTTCTGGTGATCAGCCAATATATAACAAATTATGAACCAGCCTTACCATTCTCCCTGACCAAGCCAGAACTTGTCAATCCAGCTGGCAGTGCTATTCATTCATTTATTTATTTTTGGAACTATGCTAGAGTGATTGCTGTGGAGATGGAAGGATCACTGTAAGAGAGACTGCTCCAATCAAAATGACACTTTTCAGTACAACCAGACACAATCCTTTCTTGCCTTTTGATTGCATCCTAAAACTAGGCATGAACAATAAAGAAATAAGTAAAGACATTAGCACATTTATTATAAAACAAGTTTTTATGGTTCAGTCTTTCACTTCATCAGAATCAAACATTATCCTCCATTTGGAAGAAGTATAGGCACAGGCGTACGTAGCCAGAGATTAGAAGAATTACTTTTCAGAAACTCCAACCATCATGGGCCAGTGTGTTGTGACCTGGGTATTCTGGGAGGAGTGATTCAAAAGAGCAACATTCTCCATCTCTGAATAGGAATAGATATAGTTATATAGTATGTATACATTGATGGTGGAACAATGAAGAATGTAGTCAAATATGAGTGAAATGCAAAATGTGTTGAGCTTAGAGCAGGCAAATACTTTGTGTTTGTTTTGCATACAGTACTAACATGGAGATGGGAATGGCCAACATTTAACAAACATAGTCACTGTCTGTTTTAAATCTAAGCAGCCAATCAGGAGGCTAAATGTTTCTTCCCTCCCAAAGTAACTGCTTTCTACTCTGTATATATGCTGAACTCTGTGTGTAGATGGTGTGTAGTTCACTCTGTCTGTTCTGTCTGAGTGGTTCATCTGTTCAGCCTAGTTCAGTCTTTTTCTGACTCAAAATGTGTTGATCTCAGAAAGTTAGTTAACTCTATGACCTTTTGCAACCATCATCTGCTTGAGATATTTTTCTTCTTGTTTATTTCATCACAAATAAGATGATGTAAACTGCTGTACAGTGGTACCTCGCTTAAAGAGATAATGCGTTCCACAGGATTGCTCTTTAAGTGAGTTTGCTCTTTAAGCGAAACACCATTGTAAGTTACCAATTGTGACTTCTGGTGTGGGTGATTGCAAACCCTGATTTAGTTGTTAAGCAAGTTTTTGGTTGGTTTTAATTGTTAAGCGAGGCGACCATTCAGAGAAAATTCTGCTCTTTAAGCGAGTTAGTCTCTAAGCGAGGTGCTTTTTATGCGAGGTTTTACTGTATTACATTTTTGCCATCTGATAACTTTATTTGAACACAATCCTGAAAGTAAACATTTCTTTTTCCTTCTGTTAAATCTGTGCCTGAGTATTTGTCAAATAGTTGAACGAAGAGAAAAGCCAAGGGGAATTGAGTGATGCTTACATTTCAAAATATTTAACCTTAATCCTTGGCAGCACGCTAGCTGCACCACCCTATAAAGATTCTGCAAAAAAATGTACCCACAGCAAACATTTATTTAAAGTCAACATTGATAAAAGAAGAATGCTTATTTTTCTCAATAACAATAACTAAATTGAATTAATATCTGCACTGGGATAGGGATCTTTTTATTCATGCCCAAATAGATAGCATTAAATATATTTTG
Source organism: Bradypodion ventrale (assembly GCA_035047345.1). Classification (NCBI taxonomy): domain Eukaryota; kingdom Metazoa; phylum Chordata; class Lepidosauria; order Squamata; family Chamaeleonidae; genus Bradypodion; species Bradypodion ventrale. Next base: position 152,007,845 of record JAWDJE010000004.1, on the reverse strand, counting down.
AAGAATTCTTATTCAAGTGATTTATGTTGTAACTTCCTTTTACAAGGAAGTTTTTGTGCAGCCCAACTACATCTTTTCAAGTCCTCAAGAAATGACTTCTTATGGAATAGTACCAGTGAATCATTACAATGGCAGCCTTTTCTGTGAGTTAGAAATTATGTTAGGTCATATGCATCAGGAGTGATTAAGTGACCCAGAGGCACAGGACAGTGACCTGCATCCGGCAGAATCTGATTGCAATTTGGCAAGTTTCTAGTGCTGAAGCATGCAGTGTTGCGACATGCAGTTCTGTGGCACTGTAACATGCACATCAACTGTGGCACTCTAACATGCACAATACATGGACATGTATTTTGGCCTCACATTAACTAATTAGTTTTAAGGCACATTTGGCCACTTCTTTTATGCCAGGAATAATGTTTGGAAATGAACTTGTTAGCACAGTCATTATATTTTTGGTTTCCTATATTACTGATATTCGTGAAGAAAGTCTGGTGAAGGTATGCTGTTAAGCCATTATAAATGTCTAGCTTTTTCAAGAGTTTTCAGGACCCATGTTGTTGTTATGGACAATAGCTGTTTCACAAGGTCTGATTATCTTAATTTGTTGAATCAAAAAAACCACATGTTGTTAATTTGAGTAATATGAATCATCTGCTGTAGCTGTAAACATTACTTTGGACTTCCTGACATACAAAATGGTCAATCAGCTGTAATGTGCTATTCTTTAGAAAGATATAAATAACACTTTAAAATATGAGTTTTAAAAATAAAGTCAAGATTTTGACTGCTTTATTGTTTCTTACTTGAGATTTAGGACATCTTGATCATGTTGGCTTGAATGCCTGTTTGTTTTTTCTGGTTGCAGGACTGTATATGTTATATTTGGAAGTGCAAAGTCTGTTCTAAAAAGTTTTTTTAAAATAAATTGAAGTAGGGGATTTGGATATCTTGCCCTACGAAAGGAAGCATATTTGTATGTGGTTGGTGATGAACGAGAAAAATTGTTTGTGTTTGATAATTTTTGCAGTGATGCATCTAGCATGTCCCAATGGATTAAGGCTGAATGTTTTGACATGCAAGCCCACCTTAATTCTTCTTTGCTTCCTTCTTAGTTCCTAAAGTACAAATGCTCAGACACAGTTTTAGCAGAAGGCAAAAGAATATTTCCTTACAAGGCTTGTATTCAAACAAAGTTGTCAGGTAGATGGCAAAAATATAATACAACAATTAACTTCATCTTGTCTGCAAAAAGCAGGAAGAACAATCTTTAAAGCAAATTATAGTTGCTAGAGGGAAAGGTACCATCATTTTGACAGAGATCCAAGGCACACAACGTGTGAAGAAGGATGGGGGAAAGGAATCTTAATTGTGTGGTTGTGTGTGTACACATGTACAATTTCAAAGCCCTGACTGTTTCCCTCTGCTACAACACAGCAGGGAGGAGGGGGAATTAGAGAAAATCAGATGGAGAGATTAGCACTAGAGCAGCCTTTCATCTTATCATTGGGTCAATAATTGAGTAAATAGGGAAAAGGAGGAGGGAATCCCAATTCAGTGTGTTTTGTGTATGTTTGCCCTGGCTGTTTCCCCTTAGTGGAATATTTCCTAACTTTCTTGGGTTATTAATAAGATTGCTAAGGAGGTTTTCTGTTGTGGTTTCGATTGTTTCCTCTAATTTCATATGCAAAACTGGCAAGATGGAGAGCCATAAGGATGGCAGGGGTAGGACCAGAAGGTGACTCACATCACATCCAGCACAAATGGTGAATTCCTGAATCTTACTGTAGCCCCTGTGTGAGCACTAATTGCTATTTCAAATGTAATATAAATTGAAAGTCAGATTGGGTGCACAGAGGGACTTATCTCTGAGGAGACATATAAGCTTGCACTGTTAAGCTTATTTAATATTCACGTCCTTTTCTCGAGATATCCTGGGAATTAAAATTTAGCATGCTAAGGAGAGGTAGCTGCAGTCTTTAGGATCCACTATCATTTGGAGAGGGATGGCAATTTCACAATTATACAAATGCCTAAATTACATTTAATTTGAACAGCTCTTTAAATACAGTATATGAAATAGGAAAGCTTAGAACTTCTTAACTACTTAGAACAATATTTACAGTTTCCCTTTCACAAAGCATTGGAAGAAACCATATTAGTTTAGTATCATATTTATCTTTTGGAGTTTTTTAAAATTATAACCATCATAATTTTGAGTGGTCCGAATGATTTCATTATCCTGTCTCATTTCCAAACCCTTCCTATACCAACAAGAATCACACTAATGTCTGAGAGATAATCTCAGCTAGCTCTCCAATCCTATTATAACCTTTCCCCCCTTTACCTCATTTTGATAATACAGTAAGCATACATCGGCTTCTGCCTTTTTGCTAAACTTGCCTACCCTCGGGCATATTGTGGTTTAGGACTCTCTTCTTTTTTCTTTCTTTTGGATCTGTCTGTTTGCAATAGCAATAGACTTTGAGTAATTGTTTTACCTGGCAAAATTTAGTTTCTGGGAAGTTGAGTATCTCATGGTCTGAACGTGGGAGGTCCTGCATGAAGAAGCTTAATAGTAAATCACAGGCTTTGCATCCAGAAGGTTTCAGAGTTAGACGATGTCACCTCCAGTTCAGCAATACAGTACTACAATAGACTTCTGTCTCAGAGTCAGCAGAAGTGTAATGGTGGCAGATCCAATTCAGGTCCTCTTGCCTTTATATGAAAAATTCTGTGTGCATGCTATTTTTCAAAAAACCTGTTAAAATCTTTTTATTCTAAGGCTGCTAGGTCAGCAGCATCCCATTCCCAAGACTTTCAGGACACTGCACAAAACCTTGGGACAGATTGTTGTGATGTCAAAGGGAGTAGAACCTTCAGCAGCCAACAAACCCCCACATTTATGGCATAGGACCAGGCAGTTTCTTGGGAGTTCACAGGGTGAGCCTCTCATAGGCAGTGGTGGGCACCAGCAGGTTCGCACCAGTTCGCCAGAACCAGTAGCAGAAATTCTGGCTGACCCCGCCCATCCAAGTTTTGAAATAAAGTAGTCCTAATTCGGGTGCAATGCAGGACTTTCCCCTTGGCCACACCCACCATACCACGGCCACAGTGTGGTAGCAATTTTTTTTGGAGCCCACCACTGCTCACAGGGGTTGTCTACCTGGTGTGAAAATGAAATGAACCCCAAAATAAAGGGTTGCCAGAATCCCATTGTCTGATCCTTAGTCTCCAGAACAAAACCTGAGTCCTGGCAACCAGTTTTTTTCTTCTTAGCGGGGATTACTGCTTTCCCCCACTGTACAATATAGGTTACTGTAGACGTAGTTTTATATGTTGCAAAAGACAAAGTGCTTGTTGCAATTTGATGATGTAATGCAACTGATTAGACTGCCAGTTGAATCTGACAATAGTGTATGTGTAGGCAGTGGTGGGATTCAGCAGGTTTTCCCCAGTTCACCAGAACTGGTAGCAGAAATTCCATCTGGCCCCACCCATCCAAGTTTTGAAATAAAGTATTGTAATGTAGTCCTAATTTGGGTGCAACATAGGGCTTCCCCCCTGGCCATGCCCACCATACCACACCCACAGAGTAGATAGTAGATTTTTTTGAATCTCATCACTAGGTGTAGGTGAAGCGCTACCACCACACCTAGAACCAGAAGGTCAGTTTTAGAGAGTGAGACAACCAACCTGACCTACACAGCTCTGGTCTGTGACAGAGGGAAATGGCTAGGGTGCATGAAGATGAGGAACATCTTGTACAGTGATGGCTAACCGTAGCACTCCAGCTGTTCTGCAACTTCAATTCCCAGAAGCCCTGATCAGCAGGAGTGCTGACTTGAGCATCTGGGAATTGAAGTCCAAGAATAGCTGGAGTTCCAAGGTTAGCCACCAGGGATCTTGTCTAGGACCTCTAAGCTGCTCTCTCAGGCACCTGTAGGATGAGGCAGTTGGCTCATTTTGCTTAATAACAGAGCTGGCACTTTTATACCTTCAGAAAAGAACTCAAAACCTGGCTGGCGGAACAAGTTTGGGGTGTTGGTGGAAGAGTGACCCCAGCTGGATGGTTGGTGTGAATCAGAAGCCTTCCCTTCTCGCTCTCTAGCACTTTTTTAATGGTTTGTGTGTGCGTGTGTGTGTTTGATTTTTTAGAGTGTTTTTATGATAATGATGTTTTAACATTTTAAAATGAGTGTGTATGTTCTATCTGTTATTTAGTTTTATTCTATGTTGGTAAGCTGCCCTGAGTCGATCTTGATCGAGTAGGCAGCATAGAAATTGAATAAATTAAATTAAATTGAATTGGCAATGACTGTGGCCCAAAAGGGACCAGGGTAGAGTTCAGCTATTCAAATTTCCCAGCCAATGCTATTCTTTTGAAGGCCTGATCACCACAATTCGTAGAAGACCTCCCTTGAACACATGCTTTTGAGTCATTTGGGCTGGAGTGTTTGTAGAGGGCTTGTGAATCACAGTGGACAGTACTGAGAGTTAGATGGACATTAGTTTGACTCTGTATGAAGCAGCTCATAAGCTTCAAATGGTTATCTTTTGTTGATGTTCAGCAAAGTGACCAGAGGGTACACAGCAGAAGTTGAGGGCACTGAGATTAACACAGGGACCAAAGCTGATTGTTTGTACAAAAGGTTTTTTTACTTGAGCCAAAATCAGAAGTCCAAATATTTACATCAACATAGATAACTGTAACACAAAGAGAATAACTTCTCCTTTGTCCCACACAGTTTAGTCTGTGTAGTAAGTCTGTGCAGTAAACACAAGCAACACTGTCATTTACTTACAAATCTTGTAGCTCAGGAAAGGTAGCAGTTCTTTGTGGCTGAGCAAATAGTTCTACTCACTGTACAAGTTGCAAAGTCTCTTCAGTATGATGACAAAGCATGAGTCAGCATACACACACAAAACAATGCAAATTCTTTCAGCATATGAAGTAGTCAGCACAACGGTGCTTGTAGAATATCAAGTCTTACTCTTTCCTCTAGTAAGATGACCATGAGTGAGTCAGCAGTTTCTTCATTGTCCGCCACCCCAAATGAAGAGACAGACACATGTCATGGGTTCAAACATGGGCTACCTTATTAAGCCAAAATAAGTTGTTGTAAACTATTGCACTGGGAACTAAGTAGTGCAGGTGCGTGATAATAACTCAGGTCAATACCAGAGAATTTGGATCCCAAATAAGAGGGACAGCAGAAAAGCTCTGCAAATAGGCCAGCACTGTGTCCAACAGTGTGACCAAGCTATGCGACCAGGGAGCTAGCAAAGTGTCCTGATCAGCTGTCTCAGGTCTACCGTTATTAAACAGTCATGAGATAGTGCTGTCCGAGGTACCAAATTAACCGAGACCCCAACTGAATAACTAAACAGGCCATTCTGATTAAAATCACCCACACTACCCGTCAAAGTGACCGGAATAACATCCAGCAAAAACTCAACCTGCAGCAACAGGATGGGATGGGCAAAAAAACCACGACCCCAAGAGCGACTGGATATCACACTGCTACTATAAAGGATTCTTGACTCCTCTCTATCACACCAGGCAGGCAGGCCTGCAAGAGCACACCTATCTCTTCCCAGGGGAAGCAGGCAAAGCCAGCACAGGTGGGTATTTTACCCCCAGTGCTGGTCCATAAGATTTGTTCCAGTATGAAACCTTTCTCCTTCACAGCATAACAACCAGTAGTAGTCTTGAGCACACAAACAGTATTGGGTGAATAGAATCTATTGCATGCATAGGCTAAAGAAGTGCAAACTGAGACCTTTCTTTATGCAAAGTCTTGGAGTTACATAATCAATAAGCTACCCCTGTGCTGTTACAATTGCAGAGCCCTTAAGGTGGTACAGCAGTTTTACATTAAGGTATAATATCCTAGACAACTGATTAGGCAAACACTTAGTACATAACATCTTTAACTTTTGAAAAGTTGCAGAGTTTTTTAGTTGTTAATGATTAATCTTAACCAGCTGACAGGTTTCTGCTTACTTTGAAAAAGAGATGGATTTTAGCCTGCCAAAAATGCAAAGAGAGAACAAATTAAAGAACTCTGTACTGTATCTTGATTCAGTAATAAATCTCAAAATCTGTTAAAAGTACTCCCCCATGCTGTATGACAAAATGGATTTCCTATGCCTAGTTAATATGAAAAGACCAGAGCTGTAATCCCATGGATACTTGTTTGGAAGCAAACTTTATTGAATCCATTGAGGCTTAATGTACTTAGATTTGGATGAACCAGCAAACTAGTCCAGCTGAGCCCTTTAAAATTTCAATGGGAGACTTGAACAGATGTTTAACCCACTCCTGGAAATACATTGAACTTAAAACGAATAAACTTTGGCTGAGTTATACACTGATTTGGCTAGATATTGCACAATGGCAGTTTTACTCCTGCCTTGTATGGACTATTATGTTAGGCTTGTAAAATGTGAGATATACTAGGTAATTATCAGCTGTGTTAGATTTGATTTTTTAAACCAAAGCTTAAAGGAGTAAAAGAGTCCCTCATCTGTGCTCTTGCAGATTGCTCACTGATCTTGGGTGGGTACAGAAAAAAGAGCCTGCTTGAAGAGTGTGATATTTTTAAACCACAATCAGGCATATTCTGAGCAATGGCAGCCTTGTGCTGGCTAATCTTTTCCACACTAGGTCAGATGGAAGGAACTACAGAATGAACTCACCACAAGGTGGCTTCATTTTGGCAGTTTAGAGTCTGACCTAGACACAAAAGAAGAAGATTGATCTTAGGCTGAATTCAAATGCCCTTTCTCAATTTTCTTCCTGTTCTGGGATGTGTGGTTATGGGTTGACATGGCGGCAGTTGGGATGGGTCATGGAAATTGGTTGAAGGATTGGTCCAAGAAGCTGCCTGAAACAAAGGATAAAATCCATGATGGTGCCCCCTTGCTGGTCCATCTGCAGAACCTAATGGACTGTCAAGTGAGTCATACAGCATCTTCCACCACACTTGACCATAGACTAGGTTGTGTGGTACAAACTGTTGACTCCTCTAATAGCAGGGAACACCTGGAGAGTTCACAAGAGCTTTCCTCAGCAATTGAAGCCTATGGTGGCTGCCTCATTCTGCCTAATGGTAGGGCCAGAAATGCAGGCACACTCTAATGTTAATGGAACATCGCTCTTGCTGTGATTGCTCCATCATGGATGCCACAATGTAGCCCTCTTGATTAAGGCAAGGCAATGCTCCTTATCCTGTGTGGAAAACGTTGGCACCTGCAAGCACCTGAGAATATGAATGTTCTCATTTTAGCCATTTACAATATAAGAACAAACAGTGATAACTCAACATATTTACATAAGGGAAAGTAACAGGGCATATTTGGGAAACATGCTACATTGCAGGCTCACCCACCCAAATAAAGACTCAGACACCAGTATTGGATTAAAGGCATCGGGCCACTTTTATTGAATAATGCCCTAGTCTGAATTATCACTTTCAATTGGTGTATCATCCAATTGTAATTCTTTAAGGCAAGCAGGCCGCAGTAGCACTGGTAAGGTTCCACCCTAAATGCCAATGGAAATTGGCTACATGTATCAATTTGTATCAATTTGTTTGTTTACACAAACAAATTGTTGACCGGAGTCAATGTACTATCTACTGACCCCACCCTATGACGTGTATCCGTTCAAATATCAAGGTGATGCAGGCTGTGAAGCTCCTGACATCACCCCTTTCATGGTTCGCCCTTGACCGGCCAATCCTGTTTCCCCTGTACCTATCTACGTGTTGGCCAGTCAATTGCGAACCTGCCAGATACCTATGGGTCATAAATCTTTACCTTACCCAGTGCTACCCGCCACACGGGGAGGCGTCCATGATGACTCACCACCACCACCACCACCCCAGACCGTCAGCTCGGTCACCAGGCCTGCTTGCACATCCTCCAGAAAGAGGTTCATACCTCTGGCCGACAGGTGGACCCCATCTCCTGCATATAGGTCAAAAATTTGCAAGCCTATCCCCGGATGTCGAATGGCTGTCCCAAATCCATTCTTGACAAGGAACCGGGCAACAGCCCTGTTCACTGACCACCGGGCACGGTCCAAACCATGGAGGTCCATGCCTCCTCTATAACAGTGTCTTGGCATGATGTCAGACCATAGCAACCATGTGTACGGCCATAAATGATGTAAAAACACCAGGTCTCTGCACACCGACATTTTTAAGGAAAGGCCAGTGATCTGTGCGAGATCATTGCTGCCGAGGTGCAGAATCAGGACATCAGGCGGTCCAGCATCCCTGATGGACATCAGGAATGGCAACAGTTCCTACCATCTCATGCCGTGCATACTATACCAACGCATACGTGCGGCTGCACGCAGCCCGAGATGGGGTCCCTACTCCGTCGCCGAAGCATATTCTGCCGCCCAGTGCACGTAACTGTGGCCCACCAGCCATACTGCCACCGGTGTGCATAGACACACAGAAGAAAAAGGAAGTAAGGACATAAATGGTACTCATACAGCGAGGGGACGTACATATAAGGAAAAACGCGCGGACCCCCACCTACCCATCCGACATATATCAGCCTCAGAGTACCCAAATGCAGCCGCAGTTGAAGCAGTGCCTATCCTGAATGAATGGGTGCCGTAACGAGCCCCAGGGAGGCCGACACTGTGAAGTGCCATACCGGTCACCCTCCAAAACTGAAATTTGGTAAGGGGAGACCCATCCTGGTGGCAGAAAAATGGGCCAGGGTGCGTGCCACGCACTGCCAAAAATGCATGTAGTGCACCTACCGGACAGATGTCAGCAAATGTACATTGTAGCAGTCTAACACCACTGCCTACTCCGTGCTGATCGGCCTTTGAGGAGCGAATCCTCAACTGAGCCCACTCCTGGTTGATAAAGACATCGTCGAGTTCCAGTGCCCTACGAGACACGGCCCCTTTGACAATGGGACCAGCTCACTGATTCGGAGAGCTCCAAAGAAAGCTACGGTGGTAGCTGCATGAAAAAGAGCCTCCTCATACCTATCATAACACAGTCTATGCCAACCTCGGGCAAGGTGAGTAAGAACACCTGGGGAAACAGGGTGACGTGTGTCCGGGCGGCGGCCATGCTCACGTGTCCACCCTTCCAATACGTGGCATATGCAGAAGTCATTCATGCAGTCAGTGAAGCCCCGTGCCTTGGCCATGAATGCCAAGGCAGAAAGCCTGGCAGCGATGGTGCGCGGGGCTAACCCCTGATCATGAAGGTGCACCATATACTGTAAAATCTGGTCGACCAGTATCGGCCACATTAAGGCAATTGCCTTTGCACACAAAAAGTCCTAAATTGGAGGAGTGCATGCAGATACGCCTTATGCATGCGAGGTGCCAAAGACATGCCGATCGCCCGGTTCACCTCTCCTCGCCAAATGTCCAAATCTCGGCCGGGAGTGGAGAGGGAAGTTCCTCTGCGTCTGGAGCCAAGGCACAGAACCAGGAGATCTGCAGGCGGTATAAAGCGTCAGCAATATCATTATTAATGCTTGGCATATGTCTGGCCCTGAAGAGCACATTAAGGCGTAAGGACCTCAAAACAAATTGGCGAACTAAGGCCATGACTCTGGGGGATTTAGATGTTTGGGCGTTGACAATGTGCACCACTGCAGCATTGTCACACCAAAAGTGAACTACCGAATTAGCCCACCTATCCCCCCAGAGCATTAGGGCCCCTAAAATGGGAAAGAACTCCAGAAACATAAGATCGCGTAAGCAATCCGTGCCTTGCCATGTCTGAAGCCATTGACCATAGGTCCACCGTCCCTCCAAGTAAATTCCATAACCCAGGGAGCCAGAAGCATCCGACTGTACTTGAAAATGAGGGCTGACCATAAGCTCAGATATCCAAAAGGAGACGCCATTAAAGTCCTGTAGGAATGTGAGCCAAACCGCCAGGTCTGCTCGTAAACCCTTGGTCAGCCATACCCTGTGGTGTTGCTTTGAAAGGCCCACCATGGCGTCACACAGATGCCTGGCAAATGCTCTGCCTGGCGTCACTACCCTACAGGTGAAGTTGAGGTGACCGTGAAGCACCTGTAACTCTCGGAGGGACACCTTACGCTTGGCAAGCATTGCCAAAATCACGGCAGAGATCCAAGTCACCTTTTCTATAGGCAACCTGGATGTCTGGGCAACAGTGGCAATTTCAATACCTAAAAAGGTAAGAGTGGTGGCTGGGCCCTCAGTCTTTTCAGGTGCTAGGGGGACGCCCAGTTCACGCATAAGGACCTAAAATGTGGTGAGCAGATGGGCACACGTGCCCGTAGCATGTCCACCCCCGAACAAAAAATTGTCGAGGTAGTGGGCTACCGATCGGGACCCTGACCTACAAACAAAAGCCCAGTGGAGGAAGGTGCTAAATCGTTCAAAGGCCGAACATGATATTGAACAGCCGAAAGGCATGGCCTTGTCCACATAAAACTTGTCCCGAAAACAAAAACGTAGCAGCTCAAAGTCATCAGGGTGCACTGGCAATAATCGGAATGCCGATTTGATATCACACTTTGCCAATTGCGCCCCGGGACCACACAAGCGTACCATCTGTAAGGCCTGCTCAAAGTTCGCATACCTGACAGAGCAAAGGTCGTCCAGTATAGCGTCATTGACCAAGGAGCCCGCAGGGTAAGAAAGGTGGTGAATTAGACGGAATTCACCCGGGGACTTCTTAGGGACTAAACCTAGAGGGGATACCTTTAAGTTAGGATATGGGGGGTTGTCAAACGGCCCCGCCACCCTCTGTGCCTTAATCTCCTTGGCTATCTGCTCCGCAGCAATGTCCTCATTACCCCTGAGAGACAGTAGGTTCGTGGTGTCCTGAGGCCCACGAACCCCTTTAAAGAGTATGCGGAAGCCAAACTGAAAGCCCTCAAGTAGGTATCTTGCATCATCCTGTCTAGATAAGCGCGCAGCCATCGTTCAAGCACCGGGACATTAATTGGGGAGGGGGCCTTTTGAATGGGTAACAACGTCAGAGGGAGCTCTGGACGCCCCCTGTCCACCCCTTCCTCTGCCCCTTGACCCACGCGGAGGCAGCATGAGGGCCGGAACAAGAAGGGCACTCGTGCCTATATCGACATGGGCGCCTGTTGCACACTCTGTTGGCGGAGAAACTCCAACACAGCCGGCGGGCTGGAACCCCTGCCCCGCCGGCTGGCAGGGAGTCTGTGTCGTAGCAGCCCGCTGTACGGCGTGGCCACAGTGGTACCGATCACCAGTCGCCAGTCGCATGGGGGTCATATACAGCAGCCACAACTGCTGGCAGAGCTCGTCCCACCTCATCTCAGGATGAAGGGCCACCCTCATCCTAAATTCTTCGTCATAGGCCAACCATGACGGTCCCGGGAAATCAACAATAGCCCGGTAAATATTGTCCAGGTACTGGACCATTGGAATGGCCAGATCAGGACGGGCCCTAAGGTATACTGCCATATAAATCAGATAGGCCGGTAACCAATTTGCCCAAGTGTGAAGTGGCTTACGACGACGGGACAACTCCTTGTCCCTGTCGTCCTGCACCTCCCTCTCTTCCTTCGTAGGTTCACAGTTCAGGAGGGTGAAAATGTCCACGTATTCCCCCCACCAAATCTTTTCCCTCGTAGCCTGGGACAAATGGTCACCCAGGGGCAAGGAGTAACCGGCCGTCGGCAGGGCCGCCGTTGGCACGGATTGAATTGTGGGCGCCCGCAGTGGGCCCTGTAGGACCCCCAGGAAATTAGGCGTACCCATAGGGGCGGTCACCCTTGCAATAACCGGGGGATAATTGGGCAACCAGGAATTAACCGGACAGTGCGGATTAAACTGTCCTCCCACAGTCACTTGTTGCGGCCATGGCCACTGTACCCCCCCCCCCCAGCAGTATTGGCTAGTGTCACTGGTGTGCTGACTTGACCAGGATACTCACTCGGCACCCCCCCGGGCCACCCCCACTGGGGGTTCCGGCCCACGGTGGGCGTCAGAGCTCGCGACAGGTATCGAGCTCTGCATTGCGATTTGCCCCTGCCAAGTAGGACCGGTAGCCGATGGAAAGCCTTGTTGTGCCAGCCTGATGGGGAGCCTGATGGCCTCTAGCAGCTCAACCCTGTTGGTGGCCCGCTGCGCAGCCGTGGCCGGCGTGTGGGCCGGGACCTGAGAGTTGGCAAGCCCACCATCCGAAGGTGGTGGAGCAATGCCCATTGAAGCCTCCAGCACCGAAATGCGGGCAAGGAGAGCATCCACAGTCTCTGACCCACCAGGATAAGGTGGGCCAGATGGGCCAGATGGCCCACAGGGCAATTGCTGAGGGATAAACCCCTGTGGTAATCCCTGGCCAGAATAGGGCCATGCCCAGTAATCTGGCCCATGAGGGGCCGGAAGGATGTTGGGGCGGAAACCAACACCGTGCCCGAATGGGCCGCTATGCCCCGAGCTGGGCAAAGAAGCAGTGGGGGTAAGAACCCCAGGGGAGCAGGCCTGTGCCACCCCCGCCCGAGTCCTCAGACTGGGCTCATTGGTGGCAGTGGGTATGAAAACCCCACCACCCCCCTGCGGGGGTGCCGTCCGAACCCTCCAGCCCAGTGGCACCCCAAAGAGGTGGAGGGGGTGGGCCGAGCCCCCCCTTTGACATGATTGAGGGGCCGCCGGAGCCTTGCGCTTGGGTGCCATGGCCCAAGCAGGTGCTGTTCGGAGGAAGGGGAAAACCTCCGAAAGATCGAAAAAGCAAAGCGAGCCTCTTAAATGAGGCGAAGGCAAGGAAGGAAGCGTCAGAGCGAACTTCTCCGCTCCGTCGCTTCGCAAAATGGCAGCCAGGCTGCCTCGTGGCCACCCCTTTTATAGAGGGGTGGCCACGCCCCCCCAACTAGCCCGGATGTCTGCGTCCAGGTGGGGCCCCCTGCAAAGAGCGCGGCGGCCATTTTGGCACCGCGCTTGCATACTACTCATGATCCTTGACTTGCTGGGCAGTCAAAGATCAAGGAAACCTTGTTGGACAGTTTTGATTCTTTGTTACTCTAGAACAGGGGTGGGTAACTTTCCTGAAATGAGGGATTGTATGAGAACCATGTTTGACTGGCAGCTGCAGTTATGGTGGTTGCTAAGATTCCTGGGAATACTGTGAGAAATAGAGGCTGCAATTGTTGTCAATATTTAGTGGCAAGGGAGGTGTTTCTCTATAGGATGGGAGATTGCAAGAAACTCTACCCGTATGTATTATAAAGTGTCTCCTATCACATTTTAGAGTTTGTCTGCTGGAAGTAACTGGGCAAATTGTTTGTTTCTCTGTTTTTGCTGATACAACCAAATTTCTCAATGCTGGTGTTGTGGCAAATACGGAGGAGATGGGACTTAAAATGGACACTATCTTTATGGTGTTTGTCCTCCTTACTCTAGAATGTGATGAAATGTACAGAAAAAGGGAAGAAATTGATAGATTTGTCTTTCAATGAAAGTAAAACCTTTTACAGGTAACAGAGATTGACTCACTCCTTGATCTAATATCCATCCTGGTCTGGATCTCAGACTTTTAACTCTAGGAAGAATAAATAGGAAGAGACAGGCTGGACCATATTGAATGTCTCATAAAATTTTCTGCAGTGGCCAATCAAATGTAACTTGTTTTACTTTTTTATTCCATAGTTCTCAATATTCAGAGGTATACTTCCTTGGTGGGCTCATTTAGTCATCACAGTAGCCGGTGATCAACTTGTCATCCATGAATTTAACTAATCCTTTTTATAAGCCATCTGAGCATCAGTTTCACATTTTCTGTCAGTGAATCATATGTGAATTGTGTGCTGCCTTCTCCTTGTCTGCCTTGAATAGAGTTCCACTCAATTTTGGTTATATCCAGGGCCGCAGCCAGGATCCTAGATTTTTTTTTTTTTTGGGTGGGGAACTTTTGTAGGAGGGGCAACAATTTTGCAGGGGGTGGGCAACAATGTCATACTCACATATATAACATTGGCACCACGAGGTGGGGGTGGGCTGTTAGCTCAGGAAGGTTTTCACACACACACATACCCCAGACCCCGGCTATGGCCCTGGTTATATACTTCATCTTCTTGTATGATAAAATGAAATGCTTATGCAGAAAGAGTTGCTTATGGATTTTTCTTCATGGTACTGATATCTGGAAAGAACTATTGTGCCCAACAATAAACTACAGGGAGTTGTGTCCATACATGTGTTCTCCAGGTTTCAGCACATGTTTCAAATGATGACTTGACAGCAAAGTAGCCTTGAAAAGTAATCATCAATTCAAGTCTCTGGAGAACTACAGTGAATTATGCTTTAACTACTTTAGAACCTAGAAAGCTGTCGTCTGACAGTTTTACAAAATTGGCAATACTTTTACATTCCCACAAGGAAAAAAAAGATTTAAAATCACTTTCCAAGTAAAAACCATAATCTAAGTGAAAATTAGGAGGTGAAATGTGATTTTAGTGATACAAGTGTTAAGAAGTAGTAAAACTGGGTTTTTGGGGTGACTTGAACCTGGATACTGTATTTTCTTGATGATGCTGACCCTCAGAATCTAGTTCTGTTCTGAACGGGGATATAAGAACTGCAGGGGTGAGTTCTGCGGCTTGTTTTGGCAGCATCCGACTTAATATTGGCAATGCCAGAGGCAGCCAATCTTCCCCTCCTTCCATAAGTGTGCTCAAAGTCAAATAAAAATACAGTAAAACCCCGACTTACATATGCCTCTAGTTACATAAATTTCAACTTACATAATGATTTTTGTACTAAAACCATGTCCCGATTTACATAAATGTCCCAATTTACATAACATAATTTCTGTAATAAAGTAAGTACTGTAGTAGTAGTAATTTCCTATGGGTTTGCTTTGAGTTACTTAAAATATTCATTTTTCCTATGGGGTTTCTTCAATTTACATAAATATCATTTTCCTATGGGTTTGCTTCAAGTAAAGTAAAAAAATTCATTTTTCCTATGGGTTTGCTTCGAGTTATGTAAAATTCACTGTTCCTATGGGTTTGCTTTGAGTTAAGTAAAAAACTGATTTACATAAAAGCCTACGGAAAAGACTTTTTACATAAGTAGGGGTTTTATTGCATGAGCAATACTTAAATTGGCCATTCTTAATGTTTAACTGTTTTCCAATAAGAGGACAAAAATATTAGTAGTTGCAATTAAGGCATTTCCCCCCAAAAAACTATGATTATGCAAATACTCTCATTCTTCTAAATTTGTTCTGCATTGTTTTCATTTATTACTGATTACTGGAGAATTAGTAATGGGGTGATCTGAAATGGTTGTTCAGTTGCACAGACAAGTCTTCATGACCCCATGGACCATGTCACTCCAGGCTTTTCTGTCATCCACCATCATTGGAGAGCTGTCACCAGTAAAATAGAGGAAACTTCACTCTTTCTGGGGCTATTTGTACTTGGTCTCCACTCTTCCCCAGTACCATATGGAACACCATCCAACCTGAGGGGCTCATCTTCTGGCATCATATCTTTTAGCCTTTTAATACTGTCCAAGGTTTTTTTTTTTTCTTGGCAAAATAAATAAATACTGGAGTGGATTGCCATTTCCTTCTCCAGTGGATTGTGTTTGGTATGAGTTCTCCACTATATCCTGTCCATTGTGGATAGCCCTGCATGGCATAGCCCATAGCCTCATTGAACCATGCAAGCCTCCTCACTAAGGTAAGGCAAGAAACCTTGAGGGCTGATCTGAAATAGTATAGTTCTTTTTTATTTGAAACGGTACAGTTCATATAATGAACAGTTTGATATCATGAGTCTATGTCTAACAGAATGATTTCAATGGTTAATAAAATTGTAACCAATCAGAGAGCAACTAAAACTAATTTCAAATGCATATTTTTGGAAATAACTCTTTGGTCACTGCCTTTTGTTGGTCAATCAGATTTTGCAGAATAATTGCTGGCTGGGGAGCTTTAAGTATATTTAGATATGTCACAGTGAGACAAAGAAACTCAGCATATCTACACAATAATTATGTCACTAACATACAGTAAAATCTCGCATAAAGAGCGCCTCACTTAGAGACTAACTCGCTTAAAGAGCAGTATTTTCTCTAAATGGTTGCCTCGCTTAACAACTAAAACCAACCAAAAACTCGCTTAACAACTAAATCGGGGTTTGCAATCCCCCCCAGCAGAAGTCACAATCGGTCACTTACAATGGTGTTTCGCTTAAAGAGCAAACTCGCTTAAAGAGCAATCCCGTGGAACGCATTATGCTCTTTAAGTGAGGTACCACTGTATTCTCTTTAAATCTTGCTTGTGCCTCACATAATGCTTACCTGGGATGTGATCTCTTAACTGCTAATGTTAAAGTTCCAGTTTCGTGGTGCTGATATAAAGCAGTGATGGTGAACCTTGGCACTCCAGATGTTCTTGGACATAAATTACCAGAAGCCCAAGTCAGCACTCCTGCTGATCAGGGCTTCTGGGGATTGAAGTTCAAGAACATCTGGAGTGCCAATTTTCACCATCACTGATATAAAGATAATATTTGTAATCAAGACAAGTTCATAAGTGGAATGTGCATGATTCCTCAGCCTCCATTTTCCTTTATAGAATGTGCTGCCTCTCATGCTAAAGTAGAGCCTAGCAGCTGTCAAAGGCTTCTTCTGGTGTTAATTTCCAGTATCTTGAAGTAACTTCAGAATATTGGCAAATTGAACATTCCCCTGCTCAGCTGTGGAGGGTTGAGGAAGTGAAATTATTTTAATTGTTTCTGCCAGATCATTGCTGCTGCTCTGATTCACTTTTGATTAAACTAAACAGAATGTTTTTCTTTGGACAAAGTAGATAAGGAAAAACTGTTTTCCCTATCACATAACACTAGAACTAGGGGGCACTCCATGAAACTTTTGGGTACTAGTTCTCAAACAAATAAGAGAAAGTACTTTTTCACCCAGAGGATCACTGGTCTATGGAACTCCCTGCCAGAAGAAATGGTGACAGCTGTCAGTCTTGACAGCTTTAAGAAAGGATTAGACAAGTTCATGGAGGACAAGGGTATCAATGGCTATAATTATGGATACCTAAGGACAACCTCCGGGTTGGAGAGATAGGCAGGATATCTCTCAATGCCATTGCCAGGGAATCCTAAGCAGGTGAAGGCGCTTGGGATTAATACCCTGAAGGAAATGGTGAGCCACTGTGTGAGACAGAATGCTGGGCTGGACGGGCTGTGGCCTGTTCCAGCAAGGCTGTTCTTATGTTATGTTCTTATTATGTATTTCTCTGTGCTGTTGATCAAAAATCTGCCTGCAGCCACAGCTTTGGTTGGTAGTACACAGTAAAGCAAAAAAAAACATTTTTCTTTTAATTTTATCTAAATGAATCAACACATCAGTGATGATTTAGAAGATGCAATAATAATAATAATAATAATAATAATAATAATAATAATAATAATAATAATAATAATAATAATAATAATAATAATAATAATAATAATAGCAGCTCAGGTGGCTAAGACGCTGACTGGGAGGCAGAAGGTCAGCAGTTTGATTCCCAAGTACTGCAGGACAGAATGAGCTCCCATCTTTGTCCCAGGCTCCTGCCAACCTAGCAGTTCGAAAGCAAGAAATTGCAAGTAGATAAATAGGGACCACTTTGGTGGGAAGGTAAACAGTGTACCATGCACTCCAGTATCGAGTCATGCCTTCCACATTTCCACAGAAACATCTGCAGATTACAGCACTGGCTCTTTGGCTATAAACAAAGATGAGCACTGAACCTCAGAGTTGGTGACCTTTACCTTTACCTATCCTTGCTCATCCAAAGGTAGGTGATAAGTATTCAAACACAGCATTGTGCAAATCAGAAAACTGTAGAGTTGGAAGATACTCAAAGGTTATTTAATTTAGCCCCCCCTGCTGCACCAGGAAATTCACGGCTAAAGTATTCTTGACATTTCGCTCTCCAAACTTTGCTTAAAAGGAAAGTTCACCACCTTCTCAGGTACTCTATTCCATTGCTAAACAGTTCTTACTGCCAGGAGGATCTTCCTCATCTTTAGTTGAAACCTCCTTTCTTATAATTTGAACTCATCACTTTGGGGTTCTGTTGTGTATTTAAGGAAATGTGTTTGCCATTTTGTCTTGTTGTGAAAGAGTTTAATATGTATTTGCTTTACTATGATCTGAAGTCTCGCGAGACTTTGGGAGGGTTCTGAACGAGAACAGAGCTGTCAATGGTTCTAACGTTTTTTTTCCAACTGTCAGTTCTGATCAGAGATGCCTATAATTTCCAAAACACTAAAGGTTCCTACTTCCGGAGCCGCAGAAAACAAGCTTACTTTATTTTACTGGTGACAGCCCTTCAATATTATAAGAGTTCCTCTCAGCACTCAGTTCCCTTATTCTGAACATCTTCCAGCTTCTCCATATCCTTCCTGAACAAGAGTGCCTAGAACTAGACACAGTAGTCCAAGTGAGGTTTGACTGAAGCATGGCTGAGTTGTCCTATTACTTCTGGACCTTTCGTGTCTTGTGACAAGAATGAACTACATGAATTACCTTACAGTTCCTTTAAGGAATAGAGCACAAGTATGGGAATTAGCGTTTATGGCCAGGGAACTCACTCAGGACGTTTCAACAAAGGAAAGAACCATGAAGATAACTATGGTATAGTCTAATAAATAAACAAAAATAGAAATAAGGAGTTAGAGTAAGAAAAAAATTAAGGCATGGGGAACTTAAATAGGTCTGTTAACTTATTTTATTATAACTTTTAGAAGTACGTATGTATTTTCATAAAGTCTATTTAAATAGTTGCAGATAACTGTGTGTGAATAACGTAAGTGCCTCCTAGGTTCCTACAGAAACAAGTTCCTGCTTTCTCTCACTCTCATTTTTCTTGTCTTATATAATTCATAGGACACTATAGGTCATGAGTTCTCAACCTTTT
Organism: Bradypodion ventrale; assembly: GCA_035047345.1. NCBI lineage: Eukaryota > Metazoa > Chordata > Lepidosauria > Squamata > Chamaeleonidae > Bradypodion > Bradypodion ventrale. Next base: position 151,988,919 of record JAWDJE010000004.1, on the reverse strand, counting down.
AAAGCTGGAGGCCAGGTCACGCTCCCTCAGACAGCTTCGGGGACCAGATGGCCATTTTGCCCTTCCTCCTCCACATGGCACTTCCTGGTGTGGTGGAGGTGGTGGTGGGCCACATAAAACGGTGCTGCGGGCCACATCCTGCCTGCAGTCTGCCGGTTGAGAATCCCTGCTATAGCTCAACGTAGAATGAGCAAAATATCACAGGAGGGCAGCCTTCGTTCAGAGCAGGAGTGAGTCCCTCTTCTTATTTGGACTTGTAGTTGCTTGTATCACCCTCTCATCAGCAAGCAAAAGCTCACACAATACAAGAGTATGATGAGTAACTCTATCTCTTCCTGCTTTACAAATATTTAACACATAACTGAAATGAACATTTGAACCTCTTCAAATGAGGCTTTCATGCTAGGTTTTCTTCTTTTGTCTTTTCATTATTGGTCTCTAAGCAGGGCTGCAAACTTGCTAATCTGCCCTTTGCCTTCATAAACTTGGATTCTCGGTAGACCACATGTTAACACAGCTGGTTTTGACTTGATAAAAAAAATGTGACCGGCCAAGACTTGGATGTTTGTTTTAAAATTAGAGTCTGAAATGTGTTCTGAATTTTCAAGTTGTTAAAAAAAAATGCGCGTTCACCAGGCAATTTGAGGAGACATTTGTATAATACCATTTGATAACATGATGTAAGGCGTCAATCTTTAGTTTCAACTGGGGATATCACTGGACCATCTTCTACATCTAAAGCAAGGAGAACTTTGTACATAGTATGTCTTCCATCTCTGCATACTGATTGAGAGTACTTTCTTTGTCTCCTTCCCATATACGGGGAAGGCAGAAGAGGGGCAAATCTTAGTTCCTTTTATCTGAGGGAACTCGACTAGTCCTTCATCTAGGATTCTGATGCTATCATGGGGTATAGCTTGCAATGGACTGTAGGGGTGGCCAAAATCTGACACGTTTGCAGATGTGATGTTCATCTTTTGTTGGAAAATGTCCTTCAGAAATAGTGATCTGCAGCTATGTTTGAGCTGTGAACCTTTTATTCCTCTGTTCATTTATTGTATTTCCTAGCTATTTTTCAATACAGTCCTCCCAGCATTTATCATATAGGTGTCACTTTATAAATTACGATATAGAAAGAGTCAAGCTTATTGAATGAAACGTGTAGAACAATACATTCTTTCTTATTTGTACTTTTAAAACTCTTCAAGTTAAATGCCAACATAGTATGTTTATTAGTTGAGGGGGCAGCTGAATTTGTCACAGACCTTTAAACTGAAAACATATGTCAAGTGTATTTGTATTCTGTAGTTCGGTATTGCATATTTGCCTAGGAAATAATTGGCTGCAGATGATTTAGATTTTCAGGATTTCTCTCAGTGATATTTCCTTCTTTAACTTGATGCTATCTTATTACTGGTTAGTCTCTTCATTCCATGGACAAAATCCAGGTGAATTGACAGTTGACTCTTTCTTCTTCACTGGCAATAAGTTAGCATTTTCCACCATACCTGAAGGCATCAGATTGGTTCATCATGTAGTGCTTTGTTCTTCAGCACCTTGCTGCTGTTATCAATGGACTTATAGGGTTCAGGGAATCCCTCTCTAACCCACTTAGTCACACTACCTTGTTATTCTTGGATTGGGCGAGTCCAGGAGAGCTAAATATGTGATGGCTATTGTTGTGTTCTAAGGGTTTGACCTTCCACATGGATTACAATGTATCTGAACCAATGTAACCTTGCCTATAGCAACAATGTAACCTTCAGCTGTATCATATGAACCCTGAATGAGGACGCGAGCTAATGTCCACCAGCTGGCAGCAGCGAGCGTCCAAGCTCTATTGGTCCGATCTCATCAAAGGCAGCAGCGCGGGAAGCTTTCCCGCCACTACCTACACCTGGACAAGAAGGGCGTGACTCGCAATGACGTCACGCAGGCAGTAGCCAATGGGCTACAATGGCACCACGTTCAAATGTATTACCACTGTATATAAAGAGCTATCGATCCGCCATTACCTCATGTTCCCTCTGTCCACGATGCAATAAACCTGAGTTAACCCAGCCCGAGGCTGTGTCCTGTGTCTTGGTTTTCATACACCAAATTGGCGACGAAGGTGGGATTATGGATTCCCAAAGTGCCAGGACACAGAGCGGGTTCAATATTACCAAGCCGCAAGACTGGACCATCTTTAACATGGATTTCAAGGCGGCATTGGTGGAACTCAAAGTCAAAGACGACGAGGAAAGGAAGAGGGCCATCCTCACCCGAATGCTGGGTGTAGAGACCAAGCGGACGCTGGTGGGCATGATCGAACCGAAGACGTTGGACGACTTCAAAACCGACGACATACTAAAGTTGCTGCGTGAGCGTTTCCAACCCTCGAAGGCAATGTTTCCTGCTAGGAGTGCGTTTTGGAGGCGAGTCCAAGCGCCGGATGAGTCGGTAGAGGCGTTCGTGGAGGCCCTGAGGGTAGCCGCCGTTCCCTGCAAGTGGGACAACCTGGAGATGATCATGAGGGACGTCGTGCTGTGTGGCCTGAAGGACAAGGAAGTGCAGCGCCGCCTGATGAACAGGGAGCCGCCACCCACGTTGGCCGAGGTCGTAGAGACCGCGGAATCCGCGGAGTCCACGAATGCGGGAGTGGACGAAATACACGAGTGGCGTGAGTGGCGTCCTAGGGCCAGCAAAGCGGAAAGCTCGGTGCGTGGCAAGTCAGGACAACCGGTGCACGCGACTCGACGAACCTCGAGGTCCTCTACAGATGGCAGCGACGGCGAAGAGGTACAGAAGGTCCGGAAAGGGGGGCGCCGCTGCGATGGTTGCGGGGCGGCCCATGAGCGTGCGAAGTGCCCTTTCAGGAAAGCCGAATGTTACAGCTGTGGCCGGCGCGGGCACATCGCCAGGGCATGCAGAAATCGGAAAGAGGGCCGAAGGCAGTCGAAAGACCGTTCGGCCAGACCGGACCGTCCAGCGAGACCCCAAGATGGCGCCCGACCCACGAGGAAGCAGGACGGCGTGGGCCGCGTCTCGGACGGCAGTGAGGACGACACTGTGTTCAGCGTGTCCGCGGGACAAAACCATTACTTCATTGAGGTAATAGTACAAGGGGCCCCCGTTAGGATGGAGATTGACTCGGGGTCCTATTATTCCATAATTCCCCAGAAAGAGTTCTTGAAGATCGACCCCCAAGCGCGGCCCAAGCTTAAGACTCTGAGGTCCACGCTACGAGACGTACAAGGGAACAGCATTCCAGTGCTGGGGGTCGGGAAATTTCGGGTTCACTATAAAAGACATTCCGCAGAGCTCCCGTTAGTCGTTCTCAAAGGGGGGAATTGTAGCCTCCTAGGGACGCAGTGGTTTCAGCCCTTGGGTTTGTTCATAGGGGGGGTGCATGCCGTGGGCGCGGATCCGATACAAGCGGTGTGTGACGCGCACCCCACCGTGTTTGAAAAAGGACTTGGAAAGTTCAAGGGACCCCCTGTAGCCTTCGACCTAGACCCGGAGGTCCGCCCGATAAGACTCAAACCGCGCAGGGTGCCTTTCGCACTAAAGGACAAAATAGAGGCGGAACTGGACAAATTGGTGGGCCAGGGGATTCTTATTCCTGTTGATTCCGCGGAGTGGGAAACTCCAATCGTAACAGCACTGAAGGCTAACGGGGAGGTGCGCATTTGCGCTGATTATAAGTGTACAATTAACAAGGCGATTCGCCCTAATGCATATCCGGTGCCAGTGGTCAGCCACCTTTTGGCCAGGCTAAATGGGGGAAAGTGTTTCGCTAAGCTCGATCTGGCACAAGCCTATCAGCAACTCCCCGTAACTCCCGCCACGGCCGCGGCACAAACGATAGTCACACATAAAGGAGCGTTCCAGGTGTCGCGGTTACAGTTCGGCGTGAACTCGGCACCCGGCCTTTTTCAGTCGCTTGTGGAACGCCTCCTGAAGGGGCTGGAGGGGGTGTTGCCTTATTTTGATGACGTATTGATAACAGGGGGGAGTGAGGCCGAACTGGCAAAGAGATTGGATAAAGTGCTAACTGTGTTCGAGAAAGCGGGGCTGAGACTGAGGAAGGACAAATGTGTTTTTTTCGAAACCGAGGTCGAATTTTTAGGGTTTCGGATCACACCTGAGGGTATTAAGCCGTCCAAATCCAAGGTAGCAGCCATTAAGAAGGCCCCTCGCCCCACATCCAAAACCGAACTTCAGTCATTCCTGGGGCTCCTCAATTTCTACCATACATTCCTTCCGCGGAAAGCCTCCGTGGCTGAACCGCTTCATCGGTTACTTAAGAAGGAGGAGGCATGGATGTGGGGTGACGAGCACGAGAAGGCGTTCAACGAACTTAAGCAACTTTTAACATCGGACGCAATCCTTACACACTTCGACCCCAAACGGCCGGTGGTCTTAGTCTGTGATGCATCACCGGTGGGGGTGGGGGCGGTGCTTTGCCACGTGTTGGATGACGGTCGGGAGGCCCCAGTGGCGTTTTACTCAAGGTCCCTGTCCCAAGCAGAGCGAAATTACGCGCAAACCGACAGGGAGGCATTGGCAATAGTAGCGGGGACCAAAAAGTTTCACGATTTTCTGTATGGCCGCCCATTCAAAATCGTGACGGATCACAAGCCCCTGTTAGGAATTTTCACGGCAGGCAAGCCCACGCCGCAGATACTGTCCCCGAGAATGTTGCGATGGGCCATTTTTCTTAACGCGTACCAACACGAGTTGGAGTACCGGCCTGGAAAGGAGATCAGCCATGCTGATGCGCTGTCGAGATCCCCTTTGCCCTTGACGGACGACCAAAAAGCCAGAATAGGAAGAGACCGCCAGGTGTTGCTAATCGAGGTTTTAGACGAACCCCCAATAGTACCAGCCGATATAGCCAGGGCGACAGGCAAGGACAGAACGCTGGCGAAAGTCAGCTCATGGGTGCAGAAAGGGTGGCCAGCATCGTCCCCAAGCAAGGAATTCGACCCATTCTTTCGGAAGAAGCTAGAGTTGTCCCTAGAAAGGGGGTGCCTGTTGTGGGGCCAACGGGTGGTGGTCCCAACACCCATGCGGCCGAGGGTTCTCAAACTGCTGCACGTCAGCCACCCGGGCATCGTTCGCTCAAAAGCGCTGGCCCGCAGTTACTTTTGGTGGCCACAGCTGGACGAGGACATTGAGCACATGGTCGGCACTTGTGAGGCGTGCCAGGGGTCCCGTCCAGAGGCGGCCCGGCTTCCGCATAGGGAATGGGACACAGCAAGGGGGCCATGGTCCAGAGTGCACGTGGATTTCGCTGGCCCTTTCCGAGGAACCATGTTTCTCCTGGTGGTGGATGCATTCTCAAAGTGGCTGGAGGTCATTCCGGTAAAGAGCACATCCTCCACCACTACAATTAACCAACTACGGAGAGTCTTTTCAACGTTCGGTTTACCTGACACTTTAGTCAGCGATAACGCGAGTTGCTTCACCTCCTCAGAGTTCGGGGCCTTCATGGAGGCGAATGCCATTCGGCATGTCACGTCCGCGCCGTTTCACCCGGCCACGAATGGCCAAGTGGAACGGTTGGTGCGTACAACGAAGGAGGCGCTTCGGCGCATGGGCCCCGGGGACCTGAACCACCAAGTATGTCAGTTCTTACTAGCGTATAGGGTGACCCCCTTAGCGTCAGGGTACTCGCCGGCAGAGCTATTGATGCGGCGGAAACTGACTACACTCCTGTCCAGGCTGGACCCCACAAGAATTGAGGATAAGGGAAAAAACGTGGGGCTGGCAGTCTTGAAAGGGTTCGCCGCCGGCGACCCTGTCCATTGCAGGAACTATGCCAGCGCGGGGCCAGCCTGGGTGCCGGGGACGGTTGTAGAACAGACGGGGCCAGTGTCGTACCGAGTCGAAACCCACACCGGTCTCCTCTGGAGGAGACACGCAGACCAACTGGGGCACCGAGTCAGTGGGCCAGTCAGGGAGGATCCCCAACAAGATTCAGCGTTAGGGTTCTCCCCCACCCGCGTAACCCAAGGGGGAGACAGCAGCGGACAACAGTCCCAAGCAAGGGGGGAAGGAAGAAGCAGCGGCCCCGACTCATATCCTTTTGATAAACCAGTTCCGTCAGAGGCCGGGGAAGGGGGAGAGGAGTTCGCGACCGCTGCCCCCGAATGGACTTTAGATTTTGATTTAGCGAGCCGGGGGGGTTTTCAGGAGTGTTCCCCCACCCATCCAAGCGAGAAGAGGGGGTTTTCGTTAGTCCCCAGTGCCCCCGGTTCCTCCCTAAATAAGAGCACACCTCCCAACAACGCCGCAGAGCCGCGGCAAGTCACTAACGAGTCTCCCTCTCGAATTACAGGACAGGAAACCAGGGGACAAAGAGAAGGTAGCAAACCCGGGGAGAGGCAGCCCGCATCGAGACCCCAGCGTGTTCGAAACAAGCCATCTTGGCTGAGAGATTTTGTCTCCTAGGAGGGGGGAGTGTCTGGAAGCATGGGCTCGAGACGTTGTCTCGTCCTAGGGGGGAGGGATGTTGTGTTCTAAGGGTTTGACCTTCCACATGGATTACAATGTATCTGAACCAATGTAACCTTGCCTATAGCAACAATGTAACCTTCAGCTGTATCATATGAACCCTGAATGAGGACGCGAGCTAATGTCCACCAGCTGGCAGCAGCGAGCGTCCAAGCTCTATTGGTCCGATCTCATCAAAGGCAGCAGCGCGGGAAGCTTTCCCGCCACTACCTACACCTGGACAAGAAGGGCGTGACTCGCAATGACGTCACGCAGGCAGTAGCCAATGGGCTACAATGGCACCACGTTCAAATGTATTACCACTGTATATAAAGAGCTATCGATCCGCCATTACCTCATGTTCCCTCTGTCCACGATGCAATAAACCTGAGTTAACCCAGCCCGAGGCTGTGTCCTGTGTCTTGGTTTTCATACACCAAAGCTATGGAACTTGCCTGGTGCTGATATTCCCCAACACTCTAGTCCAGGAGGCCGGGTCACACACTCTCAGTCAGCTTTGAGGGCTGAACGGCCATTTTGCACTGTCTGCACAATGGGGTGGCCATTTTGTCCCAACAGCTTCAAAGGGGCAGCCATGTTGCTTCTCAAATGCCCTTGGGGGGTGGGGGGCACATGAAATGGGCTTAGGTTGGGAACCCCTTCTTTTGTCTGATCAAACTAAGCAATGCTTTCAGGGAGTTTAAAAAATCCACAAGAGTAGACAATTAAATACTTACACCAATCCTGCAAGGAAAAACTACCACCACACCTGCAAAATATAAAAGCTGTCAGTAGCTGGTAGATGCAAGTCATGGTTTTAAGGAGCAAAAAACCCTTCAGACAGTTAAATTAGAGATTTCTTTCTATATTTTATTGACACTAGTTTTTTTCTTTAAAAAAGACAAGGTAAGCATTCAGAAAGGCATCTAAGTCTTTAAAAGCAATGATCACTTAAGAATCTATGGTTGAAGCAATGCAGAGAAACACACCACAAAAGCTAGCTAAGTGAGCTTACCCACATACCAGCACAATCATTTTGAAGCATCCCTCCCAACACATCATCAAAGGACATTCTGGACACTTTGAGATTGTCTGCCAACCAGGGTTTGTGAATTCCCTCAAATGTTTGTGCAGACAAGCACTTTCTACCTTCCTCCCTTCACACAGATGAAGTCATCTTTCAATTAGTACAGTACAAGCTGATTTGGCCTTGCAGGCCCCTTCAAATGATAACCAGCAGGCATTACTCCGATTTCATTACTGACAGAGACTGCCCTCCCTTTCTCTTAGCCAGCCATTCCCAGGCACTGACAAAAAAAACCCCATGAGTTTTCCAGACGTACCCATTACCATGTCCATAAATTTCATAGTTTCTTCATACTCCTTCTCAGCTGAGCTGGTTATGTCATTCTCCCTAATTGCAATCCTACGTTCTCCCTAGTAAAAGCCATACACCACTAGACTAATTGGTTAATTAGATGTTCATTGAGCCAGAGGAAACATTCCATCTTTGAGGAAAGCTTGTGGGAGTAACATCAACTTTTTGCTTTAGTTAAGGAGTAAAGGGAGCCCACAAGATCCTCTCTTAAAAGGAAGTGTTGTACAGCCCCTTTATTCAAGGCAAAAAAATATAGTTTCCTATGCACTGCATGTATTGTGCTTCCAATTTTTCTTGATGTTGTGGGGCTCTGGGGGGCTTTCAGAGCACACAGAAAGCATCCTCTCCTCAGGCTCTTCAAAATCCACTGGGTAGCCCTCAACTGTTCATTTTGGGCATCTCCCAACTATCCTCTTCCTTCTTGCATGCTTCAGGTGGACACTCTCCTGTCTGTACCTCCATGCCAACTCTTTCCCCTGCTTCTGCTTCCAGCGCCCTCCTTATTCCCCTTACATTACAGACTCCCTGTGTCTTGGCAAAAATTTACCTTTCCTACTCTGCCACCCTGCACTCCTTATTGCAGAGTATGATGTTATTTTTGAAGGAGAAAAAACCAAGGCAAACTCGCCTCAATCCTTCAGAGCATTAGACTTATTTCTGCATCCATAAAAGTTATATTCATAGAGAAGTAAGAGTGGACATTTCTACAATGCTTAGAAATTTAAAATGATCAATGGATTAAGGAAGACAAATCATATGTCTATGAAAGTTTTCTTTACCATTCATAATGTACCCTAGCATAGAGTGGATTCACAAGACTTTAATCCCATGGTTCCCAATATGGAGCCCATGCGCCACAGGGGAGCAAGTTGATTTTTAAGGGGGGCAACTCAAGAATGAGTTTAGACCAAGTTAATGGCTTTTTAGGCTTCCTCCAGTGAATAGGAGTTCACCTTTTGAATAATAAGAATTATATATCATGGGGGTGGGGGTGCGCGGGCATCAGAATGTTAGAGATGCTTAGGTGGGGCACGGTCACAAAAAGGTTTGGAACTACTCATTTAACCTTTTTGCTCCCTGCTGTGTATCCAATCCACATTTGGCCCTTTGTGCCAGCAATTTTTTTGCTAAGTCAGTAGTTTAAGTAGACTGTTGTGAGTCAGTAGTTTAAATACACCTTTTTGTCAACAAAAATGGTATATTTAAGTATTTGAATCAAAGCCACAGTGGGCAGGGAGGCAAAGGATCCCATGTGTCTATTCTTACTCTAGAATAAGTAAGAAAGAAGACACATCTGCTCAATATGTTCCAAAATTATTGTCTAGTTTAGCTCTGAGAGAAATGCTGAAATAGATGCAGTTCTTCCACTTTTGAGCCATGTTGTGTGTTGAACAACTTATTTTATGTATTAGGCTTTACTTTTATTACCTTTCTTTCCTCCCACAAACTGAGATTAATAAAAGCTGTGCACATAAAAAAGGAATGTGAGCAAAGACTCTGCTTTGATATTACATGTGCTAAGACCTGTCCAAAAAATAAAGAAACCTAAAGCGGAATGTAACACACCAGAGTTTATGAACTCCAGTCTAATTTAAACAGTTTGGGGTTAGCATGGCATTAGACTTCACATCTAGTGTGTTTGATGGAGGTTTTGGCCTTCAAGCCTTGGCCTCACTTGAATAGCAAACTCAGGGGATGTGAACCCAAGCTGAGAAAACATCTTGCGCGAACCTCTGTGTGTTGGGATTTATCAACTTCTGCACAGACATTTTAGCAATTGAGAGCATTAGCAGCCGTGAGGAAAATATGAAATGTTCACCTGGAGCTGTGAGAAGGCTCCTGAGGCTTGGAGCCAACCAAACTGCACTGAGACAGATTTGGGCATAACTTGGGAAGTTAGGGATAAGAGGAGGCTCAGAACTTGAAAAAAAACCCCTCTACTTTTGTTTTAAAATTCCTAGACTCTGACTAGGGGAATTCCAAGAGTTGTCATCCAAAAATTTACTTTGGTTGGATAGAGCTGGAAAAATCCCAACATAAAAGGTAAAGATAAAGGTCACCATTGCTCGAAAGCCAGTTGTATCTGACTCTAGGGTTCAGTGATCATCTCTGTTTCATAGCCGAAGAGCCAGCACTGTCTGCTTCTGCAGACATTTCCGTGGTCATGTGGCAGGCATGACTAGACACCGGAACGCATGGAGCACTGTTTATTTTCACACCGAAGTGGTCCTTATTTATCTACTTGCAGTTTCTTGCTTTCAAACTGCTAGGCTGGCAGGAGCTGGGACAAAGACAGGAGCTCATTCCGTCCTGCAGTACTTGGGAATCGAACTGCTGACCTTTCAGTTCTGACTTATGGCTATAGCAATAGCAATTACTGTATACTTATATACTGTCCCATGGTGCATGTTTGCCTCCAACATTCTGGGTACTCATTTTACTGATCTCAGAAAAATGGAAGGCTGAGTCGACCTTGTGTCCCATTAGGATTGAAATCAGACTGTGAGCAGAGTTTTGGCTGCAGTACAGCAGTTTAACCTCTGCACCATGAGGGTGGTTCTTTGGTTATTGTTCCTGGTAGAAATTATTTATCATTGTCATCTTCTAGGGGCACTCATAGACTCTGTAGCTTGCTCATAGCTACACAGGTTGGCTTTTCTTCTAGAAGGTACCATGTGAAATCAAAGTTTCAGCTCTTGCTTTTCAGCCAGATGCCCACACCATTGAGTTATCCAGCCAGCTAACACATTTTAGCCACATATATATAGTAGGACTTACATCCAAGTACAAATGAACCGGTTTGTATTGTACAATTGGTACTGCAAGATAAGTCAGTTTTACTCATGGGTCAGAAAATGGAGTCTCAAAACTTTTGATGTAGATACTTAAGCAGGTTACATTTTAGCCTGTAAGTATGACGAGTATTCATAGTTTGTCAACTATAGACATCCCCTCTGAAATATACTTATTTCCCCCATTATTATCTTCATATTTTAGAAAGAGATTTAGGTGATGTTAAATTGTTTCAAAACCTTAGCAGTTTCCAGAGATTTCAATTCTTTATATTTCGGTTTATTGGAATGAATGTATGCTTTGCAAGATATTCTGAGTACTTATGTGAGAATTAAGCTACAATGACCAACTTTCATTAAATAAATTCTGGTAGATGAGAGGATGGGAAGAAGGGAAAAGACACCAGCTGATTACTTTTCATTGATTTTCTTGTGTTCTTTTGTCAACTTTCTTTGCAAGTTGCTTGTAGGAAGATGGCTGCCAGTTCCAGTTCCTATCTTACTCACAAATTTCCCTGTGTGAATAGCAATACAGCAAAACCCCATTTTACGGACACCTCTTTTTATGAAAAAATTGTTTTACAGAATGAAATTCTGGGGAAATCACGTCCTGATTTATGGAAATAATTCAAGTTACTGAACGAGTTTCCCTAGAGTTCCTTCCATCTGGGAGAGTCTAAAATGGTGGCACCATACCATTTTAGGCTCAAATTGCACCCTGCGTCACCTGCCCCCAACACTGGAAATCATGAGACTTCACTTACCATGGCGGCAGTGGCAGTGGCAGCAGCAGCAATGGTGATGATTGCAGCAGTTTTACTGCTTTTTCCACAGACCCAGCTGCTTCTAACGGTACTGGGAGACTGTGTGTGTGTGTGGGGGCATATCTGCTCCATTCTGGTTTTTGTCCAGTGCGCGTTCCCAGCTAAAGCATGCCATGGAGGGACCTTGGACGAAGAGTGGAATGGAGCAGATATCTCTCTCCCCTCCCCCCCGGCAGTATCCCAGTGCCAGTAGAAGGAATCAAGGCTGTGGAAACAGCAGTAGCGGCTCCCTGGATGGATGGACACAGCACTCAGGAAGCAGCAGCAGCCGCATGGAAAAGGTAGGGAGATTACTTCATCATTCCCTTTGTGCTCTGTTTCCCCCTTTTTATCTCACACCCACACACCTTAATCGAGGTACGGAGCTGCAGGATAAAAAAGGGAAATGCTCTAATAACACCCCCTCTTCTCCACCCCAGCCACTCACCAGCTGGTGAGATGATCGAGGTGTGGGAGAAGGTCGTTTCTAGCATTTTGGGGGGATTTTTTTGGACAATTTTTTGATTTAAAAAAAATATTTTTGGTCCGGTCGGGACAATTTTTTATTTTTCAATGCATTTCTATGGGAAATCGTGCTTCATTTTACGGGAAAACTGTTTTATGGACTTTTCCCATAAATTGGGGTTTTACTGTAGTTTACGATACCAAGTGGCCATTGGTCAGGCTTAGAGGAAGTACAGTGGCTTTGGATAAAGTATAGCTGGCATAAGGCTTATTGCTCTTTGGGCAAGTATGTTGACAACTAATTGTTTGGTGCCTCCTGGAACAATTAATCAAGGCTCAATAGGGATGTTGTGTCAAACAAAGCATGAAATGCATGCAGTGAAGTAAAATATGGACAATTTTAATAGACATACTCTTTTCTTGCAGGTATTAAAATGGGTTGAAGAAGCTGTGCAAGCCTCCAAAGTTCATTTGTTATCCACTGACCAACTGGCTTCAGCGGTAAATGGTTGGCAGATCCCTTTTGATCCTAGCTTGAAAGAGGTTACAGTATCTCTGAGTGGTCCTTCTCCAACAATTGAAGTCTATGATCCCCTAGGTGAGACACTGATACATTACTTTCTGTAAGGAAGGGCAGTGGTTGATTAATTGTTTCTAAAACACGCATGAACTACAATTTGCAGGATTCTCTAGGAGAAACTGAGATTTGAAGAACATGCAGTGGGGATTTGTACAGTAGATATGTCTTAGACATGTTTATCTAATAACTCATTATAGAGTTGACCCCAAGGTATGACTACATTGACAAATAACATGGGAAATGCTCCGAGATTGGGGCAGTCTGATTCACATTTTCTTCTGCTGGTTACATGACATAAAAGTCAACATGAATGAGCTTGGAGTCTCTGCCCTGCATCTGTAGGTTTTTTCTCCACTGCTGGGGCTTTACATTTTTGGAATCAAATGCATTCGCATCAGTTCAGATGATGTGTTTCTTGAGCTAATGTAAAGGGGTTTGCAGCCATTATATTTAAAGTAATTGTAGCTAGCTACAGCAGCAAAGGGAGAAGCAGGGCAGCAGGGAAACCCAGTGTTGTGTGAATCCTTTCATCCTCACACCTAGTGTTTGGGTATGCTTTAATCCTTTCTTTTCTTTTAAGAGTTTGCTGTCATAGCATTAGGCCAACTATTTGACCATAGACAGGAAAAACAAGGAACTAGAGGGGGAAAAAGAGAAAGTTTTATAGTAGCTCTGCTCTGGCCATCCAGAGTGGTTAGAGCAGAGTTGCTTTAAAATTGTCAGGAAACAGAAGGGTTAAATTGTTGGCAAAAACTACTCTATACATGTTCAGATGAAAGGTGAAAAAATCAGTTAATGAATGTCTCATCCAGAAGCAGTCTGGTAGGGAGGCAATGTCAGTCTGGTGTGAAATATTTGTAATAACAGGAAAGAGCTAGCTAAAGATGGTTTGCCTAGCAGGTCAGGAATTTGAATATTTCTTCAGGCTGTGTCTTCCTGGAAAAGAGGCATTAAGGAGACATCAGGAGCTATCTGGGACCACCTAGAGTGAATAGCCAGAACCATTCAAAGGAATAGCCAATGGTTATAGTAATGTGGGATTCCAAAAAAAAGAAAAGAAAAAAAAGATGCCTTTCATCCATATCTCTTGAGGGAGCAGGACAGAGCTCTGGGATTGTTGTCCCATGAAAGACAACCTTTCTGTCTTCCTAAGAATCTAAGGGGCTTAAAGGAGAGGAAGTGTGGACGACAAAGACATATTTTGTCATGTTCTATGGGTGCTAACTTTGTATTTTCCATTAGTGGTGTTTTGTAGACATTTTGCAACTTTCCCCCCCTGTTTTATCTATTGATTGGTTTTCTCTTTTTTCCCCTTTTCATAAAACATATGCAAAACTTTCTGCCATTTTGAACTGGATTTGGTTAAAGAAAATCTAGTCCTTAACTCATTTGGGAACAAACAGTGTTTTCCAACCTTTGGGTTTTGGAGATCAATTCCCAAAAGTCTAAGTCAATTCTCCAAAGCACTGATCAGCCACTGTACTGACTTAACCACTGGGCTACAATCTACCAGGATAAATATTGGTTATTTAACATGTTTGCTTTTAATATAATAAAGGAGATGGTAGCAGCAGATTTTAAAAAAGACCCACTCCCTGTTGCTCAATAGCCTTAGCCTTTTGTGTATCCTCTAAGAATTTATCCTGTTTCAAGGTAAAGGAAAACAGGCAGGTGGAACAGGCAGGCTGAGAGTAGAGTTTTGTAACAAAAACTTCCCCTTGTCTTTCTGCCAACTTCTTGCTTTCCTCTTTCCTCATTTAGTCATCCAGAGGCCCCAGAAGAAAAGGGGATGGGGGGGAGAGAGAAGATTTAATCAGACCCAGGCACCAGTTGTGGAGAGGACCAGATTCAATTAGTTAACATTTCTGTTAAGAAGGCTGATTTTCTCTCCTCTCTCTGATGACTCCTGTGTGTCTGTTTGTAATAGATTAACCTGGGAAAATTTAGTTCCTAAATGTGATAGTTAGGCCACATCTAGAGTACTGTGTCTAATTCTGGGCACTACTCTTTAAGAAAGATGCAAACAAATTAGAGCAGGCATAGAAAAGGGCAACAAGGATGATCAGAGGACTTGAACCTAAGCCATATATATGAGTAAAGACTGAAGGAACTGGGCAAGTTTAGCCTTGGGAAAAGGAGAGTAAGAGGGGATAATAATGGCACTCTTCAAATATCTGAAACATGGTTTTAAAGAGGAGGGACAGGATCTGTTCTCAGTCACCCCAGAGTCCTGGAACATAATAATGGGCTCAAATTAAGGAAGCCAGATACAGACTGAATATCAGAAAAAATGTCTTAATGTTTAGAGCAGTACGTCAATGGAACCAACTGCCTTGGAAGGTGGTGAGCACTCCAACACTGGAAGCATTCAAGAGAGAATTGGACAAACATTTGTCATATCTGCTTTGATTTGGATTTCTGGATTAAGCAGGGGGTTGGACTCAATGGCCTAAAAGCTCCCTTCCAACTCAATGATTCTATGATTTCACCATAGATTCATTTACCTTCCCTGCTGTGTAGGCACACCCTGACTGTTGGGTGACTTGTGGATTTCTCAGATGAGTCCTATGAAATTGGAGCAAAAACTGTCCTTCTCCCTTTATAAATGTTGCCTGATATACAGGAATGGCAGAAAATAAGAGAAGGAAGAAAAATGTTGCCACCAGAAGGAGATAGTGAGGAGGCAGACAAAATTAAAGGGTGCTGGAAGAATAGACAGCGAGCCAAGGAAGTTCAAGGGTTATCTTTTTGGTGAATAAGTAATATCACAGGTAGAGTTTTCTGACTATAAGGAGGTAGTAGCAGAGACCCCCAGTTATTACTGTACATACCACACATTAGGTAGTAAGCTGAGAGGGAGGTGGAAGGTGACATCATCTTGAGGAGTGAGTAGGGAATTCTGAGCCACTTGTGTTATCGCAACTACTTTCCTCAAAAGGCACACTGGTGAAGAGAGTTTTGATTAGACTTAGTCACTCTCAACCCATAAGTGTGAGTGGATAAGGAACTCGTTATGACCTTTGATATAAATGGCTAACCAGGGTTTGTGGTCTTTTCTGCTTGAGGTATTTAGTGTATGAAAACCAAGACACAGGACACAGCCTCGGGCTGGGTTAACTCAGGTTTATTGCATGGTGGTCAGAGGGAACATGAGGTAATGGCGGATCAATAGCTCTTTATATGCAGTAGTAACACATTTGAACGTGGTTCCATGATAGCCCATTGGCTACTGTCTGCGTGACGTCACTGCTGGTCACGCCCTTCTTGTCCAGGTGTAGGTGGTGGCGGGAAAACTTCCCGCGCTGTTGCCTTTGATGAGTTTGGACCAAGAGAGCTTGGACGCTCGCTGCTGCCAGCTGGTGGACATTAGCTCGCGTCCTCTTACAGGGTTTATGTGATACAGCTGAAGGTTACATTGGTTCAGATACATTGTTATCCATGTGGAGGATTAAACCATTAGGACACAACACCCCTCCCCCCTAGGATGAGACGAAGTCTCGAAACCACACTCCCCCCCCCCTAGGATGAGACGAAGTCTCTCAGCCAAGATGGCTTATTTCGAACACGCTGGGGTCTCGGTGCGGGCTGCCTTCCCCCGGGTTTGCTACCTTCTCTTTGTCCCCTGGTTTCCTGTCCTGTAATTGGAGAGGGAGACTCGTTAGTGACTTGCCGCGGCTCCGCGGCGTTGTTGGGAGGTGTGTGCTTTATTGGGGAAGAACCGGGGGCACTGGGGGCTAACGAAAAACCCCTCTTCTCGCCTGGACGGGTGGGGGAACACTCCCGAAAACCCCCCCGGCTCGCAAAATCAAAATCAGAATTAAATTCGGGGGCAGCGGTCGCGAACTCCTCACCCCCTTCCCCAGCCTCTGATAGAGCTGGCGTATCAAAAGGGTATGAGTTGGGGCCACTGCTTTCCCCCCTTGCTTGGGACCGTTGTCCGTTGCTGTCTCCCCCTTGGGCTAAACGGGTGGGGGAGAACCCTAATGCTGAATCCTGTTGCTGAGCTCCACTGACCGGCCCCCCACTCACTCGGTGCCTAAGTTGGTCCGCGTGCCTCCTCCAGAGGAGACCCGTGCTAGTCTCGACCCGGTACGACACTGGCCCCGTCCGTTCCACAACCGTCCCTGGTACCCAGGCTGGACCTGCGCTGGCGTAGTTCCTGCAGTGAACAGGATCGCCGGCGGCGAAACCTTTCGAGACTGCCAACCCTATGTTTTTTCCTTTGTCCTCGACTCTCGTCGGGTCTAGCCTGGACAGGATCGTGGTCAGTTTTCGCCGCATCAACAGCTCTGCCGGCGAGTAACCTGACGCTAAGGGGGTCACCCTATACGCTAACAAAAACTGACATACTTGGTGATTTAGGTCCCCCGGGCCCATGCGCCGCAGCGCATCCTTTGTTGTACGCACCAGCCGTTCCACTTGGCCATTCGTGGCCGGGTGAAACGGCGCGGATGTGACATGCCGAATGGCGTTTGCCTCCATGAATGCCCTGAATTCAGCGGAGGTGAAACAACTAGCGTTATCGCTGACTAAAGTGTCGGGTAAACCGAACGTGGAAAAGACTCTCCTCAGCTGGCTAATTGTAGTGGCGGAAGACGTACTCTTTACTGGGATAACCTCCAACCACTTGGAGAACGCATCCACCACCAGGAGAAAAATGGTTCCTCGGAATGGGCCAGCGAAGTCTACGTGCACCCTGGACCATGGCCCCCTTGCTGTGTCCCATTCCCTATGCGGGAGACGGGCCGCCTCTGGTCGGGAGCCCTGGCATGCCTCACAAGTGCCGACCATGTGCTCAATGTCCGCGTCCAGCTGTGGCCACCAGAAGTAACTCCGGGCCAGCGCCTTGGACCGGACGATGCCCGGGTGGCTGACGTGCAGCAGTTCGAGTACCCTCGGTCGCAGGGACGTAGGAACCACCACCCGTTGGCCCCACAAAAGGCAGCCCCTCTCTAGGGACAACTCTATTTTTTTTCGAAAAAATGGGTCGAATTCCGTACCTGGGGATGACGCCGGCCACCCCTTCTGTACCCATGAGCTAACTTTCTCTAGCGTTCTGTCCTTGCCTGTGGCCCTGGCAATGTCGGCTGGTACTATTGGGGGTGAGTCTAAAACCTCTATTAACAAAACCTGGTGATCTCTCTCTACCCTTTCCTTTTGGGCGCTCGACAAGGGCAAAGGAGACCTCGAGAGTGCGTCGGCATGGCTGATCTCCTTCCCGGGCCGGTATTCCAACTCATGCTGGTATGCGTTGAGAAAAATAGCCCACCGCAGCATTCTTGGGGACAGGATCTGTGGCGTGGGCTTACTTGCAGTGAAAATTCCTAGTAGGGGCTTGTGATCAGTCACAATTTTGAACGGCCGACCGTACAAAAAATCGTGAAATTTTTTGGTTCCCGCTACTATCGCTAATGCCTCTCTGTCGGTCTGTGCGTAATTACGCTCTGCTTGGGACAGGGACCTTGAATAGAACGCTATCGGGGCTTCCCTTCCGTCGTCCAACACGTGGCAAAGCACCGCCCCCACCCCCACCGGGGATGCGTCACAGACTAGGACCACTGGCCGTTTGGGGTCGAAGTGCGTCAGGATTGCCTCAGATGTTAGGAGTTGCTTCAACTCTTTAAACGCCCTCTCTTGCTCGTCGCCCCACATCCATGTTTCCTCCTTTTTTAGCAACCGATGGAGTGGCTCGGCCACAGACGCCTTCCGTGGAAGGAAGGTATGGTAAAAATTGAGGAGCCCTAGAAATGACTGCAGTTCGGTCTTGGATGTGGGGCGAGGGGCATTCTTGATGGCGGCTACTTTGGATTTGGACGGCTTAATACCCTCTGGTGTGACCCGAAACCCTAGAAACTCAACCTCAGTTTCGAAAAAAACACATTTGTCTTTTCTCAGTCGTAGCCCCGCTTTCTCGAAGACAGTCAGAACTTTATCCAATCTCTTTGCCAGTTCGGCCTCACTCCCCCCAGTTATCAACACGTCATCAAAATAAGGCAACACCCCCTCCAGCCCCTTCAGGAGGCGTTCCACAAGCGACTGAAAAAGGCCGGGTGCCGAGTTCACGCCGAACTGTAACCGCGACACTTGGAACGCCCCTTTATGTGTGACTATCGTTTGTGCCGCGGCCGTGGCGGGAGTTACAGGGAGTTGCTGATAAGCTTGAGCCAAATCGAGTTTAGCGAAACACTTTCCCCCATTCAGCCTGGCCAGAAGGTGGCTGACCACCGGCACCGGGTATGCATTAGGGCGGATCGCCTTGTTAATTGTACACTTATAATCAGCGCAGATGCGCACCTCCCCGTTAGCCTTCAGAGCGGTTACAATTGGAGTTTCCCACTCCGCGGAATCAACAGGAATAAGAATCCCCTGGCCCACCAGTTTGTCCAGTTCCGCCTCTATTTTGTCCTTTAGTGCGAACGGCACCCTGCGCGGTTTGAGTCTTATCGGGCGGACCTCCGGGTCTAGGTCGAAGGCTACAGGGGGTCCCTTGAACTTTCCAAGTCCTTTTTTAAAAACGGCGGGATGCGCGTCGCACACCGCTTGTATTGGGTCCACCCCCACGGTATGCACTCCCCCTATGAACAAACCTAAGGGCTGAAACCACTGCGTCCCTAGGAGGCTACAACTTCCCCCCTTAAGGACAACTAGGGGCAGTTCCGCAGAATGTCTCTTAAAACTGACCCGAAATTTCCCGACCCCCAACACTGGAATGCTGTTCCCCTGTACATCTCGTAGCGTGGACCTCAACGTTTTAAGTTTGGGTCGCACGTGGGGGTCGATTTTCAAGAACTCTTTCTGGGGAATTATGGAATAGGAGGACCCCGAGTCAATTTCCATCATGATAGGGGCCCCTTGTACTAGTACCTCAACGAAGTAATGGGACTGTCCCGCGGACACGCTGAACACTGGAGCGTCGTCCTCGCTGTCGTCCGAGATGCGGCCCACGCCGTCCTGCTTCCTCGTGGTCTGGGCGCCATCTTTGGACCTTGCTGGACGGTCCGGTCTGGTCGAACGGTCTTGTGACTGCCTCCGGCCCTCCTTCCGTTTTCTGCACGCCTTGGCGATGTGCCCACGACGGCCGCAGGAGTAACATTCGGCTTTTCTGAATGGGCACCTCGCGCGCTCATGGGCCGCTCCGCACCCATCGCAGCGGCGCCCTCCTTTTCGGACCTTCTGGACCTCCTCGCTGTCGCTGCCTTCCGTAGACGACTTTGAGGCCCGTCGGGTTGCGTGCACCGACTGTCCGGACTTTCCGTGCACCGAATTTTCCGCTTTGCCGGCTCTAGGACGCCACTCACACCACTGGTGCATTTCGTCCACTCCAGCATTCGTGGACTCCGCGGCTTCCGCGGCCTCTACAACCTCTGCCAGCGTGGGTGGTGGCTCCTTGTTCATCAAGCTGTGCTGCACCTCCTTGTCCTTCAGGCCACACAGAACTCCGTCCCTGAGGGCCATCTCTAGGTTGTCCCATCTGCAGGGGGCGGCGGCTATTCTCATGGCTGTTACGAATGCCTCAACCGACTCGTCCGGCGCTTGGACTCGCCTCCAAAACGCGCTCCGAGCGGGAAACATTGCCCTCGAGGGTCGGAAACGCTCACGCAGCAGCTTCATGATGTCATCTGCTTTGAATTCGCTCACCTTCTTCGGTGCAATGATGCCCACCAGCGTTCGCTTGGTTTCTATCCCAAGCATTCTGGTGAGGATGGCCCTCTTCCTCTCCTCATCGTCTTCTTTGACTTTGAGTTCCACCAGCGCCGCCTGGAAGTCCATCTCAAAAAGCTCCCAGTCTTGCGGTGTGGTGATGTTGAACCCGCTCTGTGCCCTGGCTGCTCCTTGGGGATCCATTATCCCACCTTCGTCGCCAATTTAGTGTATGAAAACCAAGACACAGGACACAGCCTCGGGCTGGGTTAACTCAGGTTTATTGCATGGTGGTCAGAGGGAACATGAGGTAATGGCGGATCAATAGCTCTTTATATGCAGTAGTAACACATTTGAACGTGGTTCCATGATAGCCCATTGGCTACTGTCTGCGTGACGTCACTGCTGGTCACGCCCTTCTTGTCCAGGTGTAGGTGGTGGCGGGAAAACTTCCCGCGCTGTTGCCTTTGATGAGTTTGGACCAAGAGAGCTTGGACGCTCGCTGCTGCCAGCTGGTGGTCATTAGCTCGCGTCCTCTTACAGGGTTTATGTGATACAGCTGAAGGTTACATTGGTTCAGATACATTGTTATCCATGTGGAGGATTAAACCATTAGGACACAACAAGGTATCAGTCTAAAACAGTGATTCCCAACCTTTTTTTTGGCCATGCCCTACCTAACCATCTCTAAAATACTGATGCTTCTACCACACCATGACACATAAGTCTTATCATTCAAAAAGTGAACTCCTCTTCATGTGGAGGAAGTTTAAAAGGCCATTAACTGTTAATAACTCTTCCTTGAATTGTCCCCCTTAAAAATCAAATTGCCCCCCTGATGGGCATGTGACCCACATTGGGAAGCATGGGCCTAAAGGCATCAAACATGCTTGCCATATAATATGATTGTCTACTATGATATTGCATGGGTAATTTTGAGACCGTTTTTAATGTGTGGAAGACTGGTCTTCCTTTTCCTCTCAATATCATTACTAAATATAGTATGGAGATAGATGAAGTAAGAAGGAAAAGGGGGGAGGGGAGAAGCCTGAAGCCAATATCCTTGTTCAAAATAAACAAAGCACATCTGGCATTGCTTGGGTTTGATGGCAGATAAACACCATATTGCATTGATCACCAGAGAAACCCTCCAAGGTAAATTCTCCTTAAAATAAAAAAGTAAAGATGTACTGTATTTAAAAAAACTCAGATGGAAGACTTGAATGTGTTGCTTCTCAGAGATGTTATGTTAAGTAGAAGAACATTTTATAGAGCCTCTGTTTTATGGTATTTACAGTAATAACTGTGTGAAAAATTTACTCACAAGAGTAGTGTACAGTATTGTGAAAAACTAAATCTTATTAGCGATCATGGCTGCTTTGGCTTAGAACCTTACATTTTGCAGTTCATTGGCTTGTTTTAAGATACTGTAAATAGGAAAAAAGATACTTTGTGATTTAATGTCAAACCATAAGTGAGCACATTTGCTGGCACAGGAAGAGACTCAATTAAGATTGTGGCATGAGAAAAGAAGACGGTATTCCTCTTCTGCCCCATAGGCTAAACTGGAATCATTCTTACCTCCCAAACCACATACACATTTACTGTCTGCAGTTAGAGAAAAACTCTCATTTGTCCCCCTCCGAAATTTTCCCCTCCCATAAAAAGCAGGTGGGATTCTGGTTGGAACTGTAGTGGGGTAAAGGATATAAATCATCTCTCCCATGGATCATGTTCCACATCTAGGTCAGCCTGCTGCTTGGAATAAACCACAAAAGACTGTGGTACCAGGTGGACATGACAGTGTCCCTATCTGGGCCCCTTCTGCCAATAGCAGGAATCCACATGTGTGTCATTCCAACTTTGTGTAGATGGTCAAGTCTGGAGAACATTAAGTTTTGAAACTTCATATAGGAGCAAGACATCTCAAGATGCTATAAAATAACATTTCTTGTTTTAAGCAGTACATTTCATTTCACATCTTATAAGACATTGTTCCTATAGGTTGTATCATTCCTTTCTTTACCAGAATGATGCAAAACCATGAAAGAGTCAGACCAAATGCATCAGGTTGCCTTGGGATATGTTGAACCTCTCATTGTCATTGTAATGATCTGTATTATGATAGGTCTCTAGAGCTTAGAAAAGTTGCCCATTCTCAATTTTTTGGGTTGGAGTTCCCAGAATCCGTCAACCAGTGTATGGGATTCTAAAAGTTACAGTGCAAAAATGTAACTTTTCCAAGTTCTGTCGAAATTATTCTCCCTAATTTTCAAGTTGTGTCTTAGAGCTGCGTGTAAGGGCAAAAGGTTGATTCGTTAAAATTGAAATGCTTCCTTCTTTATTTTCTAGGTAACTTTATAAAGAAAAAATCTGGCTTGAATGAGTTATTAAATATTGAAAACTCTGCCAAAGTAGTGAACATGAAAGATCCAGAGCCAGGAATGTGGACAATTAAGGTAATGCTCCTGTACTAATAATGCAACCAGTTTTCTATATGGATGTACATAATAGTGGCTATAAAGTTACAGTGATTGTACACAGTTCTTTTCATTAATCAAGTACTAAATTAAATACATATTTTGTAGTATTTTTAGTCATTATTTTTGCAGTCATCTTGAATGATAATGCTAAAGTTGCCTGCTAATACTGAATTGATTTTTATGGCCAATCATATATGGCCACCTTGACAAGGTACTTCAGAAGTTAGTCTAAGGTTACTTCTTTGTTTTTGTGAATCCTTATGGGGCTACAGTCAGTATACCCTAACTCTGAAGCCTGACAGTATGCTATTTTCTTTCTGGGGGCTGGAGGGGGGGAGCTAAACCACAGGCACTCATAGCTGTTGCAACTTCATGTGTCTGGTAATGAGAATGGGAGACTAAATTTAATCAAACAAAGCCCTAGAGCAGGAATTTTGATTCCATGCCTTTCTAGTTACTCTGAGCAAATAAAATCAGAAGTGTGGTCTGTCACCAACTCAATGGAGCAGGGGAAATGGTTGTGATGTTCACATTAAGCAAATCGGCATATACTCTGCATATAAGATTCTTTTTGTGATGTGCTGCTGAGCACTGTGGAATCCTCTCTATATTACAGTTGTGGCTACTATTGATTTTCCAGAAGATGGTACAAGCATGGCAAAATTATTTCACATTCTATTGCTGTGCTGTGCTTTTAAGATGCAAACTTCCAAAGCAGATTCTTGCAAGTTGCAGTTACTTAAAGGCACTCATTGCTGACTTCTCCCCCTCACCATTTAAGAAATCTATGTCTTGCCCTATTTTTTGATCTTCAAAAAAAAAAAAAAACAAACCTGAGAAACAAAACGCTCTTTTGCCCTGTATTGAGATTCTGTTTTTTACTACCACAACAGAAAATTGCTTGGGATTGGTTGGGAGTCTCTTGGTCCTGGTTTTACTGAAAGAAACAACAAGCTACACATAATGGTAACAATTCTTTTGCAATGTGTCATCCTTGTTGTGCAGGATTCATTTGAAAGGGCATTCAGCTATGCATAGATGAGCAGTTTTATCTGTAAAACATTAGGGGGGAAAGGAAGGAAGGAAGGAAGGAAGGAAGGAAGGAATTCTCATTTTCATGGGAATCAGCAATTCATACCACAGAAGAGGAATCTTTGTGGGGTGTCTTGGCATGGTGAAATGCAGGCAATTGCCAGAAGCAAGATTCCCCCCCCCCCCCCAAATACGCACCACATCCACATCCTTACTCTACAAACATCATTGCAGGCGCACCCCCCAATAAAGGACTCAGACACTGATGAAAGTGGATAACGGCATTGGGCCACATTTATTGATTCATGCCCTAGTCCGAATTATAAATTTCTATTGGTAATTGACCAATTATAATTCTTAAGGCAAGCAGGCCGAAGTAACACTGGTAAGGTACCACCCAAAATTGCCAACAGCAATTGTTACAATGTATCTATTTGTATCAATTTGTTTGTTGACAACAAACAAATTGTTGACTGTAGTCAATATCTAACTAATGACCCCACCCTCTGATGCGTATCCGTGAAATCACGGGGTGATGCATGCTGTCTAGCTGTAGCCATCACCCCGTCGCCTGGTTCGTCGTTGACCGGACAACATTTAACCAACTTATGCCTGTCTAGTGTTGTCCAGTCAATTGCGAACCTGCCGGATACCTGTGGGTCATAAATGTTTACCTTACCAGTGCTACCCGCCACATGGGGAGGCTTCCCAAAAGGCTCACCGCCCCCCCCAAGACCATCAGCTCGGTCAACAGGCCTGCTCGCCAGTCCACTAACAAGAGGTCCATACCTCCCTGCGACAGATGGGCCCCATTCCCTGAGCAAAGCTCATAATTTTGCAGACTGATGGCGGGGAGGCGAATGACGCGTCCCCCACCTTTGTCGAAAAGGAACCGGGCAATAGCCCCGTTCACGGAGCGTTGGCTCGGTCAAGAGCCTCGAGGCCGAACGCCCCCCTGTAAGCGTATCGCAGTATCGTGTCCGACCAATTGAGGGTTGTGGCAGGCCACACATAATGTGAGTAGGGCAGGTCACTGCAAATCGCAAGCTTCCGCGATAGGCCAGCGACCTGCCCCAAGCCATTGCCCCCAAGGTACATAACCAGGACATCAGGCGAGTCAGCATCCCTGATGTAGAAAAGGAATGGCAACAGTTCCCGCCATAACATGCCGCGCTTACCATACCACCTGAGACGTGCGGATGCACCCAGTCCCAGTCAGGGTCCCCACTCTGTCGCCGCAGCGTAACGCGCTGCCCTGTGCAGCGTAACGCGCTGCCCTGTGCAGCGTAACGCGCTGCCCTGTGCACATGGCTGCGGCCCACCAGCCATACTGTCATCGGTGTAATACGACACCCAGGGTCTGTCAAGGAAAAAAGAAGGGGGGGAGAAACAGTGCAGTGACTAAACTGGTACTCACGGTTGAAGAGGGCGAACACAAAACTGAAAACATTGTGATCCCCACCCTCCCATGCGGCGTATTTCAGCCCCGGAGTACCCAAAAACAGCTGCAGTAGAAGCCGCCCCTATCCTGAATGAATGGGTGCCGCAACGAGCCCCAGGGAGGCCAACACTGGCTAGTGCCTTCCCGGCACCCTCCAAAATTGAAATTTAGTAAGGGGAGACCCACCTTGGTGACAGAAAAACGGGCCATGGTGCGTGCCACGCAGTGCAAGGAACTCCTGTAGGGCACCAACCGGACAGATGTCTGCCAAGGAACATCGTAGCAGTCTTACTCCACTGCCTACGCCGTGCTGATCCGTTTTAGAGGAGCGTATCCTCAACTGAGCCCAATCATTGGCCACATAGACATCTTCGAGTTCCAGTGCCCTACGACTTGCATCCGCCTTAGACAGCATCACAAGCTCGCTGATGCGGAGCACTCCAAAAAAGGCCACCGTTGTAGCCGCATGAAATGGGGCTGCCTCATACCTATCAAAACATAGGTCATGCCTACTGTGTCAATCTCCACCCCCAGGAAGACTAGCTGGGTAGATGGGCCCTCGGTCTTTTCGGGCGCTAAAGGGACACCAAGTTCCTCCATTAGCGTCTGAAATGTGTTGAGGAGACGTGTGCACGTGTCCCAGCCCCGTTCACCCCCGAATAAAAAATCATCCAGGTAATGGGCTACAGACCGGGACCCTGACCTGTGGACAAAAGCCCACTCTAGGAAGGTGCTGAAACGCTCGAATGCCGAGCATGATATGGAACAGCCAAAAGGCATGGCCGTATTGAAATAATATTCTCCCCGGAACTTGGAACCCAGCAACTCAAAGACACCCAGGTGGACCGGCAGGAGTCAAAAGGCAGACTTAATGTCGCACTTAGCTAACAGCACACCCGGGCCACATGAGCGCACCATGCGGAGCGCTTGGTCAAAAGATGTATACCTGACCGAGCAAAGGTCACCAGGGATAGCATCATTGACCGATCTGCCGGCTGGGTAGGACAAGTGATGAATTAGACGGAACTCACCCGGTGATTTCTGGGGCACTAAGCCCAAGGGTGAAACTCTAAGGTTGGGGAATGGGGGTGCAGGGAAAGGGCCAGCGACCCTGCCCGCATCAACCTCCTTAGCAATGCTGGCAGCAGCCACCTCCTCCCTTCCCCTAAGGGACAAAAGGTTGGGGGCGTCTTGGGGGGACCTATTTCCCATGAAAGGAATACGGAACCCCAGTCGAAAAACCCTGAAGCAGGTAAACTGCATCTGCCACCCTCGGGTACTATGCGAGCCAACGCTCCAACATGTCCACATTAATTGGGGAGGGGGCCTTTCGATGGACCAGCTCCCTCTGCGGCAGTCTTGCCATCCCCTTGTCCACCCCATACCCCTGCCCCGCATCCCTCCAGGCCTGGGGCAGGCGGATGCAGCATGGGGGCCAGCACAAGAGGGACACTCATGCCTGAACCGGCAATTCCTCCTATTGCAGGAACCATTGGACAAGAAAGTCCAGCACAGCAGGCGGGCTGGAACCCCCTGCCCCGCCACCTGGCGGGGTATCTGTGCTGGGGCTGCTCGCTGGACCGCATGTCCACAATGGTATCGTTCCCCAGGCGCAGGGCGCGTGGGAGTCATGTACAGAAGCCACAGCTTCTGGCAGGGCTCGTCCCACCTCATCTCTGGGTGTAGAGGAAGTCTCATACGGAATTTTTCATTGTAAGCCCACCACGACGGGCCCGGGAAGTCAACCATCGCCCGGCATATATTGTCCAAATACTGGACCATCGGGATTGCCAGATCTGGCCTGACCCTGAGGTAAACCGCCATGTATATGAGGTACGCTGGCAACCAGTTGGCCCACGTGCGTGGCGGCTTACGACGACGTGCCTGTCCCTTATCCTTCTCATCCTGCCCCTCCCTCTCCTCCTTGGTGGGCTCCCTGTTAAGAAGGGAGAAGATGTCCACATACTCCCCACGCCAGGTCTTTTCTTTGGTAGCCTGGGCCAGATGATAATGTTCCCCCCAAGGTAGCTAGGTGTGTGGGTGCGCTAGATTGAACCGCATACTCACATGCTGCACCCCCGTGGGCCGCCCCCACCGGGGGTTCCGGCCCACTGGGGGCGTCGGAGCTCACGATCGCAACTGAGCTCGTCGATGGGGCCTGCACCGCACCAGCCTGTTGATTGGGGAGCTGCGAGGCAGTGGCTGACGCCGGCCCACGCGCCTCGGGCAGCTCGACCCGTCCAGCCGCCTGCCGCTGCCCGGCAGACGAAGCTTCAACCCGCGCCCCGAAAGGGACCCCCGGGTGGTCAACCCTCACGAGTGATGCCTCGAGGGCCGCAACACGGGCCAGAAGGGTGTCGACATTAACATAGCCCCCCAATCCCAGGGGGGGCAAAGGGCCAGCCGGCCCACAGGCCGCAGGCGCCGGTCCAGGTCCCTGGACCCCGGGGGCCGAATACGGCCAAGAGCCCAGGCCCGGCCCCTGGAGGGCCAGGGGCATACCCTGCCAGGGTAGGGAACCCAACCACCCCCCATGGCTGGAACCCCCTGCAGGAAGCTGCGTACTGATGAGAGATGGCCCCGAAGAATGGGCCATGCCAGGGGCAGTGGCCATTGCCTGCGGGCCGGGGGCCATGGCCCCTACCGGGCCGGTATGCGGACGACCCGCCTCAGGCCAAGGGGCTACCAACCCCATCCCACTGGTCCCGGAGGGGGGCTGCTGAGGAGGCGCAGTCGCGGTCCTCCGACCCGGCTGGCGCCTCCGCGCGGAACGAACCGCGTTCGCAGTTGCCTTCTTCTTAGAGGGCATGGCAACGATCTGCTGGGAAGCCGGAGCAAGAGAAGGAGAAAAACGCCGCCCAATAGGCTTCCCGGCTAAGAGGAAAGAGCGACGGAGGTAAGAGGGAAAAACTTCTCCGCTCCGTCGCTTCGTAAAATGGCAGCGCGGCTGCCTCGTGGCCACCCCTTTTATAAGGGAGCTGGCCACGCCCCCTATCTACCCGGATGCCTTCGTCCGGTGGGGGGGGGCCGCAAAGAGCGCGGCGGCCATTTTGGCGCCGCGCTTGCATTCTCACTGTAGGAAACACTACTTCAAAATTCCATATAGGTCCTTGACATATGTATGGATATTGGCCTTCACTCTACCCAATTTTGATTGTGAGACATTTCTAGCCTATTGATGCCCACAAGCAGTGGGTTAGGAAAGCTATTAGGAGTTTTTAAGGGACATGGAAAGAACCTGCCAACAAAAGCCTGGCCTCTGTCCTTTCTTCTGGTACTTCTAAGGAGAGATCACACTTTATGGCTGTGCTTATGACCCAAATCTAGTTCTTAAAATAGAAAACCCTTTTGTCACACACTCTCACAACTATATAATTGAACAGTGGGTAGAAGCGAAAATTACTTTTTGTAGGAGGAGAGAACCACTAGAAGTTAGGTCAGAGTGTAGAAGATACTTTTCTAGTATCTGAATCACATCAGGAATTCTCTTAGGGAGCCTGAACTAGATTCAGATGCAGCCAATAGGCTTAACCTCATTTTTTTTTATTTTCCTGACAGTCTAAGTCAGGGGTGCCCAAACTTTTCAAACCGCAGGTCAGTCACATGGTTGAGCATGCCAGTCATGTGGTTCCTCCCACCAGAAGCAGAAGTAAAATGTGCATTCATGTATGCATAATGCACCCATGCTTGTGCATAACACTGCTGTAAATGACACATGGCTGTCATAAACCTGTTTACGACATTTATGGCAGCATTATGCACTTGCACATGCATGGGTGTGTTATACACACGCGCATGCATGTTTACTTCTGCTTCTGGGAGTGGCGAGAGCAGCATGGGCTGGATTAATTGGTGCCATGGGCCAGATCTAGCCTGCAGGCCACAGTTTGGGCACCTCAGATCTAAGTGGTCTTTTCTCTTCTGTTTAGCTGCACTATAACACTTTAGTCTCAATGATGTGCAAGGTGGCCAGGTTTTTTTTAATATAAATTTTTATTTATTTTCAAAAGAAAAAAACAAACATACAAAAAAAATACATCATAACAATATTACATAAAACTCATGAAAAATAACACATACATGGTGGTTAAACTGATTATTTGTCATGGTACACACACAATTAGATATCCACATTGTAGGTTAGTACTATAACCATAACCTTCATAAAAGCTTTCAATATTACAGTTATTTGTTAACAACCATCAAATTCTTTCTTTTCAAATTACAAATCACCCAGTAAATATTTACATTGCCCCGGAGAGTTTAGTGTCTGTATCATCTCCAAAACCCACTTTGAGATGGTACAGGTCTAAAACTATCCCTACCCATAAGGGAGTGATCTACAAACGGCTTCCAATTATTCCAAAATCTATTTTCCTTCAATTTATCCCTTTTTACTTTTATCTCCCATGTCAATTTGTCATTCAATGCTAGATTCCACATTTCCTTATACCACTCTACCGTCTGTATTGTAACATCATTTTTCCAATTTCTAGCGATACATTGTCTGCCAGTAGTTAACATTATTTCCAATAGCTCTTTTTCCACCTTATTCAAACACATACCTTCCACGTCTGTTAGCAAAATGGTACCTGACACCAACTTAATTTTCTTACCCATTATTTCCCCTATCTCTCCTTCTATTCTTCTCCAGAATTCATTTATGTTTTTACAACTCCACCACATATGTTCATAGGTTCCAACAGTTTCTTTACATTTCCAACATAAATTATCCCTTTTATTATCAATCTGATGCAACCTCAGTGGTGTCAAGTACCATTGCCACAACATTTTATAGTTATGTTCCTTAATTCTTACTGACATTGTTCTCATTATCCTCTTTTTTCACTTATTTCTCCATTCATCATTTCCTAATTTTATATTCAAATCCTGTTCCCACTTCAATTTCAAATCTTCCTGTGGATCACTACCCTTATTTGTTAAAATATAAAGTTTACTTACTAGACCCTTGATACTTTTCTCACCTTTTCTAATCTTTAAAACCAATTCTTCAAATTCGGTCTTTTCTCTGTCTATACCTAGTTCTCTTCTATATTTTTTATTCCAATTATCAACCTTCAATTTCTGAAACCAGTCCAATTTTAACTGTTCAAATAGTTTTTTCTTCTTAGTTTCATCTTCGCAAACCCTTAACCATTCCTTCACCAGGAAAACTTCGTTTTTATCCAATATTTCCTTTTTTGTTTTATCTATTTTTATCGGAAAACACACCATATCAGCCAATTCCAAAATTGGAGAGAGATCTGGGATCAAGTCTTTCTTTAATCTTTTCCACACCCTCATGAGTCCCCTCATCATAGGATTGCTTGTATTTATCATTTTAACCTTAGTTCCCAAAAAAATCATTTTACCAATATTCTTATAATCTTTCATCTCCATTTCCTCCCAAATTACTTTTTCTCTTGCCAAGATCTTCACAACGTTCTTAATTTGAAATGCTCGATAGTACGCTAACAAATTTGGCATTCCCAAACCTCCTTCTTTCTGAGGCAGATACCAGAGTTTCTTTGAAAGTCTGGATTTCTTGCCACCATTACAAAAATTATTAAACATCTTTTGGAACTCATTAATCTCCTTTTCCTTCAATTGGATTGCAAGTGCATCAAATAGAAAATTAATCCTCGGCAACAACATCATTTTGAAAATTGCAATCCTCCCAAACCATGACAACTTCAACTTCTGAAAACTTTGTATTTTGTTCTTGAATTCTACTTTCAAGTTGTCATAGTTCAGTCTTTTAAGTTCTTCAAATCTGTTTGAAATAGTTATCCCCAAATATTTCAACTTTTCTTTAATTTGTAAATTAGATAACCCCACCATCTTTTCCCTCTCCTCATCCCCCATATTACACAGCATCATTTCTGATTTATCCCAATTTATCCTCAATCCAGTTATAACCTCAAATTCCTCTATTTGCTCTTTAATCCTATCCATTACCACCTTTGGATATTTCACCATTAACAACGTATCATCTGCATACATGCTCACTTTA
Organism: Bradypodion ventrale; assembly: GCA_035047345.1. Taxonomy (NCBI): domain Eukaryota; kingdom Metazoa; phylum Chordata; class Lepidosauria; order Squamata; family Chamaeleonidae; genus Bradypodion; species Bradypodion ventrale. The sequence continues at coordinate 151,957,811 of JAWDJE010000004.1, read as the reverse complement.
TTACCCAATATCCCTTCTATAGTTGAGTCTTCCCTTATATTTTTAGCTAAAATTTCCATTGCCATAATAAACAAAATAGGGGATAGTGGACAACCCTGCCTAGTGCCTGCCTCAAGCTTTACCTCATCCGTAACCTCTTCATTTACTCTAATCCTAGCACTCCCTTTTTAATATAATAAGTCAATTACCCTTCTAAATCTATCCCCAAATCTATAATTTCTAACTATTTCCTTAATCGAAGACCATTGTAGCGAATCAAATGCCTTAAAAATATCTAAAGATAATAAACCCACCTTTTCCTTCGTCTGATTAACATTGTCAATTAAGTCTAACACCCTCTTAGTCAAATCAGCCATATGCCTTCCTTTTAAAAAACCAACTTGATCAACATTTATATATTCCCCCATAAATCTATTTAACCGATTAGCCAGTATTGCTGTGAAAATCTTGGCATCCTGATTTATAAGAGAAATTGGTCTGTATGATTCCACCTTTTCCAAATTCTTTCCCAATTTTGGCAGCAGAACGATTATAGTCCTATACCATGAAGTTGGAATTTGTCCACCGTCTAAAATATAGTTATATAGCTTCACTAACTTTGGAACCACAACGTCTTTAAATTCCTTATAAAACTCTGTCGATAATCCATCATCTCCCGGGGCTTTCCCCAACTTCAAACCACTAATTACATCTTTTACCTCTTTATCAGTAACCCGTTCCTCTATTTTCCCCCGGTGTTCCTGTTTTATTCCATTCCCTAACTGCCTCTCCAATATCCCTTTAAGCTTACCAACGTCTATCTCTTTTTTTGCATATAATGCTTGATAAAATTCCCTCACAATTTTACATTTGTCCCTAATCTTATTACCCCTTATCCCTTGTTTAACAACCAACACCCCAATTTCCCTTTTTTCCTTTTTAGCTTTGGCCGCTCTTGCTAATAATCTTGAATTTTTATTGCTAAATTCAAAATACTCTCTATTTAGATATATCAAATTTCCTTTAACTTTATCTATATCCTTGCCCATTAATTCTGCCTTAAGTCTTTGTAGTTTAGCGAAGATTTTTTTATCCTTGTTTTTTGAGTGATCTTCCTGTAATTGTTTTATTTCTTTTTCTTTTTCCACCTGATCTGCCTTATATCTTCTATACTTTATACTCGCCAACTTTATACTTTCCCCTCTAAAAACCGACTTCATGGCGTCCCAAACCACATTAAAACTTACCTCTTCGTTATCGTTCCACTGCCAGCTTTCCATCCAACTTTCCGTGATTTGTTCTTTACATTTTTGGTCTTTGAATAAATTGGGATCATACCTCCAACTTCTTCCTCTCCAATTATCCTTTTGTAATCTCAGCTCCAAAAGTACTTTAGCATGGTCTGATTCCTTGAAAATCCCTATTTCCATTCCCTCAATATTTTTAATCATATTTTCCGTTAACAAAACATAGTCTATTCTAGAATAGGACCCATGAACGTGTGAAAAATAAGAGTATGCCCTTTCCGAACCCTTGATCTCTCTCCAAGAATCTTTCAGTCCCATCGCACCCATCCATTTATCTAAAACCTTCCCTTTCAATCCGGTTCCACACCTTGCTAAATTCGTACAGTCTAAATTTGGCCTTATCAAATTAAAGTTTCCGGCCACAATCATTTTTGCCACTTTTTCTAGCTCCACAACTTTTCGGACTTTTTCTAAAAATTCAGCTTGGTGTTCGTTTGGAGCATAAATGTTCACCAACATTATCTCCTCATCATCTATTTTTCCTCTTACGAGCAAGTATCTACCTTCCTAGTCGGCAACACTTTTTATTGCCTCAAATCCTAATCTTTTAGAAATCATAATTGACACTCCTCTTGCTTTTGAGGTACCAAATGCCATCTCATAATGTTGTATCCATCCCAAGAAAATTTTGTTTCTATCCTTTGACTTTTGGTGCATTTCCTGTAAAAACACTATATCAGGTCTATCCTTCTTCAAAGCCAATTCCAACCTCCTCCTCTTAAGAACAGAACCTGTACCCTTTACATTCCAGGTTAATACTTTAATATTTCCCATAGTCTATTACAATTTCTTCTCTTCTAACTTCTAAACTCTCCATTGGGCGTGCCACCACCAACCCCTTACCACTAAAACACAAAATTATACACAAAACACAAAATATCTCTCTCCCCACCTTCTCCAGAAAAAAAGATGCCTTTGATGACCAAAGAGGGGAGAGGGGGGACATGGAAGATGTACATGCAGATTAATGCTTCGTGCCACCCACCTTTATATAGTACTTAAGTGATATTATTTTTTTTAAAAATCCTAATCTATTGCTCAATGCTCCTTACTTGCCTCCTCCTCCACCATAATCAATGACAACTCCTCTTCTTCTCTTCCCTGCGGGGTTCCACCTGTAGCACCACCAGCATCCGCCCCCTCATACTCCCTTCTTATAGCCCCCGATTCCAACAAATCTTTCCTGAGAGTTAACCACTCTTCCGAACCCACTTTAACAAGCTCCAGCAGACTCAGATATTCCAATGGGTCAATCCCCTCATCAATAACCTGCATTCTTTTCTCATAGAAGAAACGCAATTGCTGTGGGAATCTCCAATTGTACCTTACACCTTTACTCATCAACAGTTTAGTTACCGGTCTCATCTTATATCTCCAAATTCTTTCCTTCATTGAAATATCATTATATACTTCCACATCGGAACCCTCGATTTTTAGGGCGCCAGAACCAACTTGTTTCAGGAAAGCCATTACTCTAAGTTTATCTCCCCAATTTGCAAATTTTACCAAAACATTTCTTTGAGACACCTTCCCTCTTCTTGGACCCACCCTATATGCACTTACAATGTCCTCCTGTACAAATTCCTTTCCCATACTAAAATTATTTAGCCACTGAACCACCCTTTCTCTTAGCTGGTCTGGCATCCTTTCAACCACCTGACGGATCACAATATTCTGCTTTCTCATCATATCTTCCACAGCATCAATCCTTTTCTCATGCTCATCCATTTTCAGCTTATTCTCCCTCACCATCTCCTGAGTCCTTTTTATTTCCTTTTTCATAGTATTCACCTCATTTTGAACCAATGTCACATTTCCTTCTATTTTTTGCAAACTTAATTCCACTTTTTTGTAAAATCCATAACAGATGTTACCACCTTATCCTGCTTTTTCATCATTTCATTTCTATCTTTCACCCTTGAATCCTCATTTTTCTCCATCTTCTGAAACAATTTGCCAATTTCCACCATAATTTGAGTATGATCATAGGGTTCAGGTGGTGGTGATGATGATGGAGGGACCTCTTCCGCTGGTGCTTTTTCCTTCCTCTTAGATTTCACCACTGGCTCCTCCTCCTTTGCTTTTCCTCTTGTACCTTTATCCATGGTGACAACCCCTAAAAAGCTTTAATGCTGCAACGTATTGTAAGTTCGTTACACTCTCCGTTTAAACCTAATCCGATGCAGCCAAAGCTGACAACAGTCCCATTAATTCTGTTAAAGCTTGAAAAGAAAAAGAGGTCCAGCAAAAATTTAATTATTATAATCCACAAAGGAGCAGGAACCAAAAACAGCCCAAACAAAAAATATTGTAATCCACAGGAAGCCCGTCCAACTCTCTATTACCTCTCTATTACCTTGCTTCAAAAAATCTGGGAGATCAGAATAGTTATTTGTAATCCACAGGCAGTTATAGTCCAAATGCAAAGACTTGATTGAAGTAAATCCAAATCAGGGAAGAAGAAAAAAAATCAATATAAGTATCCAACTGAAGTTGAAACACTCCGACAGAGCTCCCAGATAATATACAAAGATCGAGCTGCCTCCATAACTTTGTAACAAGGCAGCCTCCTGTTGCAAGGCGGAGGAGGGGAAACACTCAGTGAGGGAAGAGGGAAAATGAAAAAACAACAACAGAGATACTTTGTAGCGAGCCAGGAGGCTTATCCGGAGGAGCAGCTTAATGTGAAAATCTGTCCAAACACTGTTCCCAGACTTCTCTCTTAAAACTCAGTCTCCATTTAAAATCCATCCGCAAACGGCAACCTCAGGCACGGAACGGGACTCTTCTCTATTCCTCTGCTCCTCCAACCAGGGGCTTCGCCCAGGGATGTTCTCAAACAAATTTATATCCTTGTCTCAAACTTTCAAATTTACTTTCCATCCACAAACTCCTTTCATCCTCCTCCAAGCCTTCCGCAGCTCCTGTCTTTCCCTTCCCCTCAGTGTTGTGCTTTTAATTACTAAGTTTCGTTTTCATGCCTCCGCCGCCATTACTCAGCCAGCCCCCTCCTCCTCCTCCTCCTTCTTCACTTTCCCACGCTCTCACCACTTACTGTGACTTCAAAGTCTGCTCCATTCCAACTCTTGCCTCGGCAACCTCCTCAGCCACAATCTTCAAATTACAGCAACAAGGAAAAAAGTAAAGTCTCAGCCAAAAACAAATCTTGGAGATCCTGTCCGAACCACAATGCGGATCGAGTGGTACAGCTTGCGCCGTACCTCTCCCCCCGCCTGATCCTCGGACTCCGACCTCCGGTCTCCTGAAGGTGCCAGAAAATAATCTTCAATTTCGGAGCCTCATGCACTTCATTTTTCTGATAATTTTACCTTGCCACTTTGTAAATAACCACTTTAATTCACATTACTGGCGTGAGCCGATCAAAAGTCCGTGCTACTCGCCCAGCATCTTAGCCATGCCCCTGGCCAGGTTTTCTATGTTTGACCTTCATGCCTAAACAGAAGTCCTAATTTGTCCTGTAGCAGGTTTGCATCTTCTGGTCATCTAGTGCTGTGTAAGTGGGTGGAAGATTATGGATTTATGCATTATTTCCTGTGGGAACAGATAGAGCAAGAGTGTGCTGTGCAACCGGTTTTCTACAACTCAGTGTCTAAGATGAATTGCATTCTGTGTTGAGGTACAGTGTTTCGAATACAGTAGGCCCCCATATCCATGGACAATGCATTCCAAGATCTTCCATGGATGTCTGAAACTATGGAAAGCAGAGAACCCTGCATTACACATACCTGAGTCATAGAAGCAGTGTGTGTGTGTGCATGCGCATGCGTGTGTGCACGCACATGTGCAGTTGTGATGGGAAATACCTCTGTCCATCTGATATAAGCCAGAAGCCGAAACAAACAGTTTCCTGCCAAGCAGGCAAAGATTGCTCATAAAATGGCTCCATTGGAAACACATTTCGTTAAAACACTGTTCATTAAAACACCTTTCCATCTTGGCAGGAATGCTCCATACTTCACACTGTGGGTAGTGACCTCTAGTGGCCAGGTGTGGAAATGTCTCTGGGACTTCTTGAATATTTTACTGAATGTTTTTGGGTCGATGGATATCTGAAACCATAGTTACTGAAACTGCAGATACAGGGAGTCTACTATGTTGGATCGGGGCCGCGAAGCGGCTGTTGGGTCCCGGAGGAGACTGGTCAAGCAATGAGACATGAGGCAAGATGGAGCAAAGACCAGTGATTTAATGAGGCAAATCATCAGTATTTATCATGTACAGGCTGCGTTCAAAAGAACTGCGATCTGGCAGAATCCATATGCCATGTTTACACGAGTTAATTGGGAAACTCTACAGGGGAGTTAATTAACCAAACTAAACAATGACAGGGGAACTCCATTGTTCCAAGCTATCTGGAGTAAACATGTGGCTGGTATTGGTTTTAGGACTTAGAGTAATCCGCAGATGTGCGATTACCTATTGCATGACTAGCGAGTTAGTCATTAGCTTCCTATTGTCTGAGCTACCTGTCAGGTCAGCTGTAGGTGAATTAAACCCTATCTAATATTCAACTCCCCCAATTTCTGTCCCTTCAGGAACCCCTGGTAACGAGGTGATCACCCATCACCGGGGTTCTGTCAGGGCCAGTATGCCAATTATGTCCGCGGATACCACACTACTATAATTATGTTATTTGCAGAGAGGTTGTGCCTCCACGGTAGCTTTCTTATTGGGGCAATCCTACACATGTCTTCTCAGAAGAAACTATTGCAGAGTACGTTGTTACTTACTTCCAGCTAAATGTGCATCGGCTTGCAGTGTAAAGGCATTGCATTTAATTTTTTTATCAGCTTTACCCTTAGAGTATAAAACATTGAAAGAAATTGTAGACTTGAGATAAATTAAATTTGTCACCTTGTAGGGAAAAATGCAATTTAATCTCTCAAAGGGCAAGCCTAGTGCATTGGAAAGATGTTGCTTCCACCATGTCATAAGACAGAGAGAAAAGCCTTCTAGACAGCTAAGTTTAAATAGAGCATTTTTAAGCAGAAAAAGAAAAGCAGGAGGAAAGAAATAAAATTGAAATTGACAGGAAGTATTTGCAGTTATTGGCTGCAGACCCATGTATAGTAATGTGGCTGTTTCCTACTGATTTCAGTGAAAGTTATTTAATAGTATGCTTGTGCAGTTTCATTTGTGGGTGAAAGGATTATGGTGGATGCCATATTTATTCAGAAGATGTTTGCAGTAGGAGAGAGACAGTGATGTTTACTAGTCACACACAGTCTCCAAGCCCATTCCACCTGAATAGGTGAAGAGTAATAACAAAGCAGGACATAATTAGTCTTGATTCATTACTTACAACCTCTGAAGCCTTCTTGTAATGCAAAGCCACTGTGTCTATAATAATTACATGCTGACAAGTCAACTCTCACTTACGGCAACCCTTCCCAGGGTTTTCTAGGTAGAAAATACACAGAACTGGTGTATCTCTCCCTTTTCCTTGGTTGTGGTGAGCATTTTGCCCAAGGTCACACAGACTGGCTCTTCTCCCTGGATACACATAGGAGAATCAAATGCCCAGCCTCTGACCCTGCAGCCCGATATTGTATCTATAGTAACATATAAACAAAATAAGGATGCAGTACTTAAACCAGAAACCATCCTAAATCTGCAGAGCTGTGTTAATTTTGAACCCCCCAAAGCCTGTCTCTCCCAAGCCTGTGCTAATTTTTAATCTCTTTTGCCCCCCCCTTTTTTCTACAAACCTCAGATTTTATATCCCTACACAGCAGTATGTAAACAGACCTCATATGTGGGACAAACAGATTATGTTTTAGTGTAGAGTTGTTGTTGTTCAGTCGCACAGTCGATTCCGACCCTTTGCGACCCTATGGACCATTGATCTCCAGGTACGCCTGTCCTCCACCATCCTCCTCAGCCCGCTCAGCTCGGTGCCCGCTGCGTCCACAATGCTATCCAGCCATCTCATCCTTAGCCGTCCCCTTTTTCTTTTGCCCTCCACCTTTCCCAGCATCAAGGCTTTCTCAAGTGAATCCTCTCTTCTCATTTGGTGTCCAAAGTACTTCAGCTTCATCTTTACTATTTGACCTTCTAAGGAGCAGTCAGGACTGATTTCTTTCAAGACTGACTTATTTGTTCTCCTCGCTGTCCATGGTACTCTCAAAACTCTCCTCCAACACCACATCTCAAAGGCATCTATTCTTCTGTGCTCAGCCTTCCTAATGATCCAGCTCTCGCATCCATACATTACCACCAGGAATACTATTGCTTTGACTAGACGGATTTTTGTTTGCAAGATGATGTCTCTACTTTTCACTATGTTCCCCAGGTTTCTCATGGCTTGTCTCCCTAGAATCAGTCACCTCTTTATTTCATGGCTGCAGTCACCATCTGCAGTGATCCTAGATCCCAAGAAAGTAAAATCCGTCACTGCTTCTACTTCTTCCCTGTCTACTTTCCAGGTGCTGATAGGGCCTGTTGCCATTATCTTGGTTTTCTTGATGTTAAGTCTCAGGCCAGCTTTTGCACTCTCTTCTTTCAACCTAATCAGTAGCTTCTTTAAATCTTCCTCACTTTCTGCCATTAGGGTGGTATCGTCTGCATATCTCAAATTGTTGATGTTTCTCCCAGCAATTTTTATCCCACATTGTGATTCCTCCATCCCTGCATTGCGCATTATGTGCTCTGTGTATAGGTTGGAAAGGTAGGGTGATAAAAAGCAGCCTTGTCTTACTCCTTTTCCTATTCCAAACCATTCTGTCATTCTGTGTTCTGTCCTAACTGTTGCTTCTTGACTCTTGTACAGATTTCTCATGAGGCATATGAGGTGTTCTGGTATTCCCATTTCTTTAAGTACTTGCCACATTTTATTGTGGTCCACGCAGTCAAAGGCCTTGGTGTAGTCAATAAAGCAGAGGTATACTTGTTTCTGATATTCTTTTGTTTTCTCCATGATCCACTGTATATTAGCAATGTGGTCTCTAGTCCTCTTCTGAAACCCGCTTGCACCTCTGGCAATTCTCTCTCCACGTGCTGCTGAAGTCTATCCTGTATTATCTTGAGCATCACCTTGCTAGCGTGTGGGATGAGTGCAATTGTTCAATAATTTGAACACTCTTTGGCACTACCCTTCTTTGGGATTGGAACGTATACTGATCTTTTCCAATCCTGTGGCCACTGTTTTGATTTCCAGATCTGCTGGCATATCGAATGCAGTAATTTGATTCTGTCATCTTTTGAACTTTGAAAAATTCAACTGGGATACCATCATCTCCACTAGCTTTGTTGTTTGCAGTGCTTTTTAGGGCCTTTCTGACTTCACTCTCTAGGATGTCTGGCTCAAGTTCAATGTTCTCATCATTGTGATTATCAGTGGTGTTGAGGTCCTTTTTGTAAAGTTCCTCTGTGTATTCTTTCCATCTTTTCTTAATCTCTTCTGCATCAGCTAACTCCTTACCATCTTTGTCCCTTATCATGGTCATTTTTGCTTTGAATGTTTCCTTGATTTCCCCAATTTTTTTGAAAAGATCTCTAGTCCGGCCTCTTGTGTTGCTTTCCTCTATTTCTTTGCACTGTTCATTTAAATAGATTTCCTTGTCTCTCCTTGCTTTTCTTTGAAATTCTGTGTTCAAGTGACTTTATTTTTTCTTTTCTCCTTTGCCTTTTGCATTCCTTCTTTCCTTTGCTATTTTAAGAGTCTCATCAGACAACTACTTTGCTTTCTTATGCTTCTTTTCTTTTGGTATGGTTTTCCTTGCTGCCTCCTGCATGATGTCCCACACATCTGTCCATAATTCTTCTGGCACTCTGTCTATCAATTCAAACCATTAAATCTGTTCCTCACCTCCACCGTGTATTCCTTAGGGATGTTGTCTAGGTCATATCTGTCTGGCCTGATTCTTTTCCCTATTTTCTTTAGTCTAAGTCTGAATTTTGCTATTAGTAGGTTGTGATCTGAGCCACAGTCTGCTCCAGGTCTTGTTTTTGCTGACTGTATGGAGGTTCTCCATCTTTGGCTGCAGAGTATGTAATCAATCTGGTTTCGATGTTGGCCATCTGCTGATGTCCATGTGTAAAGTCACCTCTTGTGTTGCTGGAAGAGGGTGTTTGCTATGACCAGTGTGTTATCTTGACAGAACTCTATCAATCTTAGCCCTGCTTCATTCTGTGTTCCAAGACCAAACTTGCCTGTTATTCCATCTACTTTTTGATTTCCTACTTTGGCATTCCAATCTCCCAAGATAATGTGGACATCATTTCTTGGTGTCTGTTCTATGAGGTCTTGTAGGTCCTCATAGAACTGGTCCACTGTGGCTTCATCTGCGTCCGTGGTTGGTGCGTATATTTGGATTACAGTGATATTAAAAGGTTTGCCTTGTGTTCTGACTGACATTCTATCATTTTTGAGATTGTATCCCATTACTGCTTTTCTCACTCTTTTGTTGACAATTATGGCTACTCCATTTTTTCTGAAGTTTTCTTGACCACAGTAGTAGATGTGATGGTTTCCCGAGTTGAATTCACCCATCCCTGTCCATTTTAGCTCACTGATTCCCAAGATGTCAATGTTTATTCTTTCCATCTCATTTTTCACCACCTCCAGTTTTCCTTGGTTCATCGACCTCACATTCCATGTTCCTATGCAGTATTGTTCTTTGCAACACTGTATTTCTCCTCCCCCTCTCCCATCTCTCCCCTTCTTTTGATCTGTGTTAAGCATCCTGTTTCATCTAACTTGCCTCTTTTGTTTTGCCTTTTGATCTGGTCCATAGGGTTCTCTTGGCAAGAATTTCTGGCGTGGTTTGTCGGTTCCTACACCACTATCCTCACATCATACATGTTGTTACAGTTCAAAACAAAGTATTATCATGCATATTATCAGTTTAAAATTAAAAAAAACACAGTTCTACTTCATTTGTTACAAAAGTAAAAGTAAAAACTTAGTATGAAGGAAAAGTCCACTATATCAAGTCTCTACATTGCTATAGTTGCAGACTACATTGTTTTAGTTAAGTTACTTGCATGCTTCTTTGATTATGGCTGGTGGTGGGCAGCCTGCCGGGTCCTCCCTCCTCCGCCTCCCTTACCTCCGCTGCCCAGGGTGCGAGCGGAGGTGGCGGTGGGTAATGGTGGGTCTGTTGCTGCGGGCAATGGAATAGGCCTCTTACCCTCAGTGGCTTCTGCCAGGCCTTTCTACCCTGGATGCTTCCTCCCTCTGGGGTGGGGGGGGGGTGGCCTTTGGAATAGGCCTCTTACCCTCAGTGGTTTCTGCCAGGCCTTTCTTCCCTGGATGCTTCCTCCCTCTGGGGTGGGGATGGGGCCTAGTGTAGAGTACTGTATATCAAATCTAATGAACAAACAAGGACTCTCCTCTTAAATCTACAAGCTGTTAATATATCAGAATATAGACATAATTGAAAGTTGCCCTAAATTAGTCTTGTCGTTGTTGTTGGCGTTGGTGTCGTCATCAGCATCGGCATCGGCATCATCATCATCATCATCCAAATGTTGGGTGGGTTTAGCACTTGGTTATTTCCAAGAATCTGGAATATCCATAGGTATTTCCCTTAATATATGCTGTTCCACATAAAACAGCCATCTGCAGTTGATGTATCATGATATCTTTCCAACCTGGAGTACAAAGATGGTTTTCTGTGTCTTTTGATATTACACCCAAAACACCAATTAGAACTGGAACACTTTTAGCTTTCTTTTGCCATTATTTTTCAATCTCAATTTGTCTTTGTATTTGACAATCATTTCAAAGTCTTTCGGTTCAAATCTAGTATTCCCACCTATTGACACAGCTGTTCTGCAGACTGTTTCCTTTCAACAGTTATCAAATGAGGCAAGTTGTGAGCCAGATGTCCATTAGTTTAAGTCCAGAAGTTTTATAGTATTTTGAGCTCTCAATTTTTAACATTTCTTTCAGTTTTGCAGTCCCATTAATTTTTGGTCATTGTTTTATTAGATTACTTAGAGATATTCCAATGCACCATTGTTGCAACTTCATTATGCCATTATGAACAATCTGTTTATGCAGCCATTTTGCAGCTACAAATAACGTAGTTCTCTGTTTTTCTTTGTTGCTTATTCGGATGTATAATTTAATAATGTAAGATCAAAAGCAACTGTTTTATTCATGATAACTTGCTTGTATTGTGGTTTTGTTTCCTAAAACTGGAGGTGGTAGGATTTATAAATGGAGGAAAAGATGTAAGTAATCCTCAAGATTTGACTAATTGCTGAAAACTGATCTGTGGCTACGGCTATACATGCTGTTCTGCCCATTTGGAGAAACAAGGGACTTATGCGAGACTGTTATTTGTAGATTTTCGTTCTGCTTTTAATACTATTCTTCCGCATAGACTGGTGCCCAAATTATTAGATCTGGGGCTTCCATCATGCTTATGCAGGTGGATACTAGATTTTCTATCAGATCAGCTCTCATGTCTCTGCAGATCTCAGTATAAGTACAGGGACGCCGCAGGGGTGTGTGCTGAGCCCGCTTCTGTACACGCTTTACACATATGATTGTGTTCCCAGTTACCCCAGCAATAAGATCATCAAGTTTGCAGACAACACAACGGTGGTGGGTCTGATTACTGCTGGGGAGGGGGAGTCGGCTTACAGGAAGGAGGTTGAGATGCTGATGGAGTGGTGTAGGGAAAACAATTTATTCCTCAATGTAAAAAAGACAAAAGAGATCATTGTGGTCTTTAGAAAATGCAAATTAAACATCCAGCCACTTATTATTGAAGGGAATTGTGTGGAACAGGTCTCGGTGTTTCGATTTCTGGGAATGGAGCTGAGGGATGATCTAACATGGGGAGCAAACACCAAAGCTCTGATGAATAGAGCACAGCAGAGGTTATACTTCTTGAGAATCCTCAGGAAGAACAATCTTTCAAAGGACCTGCTGTTGGCATTCTACCACTGTACCATAAAGAGTGTGTTAACCTATGGTCTGTGTGTATGGTTTGGGAGTTGTACAGCTAGAGAAAGAACAATGCTGTCCAGGGTCATAAAGACTGCGGAGCGGATAATCGGGCGTACTCTTCCCACTCTAGATCAAATCTATGCCACCAGGTGTTATAAGAAAGCTGTAGAGATTGCACAAGATAGTACGCACCCCGGGAATGATCTCTTTCAGCTTCTGCCTTCTAGAAGAAGGTATAGGGTCATAAAGACCAGGACCAGCAGCTTGAGAAATAGTTTCTACCCAAAAGCGGTTCTGGCTTTGAATACAGTGCAATGCAGTCTATGAGGGAGCTTCTGTATATAGTTTTTAGAGTTTTTAGAGTTTTAGAGTTTTTAGAGTTTTAGAGCTTTTAGGGGTTAAATGTGTATATGTGGGGTGGAAGTATGTTGATAATTTTGTATAGTTGTATTTTGTTTAGGTTTTGTTGGGTTGTTAAGTGCCGCCCCCCAATCTCGTTTTGTGCAGGACAATGACAATAAAGTTTTATCTTATCTCTTATCTTATCTGTATAACTTGTTTATGGCTGCACATGTAATTTTAGTCATCTAGCTCTATAATTTCTTTAGATTCCTGTGATAGGCCCTACAGACATAACTTACATCTTGCTTCATAATTATGTTGTGATATTATTTGGTGGAAATAAATGTTTTTTGTGGAAGTCCAACTACTTCCTCAAGATCATCCAACTCTTGGATGATTACCCAAAATGCTTCATCGTGGGAGCATTGTCAGGATAGAAAGAATTTTAAAAACCTAGGAGAGAGACAGATGTTACTATTTATTTATTTATATTTATACCCTGCCCTTTTTGATAAAAAAAATTTATTGCAGTGATTCGTTGACTAAAAAAGGCAGTATGTTAATTTCCATGTAGAATATATATGCTGTAATGATTTACAAGTGCTACATTCTTGTTTTTACCCAGAGTACAGAATGAATTTTTAAAATTGCTATTTGGGGTGCCATATAAGGTCTACAGCAGGGGTGGCCAAACTTTTCAGGCCGCAGTCTGGTCATGTGGTTGAGCGGGCTGGTCATGTAGTTCCTCCTGCTGCAAAATGTGTCTACGGCTGTTGAAAATATGCTTATGACATCCGCGGGAGCATTTACAGCAGTGTTTTGCACATGCATGGGTGTGTTTTACTTCCACTTCCAGGAGCAACAAGAGCAGCACAGGCTGGATGATTTGGTGCCTCAGGGCCAAGTCTGGCCCATGGGCTGCAGTTTGGCCACCCTGGGTCTACACTGTGTAGACCAGGAGTTCTCAACCTTTTACAACTGGGAGCTGGGTCACGCTCCCTCAGACAGCTTCAGGGGCCAGATGGCCATTTTACCTTTCCTCCACCAAATGAGCTTTCCTGGTGTAGTGGAGGCAGTGGGGGCCCACATAAAATGGTGCCATGGGCTGCATCTGGCCCAAAAGCCACAGGTTGAGAATCCCTGCTGTAGACCTTATATAGATAGCCTGCAAGAAAATACAAGGGGATTCATCTTTAACTTGTAGCTTAACACAGAAGAAATGATCTGGTCACTGCAAGAATGATCCTGTGATTAGCTATACCTAACTCAACATGTCAGAAAAAATGCCACCCACAACACAATTGCTAGCAGGAGAGAAGCTACTGAAACAACGTCCAGCATTTCTGGGAATGCTTGGAAGTTTTTAAATGTAAAGTAAGAAAACAAACTACACTCCAAAAGCATGTCAAAATCCATTACAGTTAATTTGCACCACATTTAAGATCACATGATTTGAATTACACCTTTATATTCAATTCATACTACACGTGCAAGGTTTCAAAGCATGACCTCTTAAGTTGTAAGCTAAAGCTTATTTGAGTAGCAAACAGCTGAGTATTCTGGCAGCAGCATTTGGAAGATCTGCAGTACTGCCCAGTTTTGTGATGGAAAAGAAATGAGTAATCTTAAATTCAAAGCCAAGTAGCATTAAACCTTATGATTAAACGACAATTAAGCACCTCACAAAATTCCCAGGGGTCTGTTATGTTTATGTCTCTTCTGAGGTTGATGCATTGCAAGCACATTTTTCACAGCAGTTCTGGAGTTTCCTTCAGTGCTTCTCCCCGGCTTGCAGTTATTTTGTCTTCAACTGAGCAGCCATTTTCAGACTTATGTGATAGATTTAATTATTTTAGGTTACCCTGTGTGGTGTAGGAGATAGAGTGACAAACTAGAGCTCAGGAGACTTGGGTTCAAATTCCTACTCAGCCATGGAGACTCACTGGGGGTATGGAACTGGTACATCCACTCCTTAAATATCTTACTCACTTTGAAAACCGTATTAAGGTTGCTGTAAGTTGGTTCTGACTTGAAGACACATAACAACAAATGTTACATTTAAAGCTACCAAAAGATCTTTTACTTGTCACCTTGCAGAACATGAACATCAAATAGAAAAAGATAGCATGTGCAGAGAAGATATTTGACAGTGTGATGACTCAGAAGCCATCGATATACCTCTTGATTGTCAGGATAGAAAGAATTTTAAAAACCTAGGAGAGAGACAGATGTAAGCCAAGGGATGAGTCCTAGATAGGAATAGGGAATCATGAGAAAGATGCTTTCTCTAAATGAAAGTGTTTCCCAATACAAGAGCAAGATTTTCAAGTATTATCTAAGGAATGGACCCTTCAAGTAATGAAGAGAAAGCTCTGCACAAAAGCCATTAGTTGCACAGAAGGGACGCGTGGTGGCAAGCAATATTACCGCCACGTGCTTTGCCGGCCCCGCCCCTTAGAGCCAGGCACTTTGGCTGAGCGAGTGGGCAGAGCCGAGCTCCCCTTTAAAAGGGGAGGTTTCGCACGCCCTCGCTGGCTTTATAAGCAGATCGGCTGGGCCAAGGGCGCGTTTGCTCCCCTCCCAGCTGATCTTGTAGCGGCACCCGAGCGGCCTTTTCAGCGGCACTTGGTTGCTGCGCTTACCACTCGGGTCGCGATTGGGGCCACGGAGCTTGGCCGGAGCTGAGCGGCCTCTTAGAGGCAGCTCCGCCAGCTACTGCCGCCCACCTTAGGATTGGCTGGGACAGGGCGCGTTTCTCTCTCCCTCTCAGCCAACCTTGTTGGCACATCGGCAGCGGCGCTCGGCTGCTGCCTTCTTGTGAGGAGCTCACCCGAGCTCTGGATGGCTCCAGATGGCTGCGGCGATCTGCCGCAGCCCTGGTGTGGGGCCTGGTTCCAGCCCATGCCTGGCTGCTCCCTCACAGGCCTCGGGCCTTGTGCGGCAGAGTGGCTGCGGGGCCCAGGGCCGCACCAGGCACCTCCCCTCCTGCTAGGCCTGTACAGGCTGTGGCCTGTGTTGGGCTTAGAGATCCTCCTGGCCCAGCAATCTTTGCGGGGCCTACTGGGTTCGCGTTGTGGCCTCCTGGGCCTGGGTCATACAGGCTGCAGTGGCACAAGTGGCTGAGATGCTGACTGGGAGGCGGAACGTCAGCAGTTCAATTCCTGAGAATTGCTGGACAGAACGAGCTCCCGTCTTTGCATACCTGTCAAGTTTCAGCATTGCCCAGGAGGCATCACCCTTAGATACCAGGGCCTTGTTGGCATGCATGCCCATGCTTGAGCAGGCGGTGGGCATCGATGCTTTCACAGCCTCATGATGGTTTGCTAGACAGTCTGCCCGCTGAGCAGCCACCCCAATTTTGACAAGATTGACCCAGCCTTGCTGCCCTTCTTCATCAGAGGGTGGAACATCTGGAAGCCAACCGGTCTCCTCCAGTGTCGGGGACGGCAGGTCCTATGACAGCCGGCTGTCTTTCCTTCAGCTTACTGCTCCGGTCTGGATAAGCCAGTGCCACCTGTTCCTGGTCCGACGGGCTCTAATTCAGTCGGGAGCCCCGACGTTTTGCAGCAGTTGGAACCCCCAGTGGGGGGCGGTAGCATCAAGTGCATCTGGTGAGTATGCCAGTCAAGTAACATCACAACATGCAGATTTCTGTTTCCCGGCCCGGGCGGCTAAATGGCCCTGGCCGTAGCAGTTGGCTGCAATTTTTGTCCCCTTTGTTTCCAATTCCGCAAGTGGCTCCATGGTGGGTGCCTTATCCCCCTGTACCACCCGGGGTTCCACCTGCAGGGCCTAAGGTTTCTGTACCCGATTTGGCCTTATGGCCCCCCGGTGAATGCAGCATACCATTCTGTCCCCTGTTCGACCATCCCGACTGCTGGTATTCACCACTGGGGGATCACCTTTTACCGGCTACCAGAGATAAGACCTGGTGCCAAGAATATGTGGACTTATTTAATCTCTTAAATAGGGAGACGACCACGGAAGAGGAGGGGAAGTAGGACGGCTGGGATAAGGAATTAGCCCGCTGTAGTAAACCCCAACATACCTGGGCCGACTAGCTGCCGGCTTATTCAGTTATGCTCAGTGTCCATCAGAGCTCGCCATGATCTAGAGATCTCTGTGAGCCAGTATCTGGATATTATGTACAGAGCATATGTGGATTTCCTGGTCTGATCAGGGCTTGCTTGCGATGAAGAATGTCATATGTGGGCAGCCCTTCACCCTGAGATCACCTGGGATTAGCCCAACCAGTTGTTTTTGTTCCTTTATATGATACCATCCTGCCCTGCCTCCGGTGACTGTTACTGCGGTGGCCATGTTGTGCAGTGACCTGGCCCAGCGCATTTCCCCCGGCCGGCAGGTAGGGGTTCTACCCGCCTGCTGCGCTGGAATCTTCCCCTTGGGGGGCAGTACCCGAAAGCAGTGTAAATTCAAGCACGAGTGTTCCATTTGCTCTGGACCTCATTCGGCTACCACTTGCTCCTGGGCAGGTGGGCTGCATGATCGGGGCCATGGACGGCAGGGTTCAGGTCGTATGCCCCAGATGCATCCACGACTACACAGAGCCCCTTCCCAATTTGTGAAGTACTGGAGCATGGTACTCGCGTTTATGCTTCTCCCTGTGCACCCTGGGGACTTTAATTTACTGGGATTTCACTTGGAAGGCCAGTATTTTATTGATAAGGCCATGCCTTTTGGCTCTTCTGTATCCTGTTCAGCCTTTGATCGCTTTAGTTCTTCCTGCATTGAACATTTGTTTGCTGGTCAGTGGTACATATTGTGGCTCATTCTTTTTTTTAAAAAAAAATCATTTTGTGGGAAGGCATGCATTTGGGACATGCGAACAACTGCTGTTTCCTTTCCAGGCACCCATTTTTGAGCGTGGCATACCATTAGCTCCCAAGGCCGAGGGCTTGGCCATTAAGTTAATGTATTTGGGGATGAAACCTGACACTATAGCACAGATATCCAGGCTCCTGAGGGACAGGGCGTCTGAATCCGGGGGCGACCTTGCCTGAGTGGCCAAGCGCAAGTTATTGCTCCGCTAGCTACAAGTGCCTCAGAGATATTTCAGCTTGCTTGTAGGATGCTGACACGTGGCTGGGCCTTTGTCTGGTGCCATGCGAAGCCATGGTTGGTTTATCTGGGGAGCATCACAGAGGTCGGCTCACACCTGGTATGCGGACTGACTCTCGGGTCTGGCTCGCATTCCTGGCCGATTTCAATGGAGTTTTCTTTTGGTGTACAGAACCTTTCTATCATGCCTAAATTTCAGGTTTAGTCTGAACCTTCATTGGTCATTGGGACGTGGCATTTATTGATGGCCGATGGTGCTGTGGACAGAGGCCCTAAGCATGTCAGGGTTCAGAATTGCTTAGGTACTTGGCGATTCTGGAATTCTTTCCCGTCCTGGGTGCCCCGTTGCTGTGGGGAAACAATTGGGAGAATTCAATGGTGCACTTCTGGTGTGGTAATGCTAACATGGTGTACATTGTAAATGTCCAAACATCTCGTTAGCCTAGGGTCATGTCCCTCGTCCCTGTTTTTTGTATTGCGCTCCTTGTGCCATAATATTCTTTTCATGGCTAGGCATCTTCCTGGCATTGATAACGGTATTGCCGATGCTTTATCTCGCCTGTAGATGACCCGGTTCTGGGCAATAGCACCAGAGGCTGAGGGACTTCACTCTCCACTTCTGAATGAGATGTGGACTTTAGCAAGGGAAAGCGAGCAGGGCAGTAGGCCGGTCCTTGCCAGCCACACCCGTACAGCATATCAACGGACTTATCAGGCTCTCCTTACATTCCGACACAACGTGCCTGTTGTGTTCTATTACTGTGCCTTTAACAATGTATCTATTCATGTGTATCCAATGTAACCGTGCTTGTGTAACATTATAAACATCAGCTGCATAACTGTAGCCATTACAATAGGGTGCGAGCTAGTGACCACCAGATGGCAATAGCGAGCGTCCAAGCTCTCATGGCCCAGACTCACCAGCAAACAACAGCGCGGGAAGATTCCCGCCATCACCTTCACCTGGACAAGAAGGGCGTGACCTTTTATGACGTCACGCAGGCAGCAACCAATAGACTGTCAACGAGCCACATTCAAATGTATAGCCAACTGTATATATTGAGCTACCCATCCACCATTACCACATGTTCCTCTGGATCATCATGCAATAAACCTGTGTTAAGCCAACCTTTCGGCTGTTTCATTGTCTTCGGTCCCATACACTAAATTGGCGACGAGGATGGGATATGGCTGCCCACGGGACCAAGACATGTGCCGGTTTCGAGATCAAGAGACCGGGAGACTGGGACATCTTCGAGATGGACTTCCAGGGAGCACTGGTGGAATCCGAAGTCACGGATGAGGCAAAGAAAAGGGCCATCTTCACCAGGATGCTCGGACCAGAAACCAAAAGGACCTTGGTGGACCTGCTCGCGCCGAAGAGGGTGAGCGAATTCAAAGTCAAGGAACTCTTACAAATGCTGCGCGAGTATTTCCGGCCCTCAACGGCGATGTTCCCCGCTCGGAGCGCGTTTTGGAGGCGAGTCCAAGCGCCCGGGGAGACGGTCACCGACTTCGCAGCGGCTCTGCGACTGGCCGCCGGCCCGTGCAAATGGGAGAACGCAGAAGTCACCCTCAGAGACTGCGTGCTATGCGGCCTGAACGACGCCGAGACTCAGCGCGCGTTGATGAATCAGGAGCCACCCCCCACGCTGCAGGAGGTCCTGAAGGCAGCACAGGCCACGGAAGCCACGAAGGCTGGGGTGCAAGAGCTCCAGGACTGGCGGCCGAAAGCGGGCAAGGCAGAGACTGTGGTGCACGCGGCCCGGCGAGTTTCGAAATCGTCCGCGGAGAGCGGCGACGACGAGGACATCCGGAGGGTCTGGAAAGACGGCCGGCGTTGCGACAGCTGCGGAGCGACCCACGACCGCGCCAAATGCCCGTTCAGGAAGGCAGAGTGCCACAACTGCGGTCGCCGCGGGCACATCGCCAAGGTATGCAGGAGGCCGTGCGAGGCCCGGAGGAGCTCGACAGACCGTTCGGCGAGACAAGACCGTCCGGCGAGACCCAAAGACGGCGCCCAGGCCATGAGGAAACGGGACGGCGTGGGCCGTATCTCCGACGACAGCGAGGACGACGCCCCAGTGTTCAGCGTGTCCGCGGGACACCCCCATTACTTTGTTGAGGTACTAGTGCAAGGGGTCCCCATTAGAATGGAAATTGACTCGGGTTCCTCATATTCAATTATTTCTCAGAGGGAGTTTTTGAGAATTGCCCCCGACGTGCGCCCTAAGCTCAAAGCATTGAGGTCCACATTACGGGACGTGCAGGGGAACAGCATTCCAGTGTTGGGGGTTGGAAAATTTCAGGTCCAATTCAAAAAACACGCCGCGACTCTCTCCCTAGTCGTTCTTAAAGGGGGAAATTGCAGCCTCCTCGGGACTCAATGGTTTCAGCCCCTGGGTTTGTTCATTGGGGGGGTACACGCCGTTGCCGTTGGGAATGACCCGATACAGGAGGTGTGCGATGCGCACCCCGAAGTCTTCAAAAAAGGACTTGGGAAATTCAAGGGACCCCCAGTAGCCTTCGACCTAGACCCGGAGGTCCGCCTGATAAGACTCAAACCGCGCCGGGTGCCGTTCGCACTCAAGGACAAAATAGAGGCGGAACTGGACAAATTGGTGGGCCAGGGGATTCTTGTTCCTGTTGACTCTGCGGAGTGGGAAACTCCAATTGTAACAGCACTAAAGGCCAACGGGGAGGTGCGCATATGCGCTGATTACAAGTGCACCATCAACAAGGCAATTCGCCCTAATGCGTATCCGGTGCCGGTAGTCAGCCATTTGCTGGCCAGGTTACATGGGGGGAAGTGTTTCGCAAAGCTTGACTTGGCACAAGCCTACCAGCAGCTGTCGGTGACCCCAGCCGCAGCTGCTGCACAGACCATAGTCACCCATAAGGGGGCGTTCCAGGTGACGCGCCTTCAATTCGGCGTAAATTCGGCGCCTGGGATTTTCCAGTCACTCGTGGAACGCCTCCTGAAAGGGCTAGAGGGGGTGTTGCCTTATTTTGATGACGTATTGATAACGGGGGGGGGGGGAGTCGGACTGAATTGGCCAAGAGGTTGGGCAAGGTTCTGGCGATATTCAAAAAGGCAGGGTTGAGGTTGCGAAAGGACAAATGCGTCTTCTTCGCGACCGAGGTTGAGTTCCTAGGGTTTCGCGTGACTCCTGAGGGGATAAGACCATCCAAATCTAAGGTAGCCGCCATCAAGAAGGCCCCTCACCCCACCTCCAAGCCAGAGTTACAGTCGTTCCTAGGGCTGCTTAACTTTTACCACTCTTTCCTTCCCCGGAAGGCAGCCGTGGCTGAATCGCTGCACAAATTGCTAAAGAAGGACGAGGCATGGAAGTGGGGCGACGACCAAGAGAGGGCATTTAGTAAACTTAAACAACTCCTGGCGTCTGATGCTATACTGACCCATTTCAACCCCAAACGCCCGGTGGTCCTGATCTGTGATGCATCCCCGGTGGGGGTGGGAGCGGTACTGTGCCACGTGCTGGAAAACGGGAGGGAGGCCCCGATAACATTCTACTCCAGGTCCCTGTCCCAAGCGGAGAGGAATTACGCCCAGACAGACAGGGAAGCGCTGGCGATCATTGCGGGGACGAAAAAATTTCACGATTTTCTGTATGGCCGCCCCTTCACCATCGTGACTGACCACAAGCCCCTGTTAGGCATTTTTACCGCAGATAAGCCCACGCCACAGATCCTGTCCCCAAGGATGCTTAGGTGGGCCATATTCCTCAACGCATATCAGCACGCGTTGGTGTACCGGCCCGGGAGGGAGATCAGTCATGCGGACGCCCTGTCGAGGTCCCCCCTTCCCCAGGATAGCAGCCACGTGGGCGGGGAGGAGCCAGACCACCAGGTGCTGATGATAGAGGTCTTAGACTCGCCCCCAATACTGCCCGCCGACATCGCCAAAGCGACCGGCAAGGACAACACTTTAGCGAAGGTTAGCTCCTGGGTACAGAAAGGGTGGCCAGCGTCTTCCCCGGCAGTGGAATTCGACCCATTTTTTCGAAAAAAGTTAGAGTTGTCCCTTGAGAGGGGGTGCCTTCTGTGGGGCCAGCGGGTAGTGATCCCTGCGTCCTTACGACCACGGGTACTCAAACTGCTGCACGTCAGCACCCCGGAATTGTACGCTCCAAGGCCCTGGCATGGAGCTATTTCTGGTGGCCCCAGCTAGACGCCGACATCGAGCACATGGTCGGCACTTGCGAGCCCTGCCAGACCAGAGGAGGCCCGCCTGCCTCACAGGGAATGGGACGAGGCGAAGGGGCCATGGTCCCGGATTCATGTAGATTTTGCTGGCCCGTTCCGGGGGACACTTGTTCTCCTTGTGGTGGATGCTTACTCCAAGTGGTTGGAGGTCATTCCGGTCACGAGCACGTCCTCGGCCACAACCATAAAGCATTTGCGGAGGGTTTTTTCCACGTTCGGCCTACCCGACACCCTAATTAGCAATAACGCTAGTTGCTTCACGTCCGCCGAGTTCAGGGCATTCACGGAAATCAACGCCATTCGGCACATCACCTCTGCCCCGTTTCACCCTGCCACCAACGGCCAAGTAGAGCGCCTCGTGCGCACCACCAAGGAGGCGTTGCAGCGCATGGGGCCCGGGGACCTGAACCACCAGGTGTGTCAGTTTTTGCTGGGTTACAGAGTAACTCCCCTAGCGTCAGGATACTCCCCCGCGGAGCTCTTAATGCGCAGGAAGCTGACCACCATACTCACCAGGCTAGACCCCACGAGAGTAGAGGACAAGGGGAGGAACATTGGGCTAGAGGCCACAAAGAGTTTCGACGTGGGCGCCCCCGTGCATTGCAGGAACTACGCCAGCGGGGGCCCAGCCTGGGTACCGGGCGTCATCTTAGAGCAAACTGGTCCCGTTTCGTACCGCGTTGAGACCAGCACAGGTCTACTGTGGAGGCGGCACGCAGACCAGCTCCGGCGCAGGGTCCCCGACGAGCAGGGCGCGGACCGCGGAAAACAAGACTCAGCGTTAGGGTTCTCCCCCACCCGTGTAGCCCAAGGGGGAGGAGAGGGGGGCCACGGGTCCCCACCAAGGGGGGAGGAAAGGGAAAGGGAATCTGTCCTCGTAGATATCTTGCGGGATCTCTTGAAGGAGGGAAGAGAAGCCGACCTCATACATACCCTGCGGAATTCCCCCACAAATACGGATACCCCAGCAGAGTTAGAATTTGATTTTCAGAACCGGGGGAGTTTTTCGGAGTGGTCCCCCACCCGTCCGAGCGAGAAGAGGGGTTTTTCGTTAGCCCCGAGTGCCCCCGGTCTGCCCACGATGGAGTTTTTCCCTTCCCCCAAAGCTGCCAAGCCACGGCAAGCCACTAACAAGTCTCCCTCTCCCGTTTCAGGACAAGGGACCAGGGAACGAGCAAGCAGTAGCGCCCCTGGGGCAGGTCAGCCTATATCACGGCCCAAACGTGTTTGCAATAAGCCATCTTGGCTGAGGGACTTCGTCCCATCCTAGGGGGGGGGATGTTGTGTTCTATTACTGTGCCTTTAACAATGTATCTATTCATGTGTATCCAATGTAACCGTGCTTGTGTAACATTATAACCATCAGCTGCATAACTGTAGCCATTACAATAGGGCGCGAGCTAGTGACCACCAGATGGCAATAGCAAGCGTCCAAGCTCTCATGGCCCAGACCACCAGCAAACAACAGCGCGGGAAGATTCCCGCCATCACCTTCACCTGGACAAGAAGGGCGTGACCTTCTATGACGTCACGCAGGCAGCAACCAATAGACTGTCAACGAGCCACATTCAAATGTATAGCCAACTGTATATATTGAGCTACCCATCCGCCATTACCACATGTTCCTCTGGATCATCATGCAATAAACCTGTGTTAAGCCAACCTTTCAGCTGTTTCATTGTCTTCGGTCCCATACACTAAAGTGCCCCTGCTTGACTTGTGTCCTGTCCTGGTTCAACATGTTCTCAATACATGGTACACTTACATGGTGCTGGTTAGCGGCCCGTATCATTGGTGGGCATTGATCTGCTTTGGCTTCTGCTGCCAAGGTTTGGAGTTACCGGGACACCGGGTTATTACCGTATCTGCAGAGTCCTGGGGGGTCGGCCTCGGGAAAGTGGCCATTGCCCCGCCTTGCGGCACCCGGTAACCACGGTGCTCCTTGAGCCTGGCCAAGGCTTGGTTGGCTCTTTGCTATGACCGGTTTGAGGTACCCCCCTTTCCATGCTGCCACCCCAGTGGTCTTTTTTCGGGGCTTTTAGGGTGAGCAAACCGGTTGCCCTTCAGGGAACGACCGGTGGCACGGGGCCCTAGAGCAGACTGATGTCTCACTCGCCAATGATTCTGTCCAATTGATCATCCGTTACTCCAGGGGGACCAGCTGGGCAAGTGTGATACGGTCACCCTCCCTAGTTGTATCGCATGAGCGATTGCCCGGTTCCCACTTGTACATCGTTTTTGGCTGTCCGGGGTTCAACACAGGGGCCCCTCTTTTGCCATCGGGAGGAGTGGCCTTTACCAAAATATCGGTTGTGTAGGGTCACGGTGCCACACTTTAGAATTTGGGCCTTCCAGGAGTTTGGTATGGTACCCATTCATTTTATCCGCAGGATGGACCGTTGGGGATTCGCTCGCTGTAGTTCGTAAATTTGCCCCATGTTCCAATGAGCACCTTGCTGGCACTTGTTCTTTCTGTTCTTTATTTCAGCTCCGAGCCCCTGGACGCTCTGGCATGGGTGCCGCTCGTCGGCCATGGCTGCAATTCTTTGGCTGCCCGTCACGCTGATCCATCGATGTGGGGCACGCACCTGGGGCATCGGCCTGTAGCACACCGGACACATTGAATGGACCTGATGGTCTGTTAATTGGGCAGTGGCTCGATATTTTGAGGAGCATGGTTTGGGGACCATGGCGAGCAATCCCATGATCCTTACAGAGGAGGCCAGGTCATTGGCGCGGATTTAGCCAATGCTGGCCACAGTTTCAAATGGATGGTCCTATACCATTCCAAGGGCATTTTTCCCAGAAGGAGGTTCCTCGTCGCATTGACCAGGCCCGGCGATCTGTTACTCGGACAGTGGCTCGATGTTTTGAGGATCTGTTATGGAGACCGTGGTGGAGCACCCCACGATCTGCATGGAGGAGGCCAGGTCACTGGCGTGGATTTAGATAACGCTGGCCTCAGGTCCGAATTTTTTGGTCCTAGCATTCCATGAGCAATTTTCCGGGGAGGTGGTCATCCTCGCCGCATTGACCGGGCCCGATGGTCTGTTACTCGGGCAGTGGCTCGATATTTCAAGGAGCGTGTTTTGGGGACCATGGTGGAGCACCCCACAATCCATATGGAGGATACCAGCTTATATCGCAGAGATTGTGTGCACATCTCTGCACAGGGCATACGCCTTTATGGCTTCTTGGCAAGCGGGCCTGGTGACCGAGCTGGCAGTCAGGGGGGGGTGAGTCATGGAAGACTCGTCCCCGTGTGGCGGCTAGCACTGGTAAGGACAAAGTGGATGACTTCTAGGAATCCGACAGGTATGCAGTTGATTGGTCACCTGAAGGACAAGGTAGAGGGAAAGTTGGGATGGTCAATCAAAGGTGGACTATGAACAAGGTGATGCTATGCTCAAGACAGCCTGCATAACCTTGGAAAGTTCGCCGGATGTACGTCAGAAGCTGAGGTCATAAGTAGCTTTCTGACTGGGGTCAACATTTTGTTTAATTAAGTAAACAAATTGATACATTGTGGCTAATTTAGGAGCTGTAGTAGCAGCTAGTCCTTACCAGTGCTATTTCGGCCCGTTTGCCTTAACAAGTTAAGAAAGTTATAAGTTAAATAAAGTGGCCCAATTTTAAATCCATTATAAGTGTCCGTCTCGTTATTGGGGAGTGGGTCTGGCAATGAGATTTTTGCTAGTTGGTGACTTTAAAAAATGCTTTTATTAAGCAGGCAATGAGATTTGAAGAGTCAGCTAGGAAAAGTGGGTGTCCAATTGAGCAATTAATTAACAGTGAAATGGGCTGGTTATAGGTGTAGGGGAGGTCCAAGTATGTCTCGTAGCAGGGGTGGCCAACCTACGGCCCATGGCACCATCTCATGTGGCCTGTCGCTGACCTCGCTGCTACTATAAGTAGAAGTGTATGCATTTATGACAGCTGTAAAATATGCCCGCACATGCATAAATGTGCCAGCCATATACGCTGCCATAAATGCACCTGTGGCTGTCATAAATGTGTTTACAACAGCAATGGACACATTTTACAGCAGCATTTATGACGGTAGGAACCATGTAACCAGCCTGCTCAGTTGTCCAGGGGCGCAGTCTGGCCCGTGGCGTAAAAAGGCTGGGAACCCCTGTCTTGGAGTAATGGGAGACAAACAGAACTGCCCACTTTCTGCTGATTTATTTCCTGGGCCAAAAAGCAATGAAAACAGTAAGATTTTTACTGTGAGTTATCTGCAAACAGTGTGAACCTGTTTGCAACACATGACAACATTGGTCTGTATATTGTAATCTCCAAACTTGATTATTGTAATGGGGCTATCTTTGTGCTTGGTATGGAAACTTCAATGGGTCCAAAATGTGGTGGCCAGGCTCATTAAACAGATTTGAACATATGATCATATTTCCCTGGTCCTAGCTCATGTTCATTGGTTACTTGTTGCATTCCGTGCCAAGTTCAAGGTCTTAGTGTTTACTTATAAAGCCCTAGCAGTTTGGGACCTTGCTACCTGTCAATAATTCTACTTATGTTACAAGACTCTTGCGGGTTGTCTTGTTGAAGGTGGCCATGAAGCAAGGAGAAGTGATACTAGGTAGAGCACTTTCTTGGTGGTGGCCCCCTCACTATGGAACAATCTCTCTTTTGAGAATGGAGATCTTATAGGCTGCCTCTCTGCAAATATTTAGGAAATCTTCAAAGATTTTCCTATTTGGAGAAACCTTTTTTGATTTTGCTCCCTCGTTGTGGGGCTGTACTTAGTCTTATTTTATTTTTTTATTATCTGTTTAATATTTATTATTATTTTCTCATTGATTTTGAGCTGCCACCAGTTGGTATTAGGGTTTTATGATTACATTAGGATGGAACTTTGTTGTAGTTGTTTTATTTGTATGTATATATTGTCAACTGTCCATTATTGTGCTCTGCACTAAGTTGGACAATATAAAAATGTTAATAACTAACTAACTAACTAGAACAATAGACTGTGCTCCTTCTGCCCCAATAGTGCCAGTTTCATAAACTCTTATTAATATTTTCCTCCCATGTCTGCCCTATTACATAAGTAGATTGACACATTTCAATTTAAAATACCATGAGTATACAGAAATAGTTGTGTAGTTTGAGGCTTGTTGTTTGTTTTGGATACCCATCATAGTTTGCAGTATTATTTCCACTTTTTCTTTGTTTGAAAGAAAATATTTGATCTTATCTTATTATACATTCTCTATATAAATATTGTGTAATGCTGTAAAAGAAATCTGTTGTCATTTATTTTGCCCAACTAATAATTAATAACCTGTTACTGCTTAGAAGCATTAGTCTTTTTGGCACCTTGTTTTTTAAAAAAACAGGTTTTTAAAAACTCTGTTGATCAGCAGCTGGCCCATGCCAAAAAACTATCCAAGTGGTGATTTTACTGAGGTCAAAGGCTAAGCAATAGAAACAAAGACTTTTCCAGTACAGACTTACTGATTTGTCACGATGCCTAGAAAGCTCATATTTGTGAAAAACAACTATGTCTTTGAATATATTTGCTCAACATTGTTCTTGTTAGACATAGCATGTTATGTAAAGATGACCCCATGTGTTTTTTTCTCAGCTGATATGGTTTTATAATAGCAGTTCAGTATATTTCCTCTAAGGACTAGGTCAGGGATTCTCAACCTGTGGCCCATGGGCCAAATGCGGCCCATGGTGCAATTTCATGTGCCCCCCACAGCCTCCACCACACCAGGAAGTGCCATGTGGTGGAGGAAGGGCAAAATGGCTGTCCGGTCCCCATCTTAAAAAGGTAGAGAACTCCTGAACTAGGTCAAGATTTGTGAATTCAAACTTGTTTTTAATAATTCCTAATTGCCCGTTACTAATTTTTCCTGATCTTCTTGTTTGCTGTTAGAGAGATACTGTAGGTGTTAGCCATTATTTTGCTTCCATGTGGGGTGGGGTGGGGGTATGGGTTCAAACTGCTCAGCACAAACTTTCAGTAATAATTCAGGGTGTGGACCTGGATTGCTTTTATATTTTATACAACAGTAGATTCTATATGCAGTCTGGAGGCTCTGTTGGAAGTAAAACTGGAAATCTTACATCGATCTTGCCTCCTAGATGGATTCTTTCTAGAAATTAGGAGGGACAAGGAAGGAACCTGGTTGTTGCCTTGGCAAGATTGGTGCTCACAAGAACATCAGATGAGTGTATTTGGGAGCTACAGGAAAACTATCCTGGGCTACCTCTGGAGCTGAAACTGCCAGCCAACTTAAACCATGGTAATCCTCTGGTTGATATATAACAGTGGTGGTGAGCCTATGGCACATGTGCCAGAGGTGGCACTCGGAGCTCTCTCTGTGGGCACCTGTGCAGTCACTGCAGCACAGAGTTTGCACTGCCCCTCTGCCAAGCAGCCCAATGGGAGCGCTTTGTCCCCCCCAGCACATAGTTCACCCCACCCCTCTGCCCAACAGCCCAATGGGAGTGCTTCTTTCCTCCCCTGTTGCTATGTTGGCACTTTGTGATAAATAAGTGGGTTTTGTGTTGCACTTTGGGCACTCAGTCTCTAAAAGGCTCACCATCACTGATATACCTGTATATATTTAATCTATCACATCTTCTCCACTAACAAATTACACATTGAGAACTTTTGATAGGACAGCTTATGAGTATAATTAACATCAAAGGTAAAAGGTTGCCCTTGCTTGAAAGCCAGTCATGCCCAACTCTAGGGTGCGGTGCTCATCTTGGTTTACAACTAAAGAATTAATGAATTTTATTTTATTTGTTTTATTTTATTTATGGACCATCTTTCTCCCCACGGGAGACCTAAGGTGGCTCACAGAATTAAAAAGATAAAACTAAAACACAATATTTGTTCAATTAAAAAGAATTAAACTGGAATAATAATTAAAATACATTAAATAATTATTACACTCAGCTGAACGAACGAATGAATCCAGATAAATTTATTGCCTGTAAAGCAGATTTCTGCACTTTGCAGAGTTTGGTGAACCTGTAATTGCTACCATAAATCTCACCCTTATTCACATTCAAATACGTATCTGTGGTGCTGTTTGCCAGCAGAGAATAGTTTATGGAAGCTCAAATGCACATCCCAATCTATTTATCTAGTCACATGTAAATATCGTAGAACTGTAACTAGATTTAGCTCAAATGCCTCCAGCCAACAATGGTGAATATCTGACTCTCATATACAAGAGTTTATAGAGAATTAAAGAGATGCAGATAAAAGGTGAAAGAGTGTCTGAAGAATAGCAATCCTTGCCTCTGAGAATATTTTCATGTCCAGGCTAGCCACTTGGCTATCTGCTGATGTCATCCAGGGCAAAATGACTGGTAACGTTTATGATTTAAAAAGTCTTCTGACCAATCCAGTCATTTAATTTATAAAATATGTACCTTATTTCATTTCTGGATAATATTACTGTTAGCATTTTATCTTGTTTACACTGAAATAGGTGTAATGTATACATCAGCCCATTAGTCCCAGTGAAATTTGCTTGTATACAGGACTTTAACTGTTTTTGTCTTGTAGGTTCACTGAGCATTCATAGATTACTTCACCTACCAATTTCTGAAATATGTAGCAATGTGAACATATGTGCCTTTTGTCTTCATTGCATTTTTGTAAGAATTCCAACAGACTTGTTCAGTCCAATTTCTGTATTAGGGTGTGAGATGTTTTTCTTTCTTTCTGTATTCAAATCTATACTTGTGTAGTTACACATTTGCCCTAATTGCACATTGGCTGACATCCTGTTGGTTACTATACAAGTGGAAGGCAAAGGACTATCATTCAGAAATTCCAATATGGCAATTTAGAAATAACTACTAGAATTCTGGAAAGGGCATGTACCCTCTGGTTCATGCTTAAGAATCCCAGTAGGGACTCATTAATTGCTGGCTCAGAATGAGTGGCTAGTTCAATAAAAATGTATCAGGCATCAGAGGCAGAGTTTTAGAGTTTAGTTTTCTAGTGTGCATCCCAAAAAATCAAGCCTGTGTGACCTTGGGTAAGTTGCACAATCCAAGGATTCCCTACCTAAAAAAATATCTAAAAAGGATAACCATAAATGAGAATTGATAGTACATAATTATTATTTGGAATGAGTGACAGTTACACCTTTTGCGTAACAAAGCAACAGAATCTCAGTGATTATAAAACATATTTATTATTGAGCAAAATCTTTTTAATGCTGACATACTGCCAAGGTAAACATGCCAAGCATTAAGCCTGGCAGCTATTCAATTGCACTACTGGTCATATGTCCTTGGAATAAACATTTAAGTAGTTCTCTGGTGGGAATACTTTTACTTTTCACCTCAGCACTATCACATCTATGGCAGGTACTATCTTGAGTTGCATGCACAGGGCAACAGGATTTTGGCTGTTTTAATATATGCTGTTTTAACATTTGCACCACATTGACAAACATGTTATGTTTTTTTCCAACTGTATACACTCTTAAGTGCTGTACATTTACTTTCATAAAATCTCTTTAAAAGAAGAATCTGATGCTTCTCAATGATTGCACATCATGAGATAGCTATATGCTTTTGTTAGTAGCCTTACACTCTACAACTTTGATAATTTGCAAATAAAATCTTGATTAACACAAATTTCTTATCCATCTCTAGAAATATATTCTCCTGCAATATTTTTCAGACTTCAAGTAGTGGCCGGCACTCTGTTCGTATTACTGGTCTCAGTACTATTGACTTCAGAGCTGGATTTTCCAGAAAGCCAACATTAGACTTCAGAATGACTTCCAGCAGACCAGTGCAAGGTTAGCTGTTGCCTATATTCAGTTCACATGTTTTAAATTTAAGTAGTTAGTAAATGACCTTGATTCAAAGAATATGAGGCTGCATTCAGTCATCAGCAAAATGAAACAAACCTGAACAAAACCACCTATAAGATTTTGCCTATATCTTATCTGATGACTCTTGTATTTTTAAAGCCCCCAAATAGTATTGCTCTTCTTTTTCAGCTTTAATATTGTTTCAAAACCGACATGCTTTACAAACTGCTATGTGTTAATTGAGAGCAAAAAACAATTTAGTTTAATAGGAGCTATTCTCTATAGTGTGTGTTTCTATTGCACCTTTTGTCTTTAAATGGATCTTGCCTAGTCTCTTTGTGTATCTGATGGCAGAAACCTGAAGGATGTTATGTTTTGATGTCACTGCTTCAGTTATTTTTGTGCATTTTAGAAGTTTTGATTCTTCTGTTGGCTCAAAGTTGTCTGAGTTCTTGAAAATATGAATGGAAGAAAGAACTGAGAAACAAATTTAAATATTGATTAATTAGATTTATAAAAGAATGGAGAAGGAAAATTGGAACAGTTTTTTTTATTTATAACAGTGAGATAAAAGTAATTTAATGGTTTCCCAATGTGAGGTTCTGATACAATAATATGCAAAAATTATGCTAACTCCCCGAACCTTTAAGGGTCTTCTGTGCCAATTACTTCCTGCCTAGGCCTGCTCCCACTATTTCTTGCTGACTCCAGTATTGGTTTTGCTTTCATTGGATTTTTCCTTCTCTCTGATTTCTTATCTTCTGCTTTGATCTGATGTGTTCCACCTGAAACTCAACAGGAAGATTGGGCAGACAATTAGGTGAGATGAAAGCAAAGCAAAACCTGATGAATTCTCCAACAAAATTCAGTCTGAGAAATTAAGAGTGGAGGAAGGATACATTTAAAAAGTACTCTGCTTTGATTAAACATGTTTTCTGATTCTTCAGAAGAACATGTTGGTGTGCTCCCTAATATTGGTACCACAATTCCCTTGTTCATTGAACAAAAGTTTTTGTATCTGAGGAGCTCTGAAGAATGGCAGTAAGGGACAGTAGAGAGTTAGGAACAAACTCTAGTATTAACAATTAAGGTTGTGGAGGAATTTCTGTTCCAGAGACAATTGGAAAAGCCCAGCTTTACATCTTAGTAACTTTCATGGTGTATTTTATCTACAGGGATACCCACCTACATTCTATTGAATACTACAGGGATCCATCTTCCTGCCAGAGTGGATCGTCTAGAACTGCTCAGTATCGCTGGAGAACTGCTAAAGACTGTTCCTGTAAAATATTTCCCCAGTAGAAAACTCTATGGAATCTGGAACATTACAGAGTTTATTCCACCCAATGAAGCCTTCTTTCTTAGAATAACCGGTTATGACAAAGATGATTATCTTTTCCAGAGAGTTTCGAGTGTTTCATTTTATAACATTATTCCTGGTAATTTTTAATTATTTTTTATTCCCCCCCCTTTCTATGATGGTTCTCTGTTCACAGTGAAGGGATATTCCAACTACTCCTATGATTTATATTGCTATCTTTAGTACAGTAGAACCCCGTATAGCGATTTTAATCCACTCCATGGAGCTGATCACTATGCAGTTTTCATTGTTGTACGATCTTCCCTATGGGAAAATCCGTACAACAATTTTCCCTATGGAAAAAAGTACAATGATGTTTGGCCCTAAGTAGTTTTTCTAATTGGAAAATTGTATGGATTTTCCCATAGGAATGATCACTATGCGGAATGGCCTTCCCCCCTCCAAGCCTCATCGCTATGCGATTTCGCCACTGTATGGGGTGATCGCTATATGGGGTTCTACTGTATAATGGAATAAGAATGGCTGTCTTACTCTTAGATTTATATTAATTTTGTTGTTTCTTTTTAGATGCTCCTAAAGTCAGCATGCCTAGGAAAACCCCAGGATATTATCTACAACCTGGTCACGTTCCTTGCCACATAGTCAGCCTCATACCTTTTACTATGTATTTCTCCAGAAATGGAATCAAACTGGGTATGGATCTGTTTTTCAAGTAAGTAATCATTTTTCGTTGTAGAGATTTCGATGGGTGACTATTGGTATGACAGAGAGATTCAACACAAAATGCATTACAGCATAACAAAATTTGGACAAAACGTCAGTAAACTTGTACTCTATAGAGGTGACTTTCAAGTTCTTCATGTTTTGCAAAGAAACATGATGGATATCCACATGAGGGAGCTAGACCTAAGAATTGTCTGCAAGAGGAAGAATATTTTCAGGTCCTTCTTCTCCTTAAAGTAATAACATTACATATAATAATAATGTGTCATCAAGTCAAACTGGTAACTCTTTCTTGGATTTTCTAGGTAAATTAGTAGTTTATCATTTTTGGGGGGCACTGTGGAGCTGTGCAGTTTGTCCAGGTTTACACAAACTGAAAGGAGAATACAGAGGAGAATACTGGCGGAATTGAAGCTCCAACCTTTGGCTCCTCAGCCAGATACACTCAGTAATAAATGTGAACATGCATTTTAAAAAACAAACAAGCAGTTCCACACTCCTATAAACCCAGTTAGGTGGAACTTTATTTCTATATTAATGGTGCTTTCCCTCAAACATTCTTGTCCCAAAGGAGTTCATATACTTGTTAGGTCAAGTAATAGTTGGTGAATCCAAATACACACATCTCCCATAAAACACAGCAACAGGGGCTTGCTGTTTGTGCCTTCATCTGTCAAGGAACAAGAATGAACTGAGCCACACTGTTTAACTTGGGTAACACTTCCCTCAAAAATAAGCCAGTGTGGACAAGGTTCTTAAGGCTGGCCATTTTGAAAACCACTGGACTAATTATATTATGATTTGGATCTAGGTTAATATGGTCACTTATCAGCAACTTTGAAATTAGTGGATTTAATCTTGACTCACTGCTCCCATTGCTTGTCAGCAGGATAAGCATGTCCAATTTTGTCTGATCCAATCCTATTTTTAAAGCTAATAAGTGGGTCAAGAAACAGGGGTAGTGACAGTGATTGTGGTGGTAGTGATGCCAACGCCGACAACGACAATATCTTACACTAGCTATGGGGAATAAAAGGACCTCTACATTTTGTTGGACTTTAAACTACCCTGAAGACCTATGATTAGTTATTTTGGTCTAGGGATAATGGGAATTATAATTCAACAACTCTGGTTCCCCATGTCTATGTCCACTAAGAACATGCTGAATATTTTAACTGTATTTTACATTACTTAAAACACAGATACATCAGAAACAGGAAAATGGCCTGTTTTGTTGTCTTCACACTACCAAAATACATTGTAATTAGATATTGTTAATTAATTAATTGGCAAGTTGAATTCTATAATCCTTCCCTGTAAACAGTGGCCAGTTTATCACATAATCTTTTCACGGAGTTCCATTAAGTCATTGCAGTCGCATACTTCACTACTTCTGTAATTTTGGTATTAAGCTTTAATGATCACATTGCTTGTTTTTCTCCTAATTTCCCTCTTAGCTTCTTCCATGATGCTTGAAAAGAGGGGGATACGTTGATTTCACAAAATCTTGTAGCCAGGGGTACAAAGAATTCCAATTTAAATAAAGAGATTTGCTTTGGCTTCTCTCCTATAGTTTCTTACATATACAGTAAAACCTCACATAAAGAGTGCCTCACTTAGAGACTAACTTGCTTTAATAGCAGAAATTTCTCTGAATGGTTGCCTCACTTAACAACTAAAACTAACCAAAAACTTGCTTAACAACTAAATCGGGGTTCGCAATCCCCCCCTCCCACCAGAAGTCACAATTGGTCACTTACAATGGTGTTTTGCTTAAAGAGCAAACTCACTTAAAGAGAAATCCTGTGGAACACATTATGCTCTTTAAGCGAGGTACCACTGTACTGTATATTCTTAACACCTTGTGCATATTTGAATGCATTTTTCTAATACTTACTTTTACTTACACATTAGCTAATATTAATGTTTCCTGTATCAATCCAAGTATGTTTGTGTGTGTTTCATGTGTGTATATTTTCAACTTCATATGGTTTTTGTCACCTGCATTTAAAACACACATTCACTGTCTTATGGGCTCTTTCTTGCTCAGAAATGGCTCAGTAACTTTGCAAATATGAATATTCTGAAAATGAGATGCATTTCTTCTAGCTCTGAATCCTGAGAAATATCAAAAGATTGCTTTCACCGAGGCGGTTGAGTCTAGTAAAATTCTTCATCCAAATCCTGCATCTAGTGATTTGTGTTTTTGTTATGTAGGGAAACAGCTAGTGTGAACTGGGAGATTGCCAAAGTGTCTTTGTCAGACGAGGGCTATTACGAATGCATTGCCAGCAGCAGTGCAGGAGCTGGGCAAGCACGGACATTTTTGGATGTGTCAGGTTAGTACCATTTACTATTTTCTCTCCAATGGGATCTTTTACAGTCAATAATGACTTCACATATCTTAACCTATAAGGAAGGGGTGTGGCTGTATGTGTGTGGCATGCGTACCCACACCTCTGGAGCCTATCCTGTAATGCCCTGCACACACCTACCTTTTGTCCCCAAGATCAGCACCATAATGGTCCGGGGGCCAAGAGTGGGGCTTACACCCCACAACTGTGAAAAAAACACACTACGAGTCCCAGCGTACTCCACAGCATGCCTCAGCCAATCAGGCAGGAGGACCCAAGCATGGAGGAAGCAGGACAGCCGGTGCACATAGGCACTAACCAACGCCAACTGCCCTGGTGCCAGCGCGCAAGCCCAAATGCGCAAGCACCCCCACCACCGCCACTGCCGAGCTTGAAGGACGGAGCAACATCCTGGGCAGAGGCGATGACAGCGCGAGTAACCCTCTTTCTCTTATTTCCCTACTTTCCCTCACTTCCTCTTGCCCATCTTCCTTTCTTTCCCCCCTTGCCTCCTTCCTTCTCTCCCTCATTTGTTCCCACCCTTCCTCTGTCCCCACTTAATTCCTGCCTTCCCTCTCACTTTCTTTCCCTTCCTTCTCCCTGTTCCTCCTTTCCTTTCTGTCTCTAACTCCTTCCATCCCTCGCTCCCTCCCTTACCTCTGTTACTGGCCCACACCATCACCGGAGGAGGAGGAGGAACAGTGTGATGGAGGGGTAAGTTGGCAGGCAGGCTGCTTCCCTCCAGGAATGCGCCACCCCAGACGGAAAGTGGCCTGTCAGCTTCCCCATCCACCTCGCTGTTTTGAGCCCGGCTTTGAAACAGCACGGTGGAGAGAGAAGTTGACGGGCAGGTTGCTTCCCGCCCGGGGACACAACACCCCAGACAAATAGCAGCCTGTCAGCTTCCCCCTCCACCTCACTCTTTCGAGGCTGGGTTCGAAACAGCGTGGCTGAGAGGGAAGTTGATGGGCAGGCTGATACCCTCCTCTGTCCTCCACCATCCTCCTCAGCCCGTCCAGCCCACTGCTGATAGTGACCACAAAAACATCTAGCCATCTCATCTTTGGCCATCCCCTTCTTCCTTTGCCCTCAACCTTCCCCAGAATCAAGGGTTACTCAAGTTAAACCTCTCTTCGCATTTAAGCCACCCCCTGAAACCACCCCACCACCAACACAAAATCAATACCCCCGGCAAGGCCGGGCAATCAGCTAGTCACATCTAATAGCAGTGTGTGTTCATGCATTCCGTAACAGTAACTATGCAGTCCAAAACAATGACGACGATGACAACAACAACAACAAGTAATGTATACTTTACCAATTGCATAATAAAAGTAATTTTGAGGTATATTAGTACACAATGCAACAATGCAAACACTGAGAAATTGCCAAAGAAAGCATTTTGTTTGATTGGTGGGTTTTCTGGTGGTGGTTGTGTTATTGCTCTTGCCAGTGCAGGGCGGCACTACAGGATTTCAACCAGTTTCTTAAAATCTTTTAAAAAGAGGATTGGTCAGCTCTATGGAAGCCATCTCTAGTAGTGATGTGATAAGTACTTAAAATCAATTTGTTGCTCAATTGATCAATCAATCAGTCTTGTTCTCCAATTTTATGAGTTTCATCATGCCAAGACCACTCAAAGACTTTGTACCAGCAATGTTTTCCAGTTGTCTTGTGGAACCAAAGACTCTTGACCCATTTTTCCATTAATTTATCTCTCCTCCCCAAATGTTCTTCATCTGTTGTTCTACACAGGAAACTGGAAAACTGTGATGGTTTTTCCTGTGAATGCTTTGTAGGAAATAAGCGATCCTCTTCAGGAATTGTAATAATCCTGCACAGCCTTACTTTCCTAATAGAAAAAGTATTATAAAACATTTGAGAAATTCCATGATTTTTTCATTATAAGAGGCAGTGAAATCTGCCTGTGAAGATAAATAAGGATTCTATACACACACACCCTCCCAAGATGCCCTCTTTCTCTGAGAGTGAGAGGCTGTAAGGATCACAAATGTAACCTCTAGGAAGAGGCTAACTATACTGCTCAAAAAATAAAGGGAACACAAAACTTAACAATGGGAATCAAATTCATCAACCCATGGAGGTCTGGATTTGGAGTTACACTCAGAGTGACAGTGGAAGAAAACACTACAGGCTGATCCAACTTTGATGTAATGCCCTTAAATCAAGTCAAAATAAGGCTCAGTAGTGTGTGTGGCCTCCACGTGCCTGTATGACCTCCCTACAACGCCTGGGCATGCTCCTGATGAGGTGGCGGATGGTCTCCTGAGGGATCTCCTCCCACACCTGGACTAAAGCAACCTCCATCTCCTGGATAGTCTGTGGTGCAACGTGGCATCGGTGGATGGAGCAAGACATGATGTCCCATATGTGATCAATCAGATTCAGGTCTGGGGAACAGGCGGGCCAGTCCATATCATCAATGCCTTCATCTTGCAGGAACCGCTGACACACTCCAGCCACATGAGGTCTAGCATTGTTGTGCATTAGGAGGAACCCAGGGCCAACTGCACCAACATATGGTCTCACAAGGGGTCTGAGGATCTCATCTCGGTACCTAATGGCAGTCAGGTTACCTCTGGCGAGCACATGGAGGGCTGTTCGGCCCTCCAGGGAAATGCCACTCCACACTATTACTGACCCACCGCCAAACCGGTCATGCTGGAGGATGTTGCAGGCAGCATAACATTCGCCATGGCATCTCCAGACCCTGACACATCTGTCACATGTGCTCATTGTGAACCTGCTTTCATCTGTGAACAGCACAGGGTGCCAGTGGTGAACCTGCACATCTTGGTGTTCTCTGGCAAATGCCAAATGTCTTGCACGGTGTTGAGCTGTGAGCACAACCCCCACCTGTGGTCATCAGGCCCTCATACCACCCTCATGGAGTCTGTTCCTGACTGTTTGAGCAGATACATGTACATTGGTGGCCCCCTGGAGGTCATTTTGCAGGTCTCTGCCAGTGCTCCACCTGTTCCTCCTTGCACAAAGGCGGAGGTAGCGGTCCTGCTGCTGGGTTGTTGCCCTCCTACGGCCTCCTCCACATCTCCTGATGTACTGGCCTGTCTCCTGGTAGCATCTCCATGCTCTGGACACAATGCAGGAAACCTTTGTGCCACAGCTCGCATTGATGTGCCATCCTGGATGAGCTGCACTACCTGAGCCGCTTGTGTGGGTTGTAGGATCCGTCTCATGCTACCACTAGAGTGAAGGCACCACCAACATTCAACAGTGACCAAACCATCAGCCAGACAGCAAAGGAACTGAGACGTGGTCTGTGGTCACCTCCTGCTGAACCACACCTTTATTGGGGATGCCATGCTAATTGTCTCTGATGTCCACCTGTTGTCTCTTCCATTTGCACAACAGCATGTGGAATTGAATGTCAATCAGTGTTGCTACCAGGGTGGACAGTTTGATTTCACAGAAGTGTGATTGACTTGGTTGCGGAGCATCATGGCGGACTGACCGGTATCGTTTTCCGTTTGGTCTGAAGGGAGAGCCGCTTAAAAGCGGGAAAGGAGGTATTTTGGAGTTGCGTTTTGGGCTCAAAAGTATATTAAACGGAGTGTGTGATCAATATCTTCGGCCAGGTTAATTTGGAGGGTAAAATATAGAGAAGTTGCCGAGAAATCAGAGATCTTTTGGCTGTGGACAAGTTGTTATACTTTCTCCGCAAGAGTTTGGGGCGTGTTTCCTCTCAGGCTCGAAAGGTTTCGAGAATGAAAAGACTGACTGACTGACTGACTGAGTTTACCGGTCTCTGCAGATTTGGGATACAAAACTATTTGAAAAAAGAAAGGAAGAAAGGAGAATTAAGAACTTTCTCTTTGAGCCTTAAGTTTTGGAATACTGAATACTGAAACTTTGGAGATTAAAAGTCGGACAGTGGGATCTAACAAGAGGACTTTAACAAACACTCAACTTCGCAGATTCTCATGCTCAAGGACAGCCTGAGGTAACTCGGGGCTGTCTCTGCAGGGGAGCGAGGTATGAGTGTGGAACTAAGAAGACTTGCTAATTACTCAGTCTTTGTTATTTAATTGCGGAACTAAGAAACTGATGTTGAAACAATTCCATGCCCAGGCTGTTTGATCAGGCTGTTTGAAATGTGCCAGTAATCTATGAGACACTTCGAGACTGAAAGGTTGGAAGACCTCCATCTTTGGGGAATATAAACAATTAAACATACAGCGAAACTTGGGGTTTAAAGAGGAATGAAAGGAATGTAAGAAACTGAGAGGAACGGAAAGTACAGTAGATAAAAGCGGGGCACAGACACCGAGTGGAGCAAGGTGAGGGATCCAGGAGCTCCAAAAGAGACTGAGGCTAACAGAATTAACAGAATTAAAATATTACAGTAAAAGACTCTCTTTTTGCTGGATTACAAGGACGGGACTGTGGCTATAAGAAGGCAGTAAAGAAACAGTGAATATTGGATTATCGGACTATTGGATTCCCAGCGGTTTATGGACACTAAATAGCTAATAAAAAGGTCTTTCATTGTGTGTCCAGTTAAAATTCGGACTGTTACAGGATTGTGCACTTTGCAAGCAGAAGTAGAAAGCAGAAGGATAGAGGACTACAGAGGGATACAGCATTGCTAAAAGAAGCATAGGGTTGCAAGGCTCCAAGGACTCAGAGACTCACCAGCTGGGAATTTAATTTGCATATTTCCCCTTATCTTGGTTTTGGAACACCTGGGGTTTTTTTCTTTCTTTTGAAAGAGGGGATTTAAGAAAGGGAAAATTGAACGGCTCTCTTAAAGCAGTATTTGATTGTTCTCCATTTAAACTTTGAATTTATTATTCCCTATTGGTATATAATTAGATATATTCTACATTTTTTCTACATTTATTATATTATAAGTATATTAATACACTATTGAACTGTTAGTTTAGGATCCTGTGGTTAAAAGGCAGCAGTTTAATGAGCAAAAAAATTGATAATTTTGAACAGGATTTAAAGTGGGTGAGAACAGATACATTGGAGAGAAGAGAACAGGAGGGTAGGAGAAGAAAATCGTTGCAGGAAGAACTTATCGAGATCCAAGAACTAGAAGAGCTGAGGAAGAAAGTAGCTGAAAGGAGGTTAAAGATTACACAACAAGAAGTCTTAGATCAGGAAGAGAAAGAAAAACAAATAGAAGCGGGGGGTCAAGAGATTTTGATAGGAGAGGAATCAAGAAGACAGATGGCTACCAAAAAAAAGGGTTTGACAAGGGGAGGGTTAAAGAGGTAGAAGAGGAGCAGGTTGGTGATAGAGGCCCAAGTCCAGATTTAAATGATTTAAGAGGAGACCTGGAGCTTAGGTTTGATAAATTAGAGGAAGAACTTCAAGCTAAACTACAAACATTAGAAGATCAGCGAGCAAAAGACAATCAGAAATTTCAAAAAGAAATAAAAGAAAGTATCACACAAGCATTTAAAAACACCAAGAAAGAGTGTACCAATTTATTGAAGGAAATAGATGAACTAAAGGAGGGGGTGAATGCTATCGGGAAAGAAGTTTGGGAAATGAAACATGAGTTAAGAGAGGTCAAGGAGCAGGTACAGTTAAAAGAGGAGAAACAGAAAAAATATGATAAAAGGCTGGAAAGAATGGAAGATCAGGGGAGAAGGTGCAACGTGGTTATTAGGAATATACCAGAACGGAACCCGGATAACTTGAGACAAAGATTGGTAGAATGGATTAACGCAATGGGAATGGGGGAGGAAATGGAATTGGAGGATATAGATAGTGTGTACAGACTAGGACAAAAAAGGAACCAAGAAAGACCTAGAAATGTTTTTTTAAGATTTGGCAATCTAGGACAAAAGTTAAGGATAATGAAATATGTTAACTCCTTGGGGGATGATGCTTTAAAAATGGAGGGGGCACAGCTAGAAATATATAAAGATATTTCGTTAGAAGGACGCATTTGGAGACTACAAATTAAGCCAATCACAAAAAAATTGTGTGAGAAAAACATACAATATAAATGGAGACCACATAAACAATTAATTTTTACAGTGAAGGGGAAGAATTATTGGATTAGGGAAGAATCTGATGGCTTAGAAATTTTGATGGAAGCTAAGATTATAGAAAAAGGGTCTACAGAATGGAAGCAACTTAAAGATGCCTTAATAAATGTGGGAGTAGCGCCCATGTTAGAACGGGAAGAGGAGGAAGTTGAAGGAGCAGAAGGAGGGAAAGACTAGGTCATTAAAGGATAAAAAGAGAGAATCTACTGCGTGGAATAAATTATGACAAATTAAGATAACCATTTGTAATAAGAAATAAACAATGAACAAGAAACGGATGTTAAGTATAAAGGTCCACTCGCCACCCGCAACCCCCCCTCCCCTCTTTGGTTTTCAAAGGTTACTTTTAGTAGAAAGTGGGGAGGGCAGAGTTTTTTTTTCTTCCCTTTTTTCCCCTCTTATTTGTTTGATTGTTGGTTTGTTTAAGCTTTGTTATTTTTGTATATATTTTTTTCTTCTTAAGATAATTGTATATTATTTAATTTAAGATGCGCTGGAGGAGGGAGAGTATAACTTGTTGTGGGTTGAGGTATTGGTTCACATATTATGGGGAATTCTGCAGTAACAGTAGAGAAAGCACTAAATATGTATACTTAAAAAGTTAAAAATTATCTCATGGAATGTCAGGGGCCTAGGGAACCAAATTAAGAGGAAACGTGTGGAAGGAGTTCTGAGAAGGGAAAAAGCGGATATCATTTTTCTCCAGGAGACACATCAGAAAAGTGAAAATAAGAATAATATTTATGTTAAAGGGATGGAAATATATGAGAAAAGCCTAGGTTCAAGTAATTCAAGAGGGGTTGCTGTATTAATATCGAATAAACTAGATTTTTCATTGAGCAAGAACATTAAAGATAAGGAGGGAAGGTTTCAGCTAATAAAAGGTAAAATAGAGGAGAAAGATTATACATTTGTCAACGTATACTCACCAAACAAGAATCAAGGGATCTTTCTAGATAAAATTCTACCCATTATAAAAAAAGAAAGATCAGTAAATTTAATTATAGGGGGAGATTTTAACTTAATCAGGTCAGGATTAGATGCAACAAATAATCTTAGAAAGACTCAAGATAAATTGATTGACAAATGGATAGGGAAATTAGGATTACGGGATGCGATGAGAATGTTGACAGGTAAAAAAAATATATTTACCTTTTGCTCCTTAAAACATAGATCTTACTCTCGTTTGGATTATTTCTTTGTGTCAGAAAATATGCTTAAGAATTTAGAAAACTTTAATTATGGCAATTTTAATATCTCAGATCATACATTTATTTCGATAGAGATGCGGCTGAATAGCAGTACCTATCGAAATAAGGTATGGAGGATGGATACTAAACTATTAAAAATGAAGAGATAAAAAAAGATTAATAAATAAATGGATAAAGAATTGGGAAGATAATGACACGGGCGAGGTGAAATTACATATTCTTCGGGACGCAATGAAAGCGGTTATTAGAGGTGATTATATACAAGAGAAGGCAATATTTGAAAAAAAAAATGAAAAGTCAAGTAATTAAAAGAGATAAAGATATAAAAGAACTAGAAAGGAAGCACGCAGCTACAGGAAGTAACTCAATTTGGAATAAATTACAGGCATTAAAAAGGAAACAATTGCAGTAGAAGTTGAAAAGGTTAGGGTAGATTTGGCATATTTAAAAAGAAATGATTTTGAATTCAATAATAAAGATATGAAAAATTTAGCAAAAAAAGTAAGACAAAAAAAAAGTAAGGGATATATAGAGGCTCTAATTAATAAAGAAGGTATAAGGCAGTATAAATTGGAAAATAAATTATCAGTAGCAGAAGAATTCTATACAAAATTATATACAGAACACAGAATTGATGATAATGTACTTCAAGCATATTTGGATAGAAACTTGACATACCAATTAAAGGAAGAACATGTAAATATAATGGAACAAGATATTAAAGACAAGGAGATTGAAGAGGTAATTAACAACTTAAAAAAGGATAAAACGCCAGGAGAGGATGGTATCCCTTCGGAATTTTATAAGGAATGCCGAGAGGTATTAATTCCCAAGTTAAAAAAATTATATAATTATATATTGGAAGGGGGGGAGATCCCCAAGTCCTGGAGTAATTCGATAATGGCTCTAATTTCTAAACCTGGAAAGGATAAAGAGAATATAGAAGCATATAGACCAATATCATTATTAAATCAGGATGCAAAAATTTTTACTTCAATAATTAACAATAGGCTTAATAAATTCATAGACACTTATATTGGAGAAGACCAAGTAGGATTTGTTAAAGGAAGACAAATGGATAAATTAATAAATCAGTTAATTAATATTATTGATAAATTAAAAAATAATAAACAAAAAGTATGTATAGTGGCATTAGACATATATAAAGCATTTGATTCAATTCAATGGAAAACAATAAAAGGAATATGTGAGAAATTACAATTCGGCCCTAAATTTAATCATGTGATAGGACAATTGTATAAAGAAAGTAAATCTAAAATTAAATTGAATAATTGTCTGGGGAAAGAAATTGATATAAACGCGGGGACAAGACAAGGATGTCCACTGTCCCCATGTCTATTTATACTGGCAATGGAATTACTAGCAAATGATATAAGGAAAAATGAGAAATTAGTAGGAATAGAAAATA
The DNA here is from genome assembly GCA_035047345.1 of Bradypodion ventrale. Taxonomy (NCBI): domain Eukaryota; kingdom Metazoa; phylum Chordata; class Lepidosauria; order Squamata; family Chamaeleonidae; genus Bradypodion; species Bradypodion ventrale. The sequence continues at coordinate 151,914,049 of JAWDJE010000004.1, read as the reverse complement.
AAAAATAAGTCTATTTGCGGATGATACTCTATTAGTTGTAAAAGATCCTTTAAATAATTTAAACAAAATACAAGAACATTTAAGAGCCTTTGAAGAAGTAACAGGATTAAAAATTAATTGGACGAAAACTGAAGCTATTACATGCAATTTAACCCAGGTGGAAAAGGAAAAAATTGGAGATAGATTTAGTATTACAATAAGAGATGAATTGAAATATTTGGGAATATTCGTGACGAACGAACCAAAAGATCTATATAATATTAACTTCAATAAATTAAGAAATAAATTGAAACCATTACTAGAACAAATAAAACGAGCAAAGACTTCATGGTTTGGAAGGATTAATATTTGCAAAATGAAAGTTATACCCAAATTGAATTTTTTGTTTGAAAACTTACCGATTAAAATCAAAGAGTCAGAACTAAATAAATGGCAAAAATTGATAAACGGAATTTGCAATAATAATAAAAGAGCAAGAATTAGTAAAGGATTATGGTACATGAAGAATAAACAGGGAGGGTTAAACATTCCAAACATTAAAGCGTATTTTCAAGCCTTTCATATAAAGAAATTAATTAAATTATTAATTCAGCAAAATGAGGTAATAGGTGAAGGGGATCAAGAAGAATTTAAAAAATTAAAAGGTGAAATATTTCTTGCACAAGTAAATAATAAAACAGAGATTAACTGCTTTTCTATAAAGAATATTTATAACGTATGGAAAGGGGTTAAGAGGAAATTGGCACCAGACATTTCCCCAATTTTAGAAATTTTAGATTTCCAGAGTTGCCCATTATTATCCTCGCAAAAAATAAGACCTATTCTATTGCAAGAAAAAGTGTTGTTAATAACAGAGTGGATTAAAAATTGCAATACATATCAGAAAAGGAAGGAGGTATATAATAAATTAAAATTAAATTGGCTACAAGAATTGGGGATGGAGAAATGGGACAAATCGATAAGGGGGATTATAGGAGTACCTAGGGCAAAGACACCGTTTGAAGAATTGGTCTTGGAAATAAGGAAAGGGAAGATAAGATTTCAGGGGTTAGTAGGTAAACTGTACCAAATGCTTATCCCAGGGGAAGGATCACACTATACACTTAAACGAATTTGGGAGGAAGATTTAAATATTAAAATTGAAGAAGAAGAGTGGAGGAAAAAGTGGGGAAACAGAATAACAAAAGGTATGTCAATCAAGGAAAAGGAGCAAGTTTGTAAGGTACTTTGGAGGTGGTACCTTACCCCAATCAGACTCAAGCAAATGGATATTAATAAATCTGATTTGTGTTGGAGATGCAATGAACAAAAGGGGACATATTTGCATCTGTGGTGGTTTTGTAAGAAAACAAATACATTTTGGAAAGTGATAGAGAAGGAGATAAACGAGATTCTTGGCATAACAATGATTTTAGAACCCAAACTAGCTATATTAGGAGAAATAGGAAAAATGAGATTAAGTGAGGGTAATAAAGAATTAATTTTGACATTGTTGCTGGTTGCTAGACAGCTGATAGCCCAAGAATGGAAGAGTAACGAAAATCTAAATAAGAATAGGTGGTATAAAGAGGTTTGGCAACTGGCACTAAATGAAAAATTAACTAGCCAAATTCGGTTAAAACAGGGTTTTAAAATCAAAATACAATTTTGGGAAATCTGGAAACCTTTCATACAGCACACGTTAACAAATGAAGAAGGAAGTAAGCCTGGCCCTGACATGATTCAATTTTGGAAGATTTAAGTATATTGTGCCAATTGAAATTGCTGCAGAATAGGGCTTTGCACGAATTAAAAGTTGAAAGAATGAAAGAGTGAACAAGATTTTGATATATTGTTGTTATTCCTTTCTCTTTTCTTGGTGTTTTTTTCTTTATTGTTAGTTTTAAGTATTTATATGTTTATGTTTGTTTGTATTTTATGATTATTAATAAAAAAAACTTTAAAAAAAAGAAGTGTGATTGACTTGGGGTTACATTGTGTTGTTTAGGTGTTCCCTTTATTTTTTTGAGCAGCATATGTTGGTTGAGTGCCCTAATCCATAATTTGTACTCTAATGGCTGAGTAAAAAAGGAATCTTGATCTTTGCTGATGACATATGAAGACTAGACCTTGGAAAAGTTGTGTTTCTCAACTATCACTCATCTATTGTGACAATTTATTTAGCTAAATTATCAGCCATCTGACTGTAATCTTTTCTGGAATGAGGCAGTGACAGACAATTAGCAAATTCCTGCTAATTAACAAGTTCCCACTTGAATTAATGGCCACCACTGTATATCAGAGATTCTCAACCTGTGGCTCATGGGCTGGATGTGGCCCGCAGCACCATTTAATATGGCCCCTCACTGCCTCCACCACACCAGGAAGTGCCATGTGGTGGAGGAAGGGCAAAATGGCCATCCGGCCCCCAAAGTTGTTTGAGTGAGCATGACCCGGCCCCCGGCTTTAAAAGGTTGAGAACTCCTGCTGTACATCACTTGTGTGCAATGAATCCTAGCTGGGTCATTAATTAGCCATAATTTGCCACTCAAATTTTCTCTGTTTTCTTTCTACTGACATGTAAGAGGATTTGGGTAAATGCTTCCAAGCTCTTATTGTTAGGAGATAGCAATCAGAACTTGCTTTTGTAAATGAATAATGAGAGGGACAGAAAGACTCATATCTTTCTGTTGTTTGCGAAAATTTTGGATGTGCTCAACCACAAATCTATTTCATTCTGTTCCTGCTTTTTAAAAACAAAAATGTACATTTAAATAGTATTTAAGTATGGATTTTAAAACACACGTTTCAAAATGAAATCTTTACCTATAGGAGAGACATTAACCATTGGAATGTAACAAAGGCTTCTGCACCCATCCATACCATCCCGTACCGAGCCGCCTGCGCTCGCCCTAACCCGGACCACAGAGCGCCGCAAGGTTCCTGCAGTCGCCAGTGGGGCGGCCGCCCCACGAACGCGACCAATAACACAAAGCTATGACTCCCAGAGTCATCTGTGCTGCGCAACCCCTCAGCCAATCAGGCTGAGGGGTGCGAGCACAGAGGAGGCTGGGAATGCTCAGCATGGTGGTTTTAAAAGACAAACCGCACCAGCACAAGAGGAGGGAAAGAAAGACTTTCAAAGACCCATCTGGAGCCTGGAAAAGGTAGGGGCGGTCAGTGGGAGTTAGGAAGGGGGGAGGCATGGCCCCGGTAACCATGCCGCCGCCCCCCGCCCCACCACCTAGTCCCCCCTCTCTAACCCCCACCAACCGAACCTACCTTTTGCCGGCTCCGGATGAGTCTTTGAAAGTCTTTCCCTCCTGTCATGGCATTCACACACACACACACACACACACACACACACACACGAAACACTACCCACCCGCCGCGGGACAATCCTCCCCCCACACAACCCACCAACAAACACACACACACACACACACACACACACACACTCACACACACACACACACACACACACACACACACACACGACACTCCTGCCTTGTCAGGAATTTTTAATGTGTGTGTTGGTGGTTGGAGTGGTATTGTATGGGGTGGGGGGTTGTGCACACCCAAAACCACTCCTAACCACCAACACACAAATTAAAAATGCCCGGCTGGCCGGGCACAAATATGCTAGTTTGATATATTACTTGAAATGAGAACTGTGTTTTAATATTTTCAGAAATATGAAAAAGAATGGATACAATTAAACATTGAGTACAGGAAGTGCAGATGAGGACAGCTCATGTTAACATCTGCAAAAATCATATTTCTCATGTTCCTCTAAAATGAGAGTTCACCTAAAATGAGAGTTCACAACTTTTCCTGAGATTCCCTTGTTGGGAATACTTAGTGGGTAACTCTGTTTGCTATCATTCTTTTCAGGGAATCATTTTTAAAAATTCAATATTCACTATCATTAGCCAATCAGGTTATCAATCAGCCAATTTTATCAGGAAGAAATATTGTTACAGTATCCTGCACTTAGCAGCAGATGAATTGATTGAATGGGGATGCAATAAAAAAATGTGACCTCAAAAAGTTGAGGAGAAAATGACAGCAACAATGCTTGCTGGCTTTATTGATGTGACTCATCAGATAGAATTTATTTATTTATTTATTTATTATATTAGTCCAAATCCCAGTGTCATTATATATATATATATATATATATATATATATATATATATATATATATATATATATATATATATATATATATATATATATATATATATATATATATATATATATATATATATATATATGACTTTTAAATCAATGCTGGCCTGAAGATTTAATGCCACCTACTTGATTTGTTTAGTTTCTGGAACTGTAAATCTTTCTGAAGAGAACTCATGAGGAACAAAAGTGAAATGATGGAGTTTTAATTTTTTAAAAAAAGGTAATTTGCGGTCATAGATCTAATTGGAAATTGAGGTGGGAGGTCCTGTCTAGACTTTAAATAAATGGTTGAGATGGGAGTTCAGAGGAAAATGGCTACATACAGGTAGAAAATTTTATTGCTGCTTCTTAGGCAATGCATGGAAGAGTATTGTACATTTTTCTTCTCATTCCCAGTAGACTGGTGGGAATGGCATGCTTTGCTCCTGTTGAATAGCTGCTAAAAAGACACTTGCCTGCTGAAGGAAGTTACATTTCTAGTTTCTTACCTAAAAATAATTTTAAGCATAATGTATAAAACACAATTTTGAACAATGCACAAAGCAGATAGTCTTCATATAAACATATTTTCTACAGGTGTATCAAAACCACAAAATCTAGCATTTGTACAATTTAAAAATGAATACAAAAGTAGATGAGATCTGAGCAAACTATATTTATTTTGGACATCTATATGAAACCTGTTTATGTTGATTTAGCTCAGAGGTTCTCAACCTACAGCCTGGCGGCCGGATGAGGCCCATAACATCATTTCATGTGGCTTCCCACTGCCTCCGCCACACCCGTAAGACATAAGTGCCATGTGTGGCAGGCAGGGCAAAATGGCCATCCAGCCCCTGAAGCTGTCTGAGGGAACGTGACCTGGCTCTTGTCTTGAAAAGGTTGAAAACCCCTGGAGTAGCTGGATAGTTCAAATTGGAGGTGTGCATTGTTTGCTGACAAATGTAATGAAAATGGACTGAACTGGCTATTATTATTATTATTTTTAAAAAGACACATTGTTAATCCAAGCGTTAGGATGGGGAAATTGAAGGTAAAACACAGCATCCTGGAAAATTTAGATCAGTGGTGTCCAATGTTAGCTGAATTTTGGGGTTCCTGGTGTGGCTCATGGTTGAATACCCCCATCACCTTTATTACCTGAATACCCAATGCTTTGCAGTGCCCAAAGTGAGAGGTTGCATTGTATAAAATACATCAGAAGAGAACATTCAAGTAAAATATGCATTTATTTAAAGTCAGGATCTAGCTGGCAGAGGACAGTATGGAAACTTATGAAAAGAAAATGAAAATGGGAAGACTCCAGAGAGTAAGGGGATTAAGAACATAGGATAGAGAGAAAGCTAAGAGAACCAGCGAAAACAGCGAAACACACCATTGCATAAATGAACAACATAAAACAATATAAAATACTCTGGGTCCTGGGTCCTGCCCCCTCATCCCACGAGAAGAAAGGTGCCCAGAAGTGCTCATACACAATGCAAGCGCGGCGCCAAAATGGCCGCCGCGCCCTTTGCGCCCCCCCCCACAGGACAGAGAATCCGGGTAGTTAGGGGCGTGGCCAGCTCCCTTATAAAAGGGGTGGCCACGAGGCAGCCGAGCTGCCATTTTACCTCAGCGACGGAGCGGAGAAGTCTTTTCCCCTGTGTCTCCGTCGCTCTTTAGCCTACCGGGAAGCCTTTTTGGTAGCGATTCTGCCTTGCTGGCTTCCCTTTTTGCTTCGGTGGAGATGCCTTCGAAGAAGAAGGCAGCTTCGAGTGCAGCTCGCGCTGTTAGGAGGCGCAACCCAGGTCGGAGGACCGCGGTGCCGCCTCCTCAGCAGCCGCCTTTGCCGGCCCCTGCCGGGGCCGGCGGAATGGGATCTATTGCCCCTTGGCCCGGAGTGGGCGATCAGAGTCGGGCGCGGAAGGGGTTCCGGCCCGCGGCCCGCGAGCGGTGGACACCGCTCCTGCACCTGCCCACCCTGTTGGGCCTACTCCTCTTGGGTCGCAGCCTCTCCCTGGGCCCTCTAGCCTTGGGGGGTGGTGCGGCCCCCTGCCTTGGCAGGTTTCTCCACCGACCCTGCCGGGCTTCGGTGCTGGCCAATGGCCATATTTGGGTCCTGGGGTACAGGGACCTGTACCTATGCCTCCACCAGGCGGGCCGGCCGGCCCTTTGCCCCTGGTCAACGTGGACACCTTGCTGGCACGCATTGCGGCCCTGGAAGCGTCGTTGGCTCGGGCCAGTCAGGTGGGCGCCCCCTTCGGGGTCCCTTTTGAGGCGCTGTCGGCAGGAGGACAACAGCCGGCAGGGAGGGTTGAGCTGCTGCAGGCGCGTGGCGCGGTTTCGGCCACTGCCTCGCAGCTCCCCAGCCAGCAGCCAGGTGCGGGTCAAGCCCCGGTGATGAGCTCTACGTCGGTCGTGAGCTCCGACGCCCCCAGTGGGCCGGAACCCCCGGTGGGGGCGGCCCGCGGGGGTGCAGCATGTGAGTATACGGTGCAAGCAAGTACATCCACACACATTCCCAATATAGGGGGGGCCTTTCAATGGCCTTGGCCTCGCACGGGTGGTGCGGGGGCCACGCTGTCGGCAACCCACCCGGCGGCGACGACTGCCACCTTGGGCACTGGGGTGGGTACTTGTTCTTACACTGCGGGGAATGTTCTGGGGGTGGCTTGGTTAGCTCAGGCCCCTTTTCCTAGGCCGGCTGTGCCTTTTTCGGCTTTGCCGACGGCGGGGTATTCCTTGCCATTGGGTGATCACTTGGCACAGACTACCAGAGAAAAGATATGGCGGGGGGAGTACGTAGATATCTTCTCACTCCTGAACAGAGAGCCCACCAAGGAGGAAAGGGAGGGACAGGATGAGAAGGACAAGGAGCAGGCACGCCGCCGTAAGCCGCCGCGTACCTGGGCCAACTGGCTTCCCGCTTATTTAATATACATGGCGGTGTATTTGAGGGCGCGGCCGGATTTAGCTATTCCCATGGTCCAATATTTGGACAACATATACAGGGCGATGGTTGATTTCCCGGGCTCCTCATGACTAGCATATGATGAGGAATTCCGTATGAGGATTCCCCTCCACCCCGAGATGAGATGGGATGAGCCGTGCCAGAGGCTTTGGCTTTTGTATATGACGCCCACACGCCCTGCCCCGGGAGATAGATACCATTGCGGACATGCGGTCCAGCGAGCGGCTCCAGCGCAGGTTACCCGCCAGGCGGCGGGGCAGGGGGTTCCAGCCCGCCTGCTGTGCTGGACTTTCTCGTCCAATGGTTCCTGCAATAGAAAGAATTGCAAGTATAAGCATGAGTGTCCCACATGTTCGGGCCCCCACGCAGCCTCTGCCTGTCCCAGGCCTGGGGGGGCACGAGGCAGAGGGAGGGGTGGACAGTGGGCTGGCAAGACTGCCACGGATGGAGCTGGTTCTCCAAAAGGCCCCCTCCCCAATTAATGTGGACATGCTGGAGCGTTGGCTCGCATCGTACCCGAAGGGGGAGGACGGGGAGTATCTCCTTCAGGGTTTTAAGCAGGGATTCCGTATCCCTTTTATGGGTGTTAGGTCCCCTCAGGATGCTCCCAACCTTTTATCCCTCAGAGGAAGGGAGGAGGTGGCTGCGGCCAGCATTAAAAAGGAGTTAGATGCGGGCAGGGTCGCTGGACCTTTCCCTGCACCCCCGTTTCCCAATCTTAAGGTGTCGCCACTGGGTTTGGTCCCCAAAAAGTCCCTAGGCGAGTTTCGCCTTATTCATCATTTGTTCTACCCAGCCGGCCGATCGGTCAATGATGCTATTCCTGATGACCTTTGTTCAGTCAGGTATACATCGTTTGACCATGCGCTGCGCATGGTACGCTCGTGTGGCCCGGGTGCCCTGCTGGCCAAGTGTGACATTAAGTCGGCTTTTCGCCTCTTGCCAGTGCATCCGGGCGACTTTGAGTTGCTGGGTTTTAAATTTAAGGGTGAATATTATTTTGATAAGGCCATGCCTTTTGGCTGCTCCATATCATGCTCGGCCTTCGAGCGTTTTAGTACCTTCCTAGAGTGGGCTTTCGTCCGCAGGTCAGGGTCCCGGTCTGTAGCCCATTACCTGGATGATTTTTTATTCGGGGGTGAACGGGGCTGGGACACGTGCACACGTCTCCTCAACACATTTCAGACGCTAATGGAGGAACTTGGTGTCCCTTTAGCGCCCGAAAAGACCGAGGGCCCATCTACCAAGCTAGTATTCCTGGGGGTGGAGATTGACACAGTAGTGCAGGCTTCTAGGTTGCCGGGTGATAAGGTGTCCAGGATAGTGGCCCTTATCTCGGAATTGCTGGCCAAGCGTAAGGCATCCCTGAGGGAACTGCAGGTGCTACAGGGTCACCTCAATTTTGCTTGCAGGGTGGTCGCACCGGGCAGGGCTTTTGCCCGGTGCTTATGCGACGCCATGGCAGGGTTATCCAGGCCCCACCACAGAGTCAGGCTTACCCGGGGTATCAGGGCAGACATGTTTGTCTGGTTGCAATTCCTGAGGGAGTTCAATGGGGTCTCATTTTGGAGGTCTGACCTCCTGGCATCCCCCAATTTTCAGATCCAGTCTGATGCCTCAGGATCCCTGGGTTATGGGATGTACTTCAATGGGAAGTGGGCCTATGGTGGGTGGCCACCGGCATGGGCAGGCACAGGTCGCCTGCGGGATCTCACATACCTGGAATTTTTCCCTATTCTGGGGGCTTTGATGCTATGGGGCGAACAGTGGGCTAATTCGGTGGTGCATTTCTGGTGTGACAATGCTGCTGTTGTCCACATTGTCAATGCACAGACTTCCAAATCGCCCAGGGTGATGGAACTAGTGCGCCATTTTGTGCTGCGCTGCCTGCGCCTCAACGTCTTGTTCAGGGCCAGGCATGTCCCAGGGATTAATAATGATATTGCTGACGCTTTGTCCCGCCTGCAGATCTCCCGGTTCCGCGCCTTGGCCCCGGATGCGGAGGAATTTCCCTCGCCACTCCCGGACGAGATGTGGACTATTGGCAAGGAGAGGTGAACCGGGCGATTGGCCTGTCACTAGCGCCACGCACGCGTAAGGCGTACCAACAAGCATTCAATTATTACAGGGCATTTTCTGCTCAATGTCACCTGCCAGAGACCTGGCCTATCCCGGTGGACCATGTTCTGCGGTTCATGGTTCACCTGCATGCACAGGGCCTCGCACCTCGCACCATAGCATCCAAGCTCTCGGCGTTGGCTTTTATGGCCAAAGTGGGAGGTCATGTGGATACCACCTCTGACTTCCGTGTGAGACATGTTTTGGAGGGGTGGGTGCGCGAGCGCGGGCGTTGCCCGGACGACCGGCACCCTATTTCCCCAGGGGTTCTTACCCAGTTGGCCCGGGGCTGGCCAGGCCTCTGTTTTGATCATTATGAGGCAGCCCTTTTTCATGCAGCCACAACGGTGGCATTTTTTGGAGCGCTCCGCGTCAGCGAACTCGTGATGCTGTCTAAGGCGGATGCAAGTGGTAGGGCACTGGAACTCGAAGATGTCTATGTTGCCAAAGACTGGGCCCAGTTGAGGATACGCTCCTCTAGAACAGATCAGCATGGCGTAGGCAGTGGTGTAAGACTGCTACGGTGTTCTTTGGCAGACATCTGTCCGGTTGGTGCCCTACAGGAATACCTGGCACTGCGTGGCATGCACCACGGCCCGTTTTTCTGTCACCAAGATGGGTCTCCCCTTACTAAATTTCAGTTTTGGAAGGTGACAGCCATAGCCCTCACCAGGGTGGGCCTACCAGGTGCCCGTTGTGGCACACATTCATTCCGTATTGGTGCAGCCTCTACAGCAGCTGCTTTTGGGTACTCTGGGGCTGACATACGCAGCATGGGGAGGTGGGGCTCGCAATGTTTTCAGTTTTATGTGCGCCCACTCCCGCCATGAGTACCAATCCAGTCACCTTACCGCCTTTTTTCTCAATTTTCTTACAGACCCTGGGTGTCGTATTACACCGGTGACAGTATGGCTGGTGGGCCACAGCTATGTGCACAGGGCAGCGCGTTACGCTGCGGCGACAGAGTGGGGACCCCGACTGGGACTGGGTGAACACGCCAGTCTCACATGGCATGGTAAGCCTGGGATGTTATGGCGGGAGCTGCGGCCTTTCCTTTTTTCTGGCCTGGGTGCTGACCCGCCTGACATTCTCATTATCCACCTGGGGGGCAATGATTTGGGCCAGGTCACCGGCTTATCGCTCAAGCATGCGATTTGCGAGGAACTGGCCTACTTGCATTATGTCTGGCCTGCCACAACCCTGGTTTGGTCGGACATTGTCCCGCGCCATTCTTATAGAGGAGGCGTTAACCTCATGGCCCTTGACCGCGCTAGGCGCACGGTCAATAGGGCGGTGGCGCGGTTTCTTGCCGACAGGGCTTGGGGACGGGTCAGTCATCACCCCGATATTAGCCTACAAAATTATGACTTGTACGCAGGGGATGGGGTCCATCTGTCGCGAGGAGGTATGGACCTCCTGTTGGGTGATTGGCTAGCAGGCCTGTTGACCGAGCTGACGGTCTGGGGGGGGCGTCAGGTCTTCTTTGAAGCCCCTCCGTGTGGCGGGTAGCACTGGTAAGGTAAACAGTATGACCCACAAGTATCCGGCAGGTTCGCAATTGACTGGACAACACTAGACAGGAATAAATTAGTTAAACGTTGTCCGGTCAACGACGAACCAGGCGATGGGGTGATGACGATTGCTAACCAGCATGCATCACCCCTGTGATTTCACGGATACGCGTCAGAGGGTGGGGTCATGAGTTAGTTATTGACTACGGTCAACAATTTGTTTGTTGTCAACAAACAAATTGATACAAATGGATACATTGTAACCAATTGCCGTTGGCAATTTTGGGGTGGTACCTTACCAGTGTTACTTCGGCCTGCTTGCCTTATGAATTATGATTGGTCGTTTTACCAATACAAATTTATAATTCGGACTAGGGCATTGAATCAATAAATGTGGCCCGATGCTGTTATCCACTTTCAATGTTGTCTGTGTCCGTTATTGGGGGGGTGCGCCTGCAATGCAAGCGTGGCGCCAAAATGGCCGCCGCGCCCTTTGCGGGCCCCCCCCCACAGGACAGAGAATCCGGGTAGTTAGGGGCATGGCCAGCTCCCTTATAAAAGGGGTGGCCACGAGGCAGCCGAGCTGCCATTTTACCTCAGCGACGGAGCGGAGAAGTCTTTTCCCCTCCACCCCCTCCCTAGTTAACAGTGTGATATTTTGGTCGCTTCGGGGCCGGGTGGGAATTTTTGGCTGGGACCCATATTGGCTTCCGGGTCCTGGCTTTTTTGCCCATCCCACACTGTTGCTATGGTTTGATATAGGGGTCTTTCTGTGTTCGTAATGTTGACTTTGGTCACATTGGCGGGTAGCACTGGTAAGGTAAACAGTATGACCCACAAGTATTCGGCAGGTTCGCAATTGACTGGACAACACTAGACAGGAATAAATTAGTTAAACGTTGTCCGGTCAACGACGAACCAGGCGATGGGGTGATGACGATTGCTAACCAGCATGCATCACCCCTGTGATTTCACGGATACACGTCAGAGGGTGGGGTCATGAGTTAGTTATTGACTACGGTCAACAATTTGTTTGTTGTCAACAAACAAATTGATACAAATGGATACATTGTAACCAATTGCCATTGGCAATTTTGGGGTGGTACCTTACCAGTGTTACTTCGGCCTGCTTGCCTTATGAATTATGATTGGTCGTTTTACCAATACAAATTTATAATTCGGACTAGGGCATTGAATCAATAAATGTGGCCCGATGCTGTTATCCACTTTCAATGTTGTCTGTGTCCGTTATTGGGGGGGTGCGCCTGCAATGGTCTATGGAGTAGCCATAAATCTAAGATAATAAAAATGTCAAGTGGCTACAAGTTAGCCTCACATAGCCAGCCTGGCAGTCTAGCCCTTCCTCTGAAGGGACAATACATATAAATGGATTTACACTAAGGACAGCATTGAGATGTATTTGCATCCACAATTAGCTTCACAATTTTCTCTATGGAAATATCTTTAACTTGAAAGAGGCATTGAGTCTCTTTACATATGAATGAGTTAATTGGCCACTAACAACAATAGGGAAGTTTGACTTTTTGCTTAGCAGACTGACCAAGGCAGCATATCCCTTAGAGCAGTGGTGCCCAAACTTTTTTTTCCATGGACCAGTCCTGCCCCTGGCACGCAGCTGTGGGGGCCGGAGGCGGGCTGCTCCCACTGCTGACAGTTTTGATGTCAGCAGCAGTGGTGTCATTGATTGCACTTTGTCCCTGCTGCTCCAAGCAGCCTCTGGCTCAGTCCCATCCCCTCTGCAGCCTTTGTCAAAGCTGATCCCTGTGTTGGGGAAATTTTTGAAGCCTCCTCTGTTTCAAAACCTACGGCGCTGGAAGGATAAACCTGGTGCACTGAGGTGATGTCATCCTGGGCACGCAAAGGGTGCAGAGGGGATGGGAACAAGCCAGAGGCTGCTCGGAGCAGCCGGGACAAAATGTGACCACCACTACTGCTGCTGCTGCTGCTGATGTCAGGCAGTGGGGGTGGGTGAAGGGGCGGTCCGCGGTGAGCCTGGGTACTCACCATTATTAAGGGCCACCTTAATAATATGTATGGGCCTAATTGGGCCAATGGGCTGTAGTTTGGGTGCCCCTGCCTTAAAGAGATGTTTTTCTCTGTTCATGAAATATGAATATTAAAAAATGGACCTTCAGAAATTAACCAACACCAACGTGGGGCTCACGCCCCACAGTGGGACTTCAATTCCCAGAAGCCTAAGTCAGTACATTGACTGATCAGTGCTTTGGGGAATTGACTTAGACTTCTGGGAATTGAGGTCCAAATACCAAAGGTTGGGAAACATAAGAAAAGCCTTGCTGGAACAGGCCACAGCTCATCCAGTCCAGCATTCTGTCTCACACAGTGGCTCACCATTTGCTTCAGGGTATTCCCAAGCAGATGCCTTCACCTGCTTAGGATTCCCTGGAAATGGCATTGAGAGATATCCTGCCTATCTCTCCAACCCGGAGGTAGCTATTGATACCCTTGTCCTCCATGAATTTGTCTAATCCTTTCTTAAAGCTAACAAGACTGACAGCTGTCACCACTTCTTCTGTCAGGTAGTTCCATAGACCAGTAATCCTCTGGGTGAAAAAGAACTTTCTCTTATTTGTTTGAGAACTAGTACCCAAAAGTTTCATGGAGTGCCCCCTTGTTCTAGTGTTGTGTGATAGGGAAAACAGTTTTTCCTTATATACTTTGTCCACACTGTGCATGATTTTATAAACTTCAATCAGGACACCTCTTAGACGCTGATTTAGATGGTGCCAAAAAGTGACTGATAAACCTCCCAATAAAGTTCAAGACATCTCCTGGACACTTCACCCACACAACTCACTCTGAGGTCATTGGCTACCTTATATTTCCTTGTAGCCACTTTGGCAAGCCATTTCATATAGCTGCAAAGTGAAATAAAAGACTCGCATATTATTACTATCTACGGTTTGCAATTATTTCCCTTTCTTATCCATTTTAGGGTCTTATTGCTAGTTCCAACTAGAATAAAAGCTATTGAATCAACACTTATGTAAACTATTGATTCATTGTTGTTATTGTGTGTTGTCAAATCAGATTTATAGTGACCGGAAGGCTTTCAAGGTAAATGAGATATTTAAGGAGTGATTTTATCAATGGTTGAGCAGGAAATTGAACTCAGGGCTCCTGAGTCCTTGTCTGTCGCTTTGTTAACTACACCTCCTTGGGTACATTGATTCATTAATTCTACACAAGTTGGGACTGTTAATAGGTTTTCAGCCATAAATTTTCTATCCCAAGGCAATTGTTCTTTCCCCTCACTACAGTGAAGGCAATCTGTTAAGAATTTAAGCTTTTGTATGGGAGAACATTCCTATCCTCAGTTCTGTGAAAGGTCTGGCATTAACTCAACATTCCTGCACAAGAGAAATACCAAACACTTGAAACTATTACTAACCCTTACTAACCCTCTCATGCATTACTGAATCTGAAATATATTAGCCTGTGTGCTTAATGACTCTGAATGCTATACTGAATGTGAGGAAATAAACCAGCAGTTGGTCTTTCTTTCATTCATTCAAAGGCTTGGTCCAAGAAAATATAAAACTGCATCAAGACAGCTTACTGTGATCTTAGATTTATGAAAATAATAAAATTCTTCCTTGGAAGGGGAAAATACTGCTTCAGTTTTGTTCAGAGTTTGGGAATTTTTTCCCCCCAAAACTGAGGGATAGAACTGGGATTGGCTAAATTTGAGGTATTCCTTACAGTGCAAGGTAATATGGAAAATTTGGGGTAAAACTATTAGTAGAATATGCCTGGAAGCTAGTAAACAAACATTTCAAACATTATTTGCACATAGGCTACAAGAGGCAGAACCAGTTTTTCTGACACTGCCTGCTCATTTTCAAACATATGTAAGAACCTGAATTATATTTGCCATTTTAAAATGGCAAAGGAATATAAAAGGAATATAAAAGGGAATTATCATGAATGCCATTTTAAAATGGCAAAGGAATATAAAAGGAATATAAAAGGGAATTATCATGAATCCATTATTGAGTTTTATGATAATTATCTGAACCCAATTGGCTAAACCTCTACATTATGGCATGGTTAGCTGCAGTGGTGGGATTCAGCAGGTTCACCCCAGTTTGCCAGAACTGGTAGCAGACATTCTGTCTGTCCCCGTCCATCCAAGTTTTGAAATAATGCAGGGCTTTCCCCCTGGCCACGCCCACCATACCACACCCACAGAGTAGGTAGTAAAAAAATTTGAATCCCACCACTGGTTAGCTGACATTATGGCATGCTGCAGTTGGCCTACCAGTCTTAAGAACTGCATGAGACACAAACATGTTCCCATGAAGAATTATTTATCATACAGTAAGTAGTTAATTGAGGCTTTCCTTCCTTCCTTCACACTCTCTCTCTGGCATGCTGATCCTGTTAATAATTTTTTTGCTTGTTCTTGTGTTATTCCCAGAACCACCACCTGTCATACAAGTTCCCAATAATGTTACTGTCACTCCTGGTGATCGGGCCATATTGACATGCTTAACTGTAAGCACAGTGCGCTACAATCTGACATGGCATAGAAACAATAGAGATCTGAAGCGCCTGGAGCCTTCCCGGATACGGATGATGAGCAATCTCTCTCTTGAAGTCAAAACAGTAAAACTCACAGATGCAGGAGAGTACAGTTGTGTGGCATCTAATGAAGGTGGCTTTACTGTGGCATCTGTATTCCTTACAGTGCAAGGTAATATGGAAAATATATATATTTTTATTTGAAAGGAAAATGCATTTCTTCTCCTTTGCTTCAGGTATCTTCTCCTCTCCCTGATGACAATTCTAGGTTTTTGTGTTTATACCTTGATCAGATGCTGTTTTTCTGCTTTGTGGGTCAGAAACAATAGTACTGTAATAGGATTCTGGCCATGGCAAGTTTATTTTTTAAAAACACCTTTATAGTCTTTTCAGTCTCTTAAATGTTCAAAATGAAAAAAAGTTCAACTTTCTCTTAGGTGAAATCTGGAATAGTTGTGGCCATCTTCAGGCTTGGTGATGTCTTCTGCAGAATTCTGAATTCAGTGCATATAGTCACCTGAGTCCTGCTTTTATCAAACATTGGATTTTCAGTATGAGAATGGAGATACTGATGGGTGGTGTGTTCTACATGTGATGAAACCTTTCAACTTTGGCCAATCCCAGGATAGTGTGGAAGTGCTTCAGTGTGTGTAGCAGCAGCATTCATGCAAGCTCAGGAAGTGAATACCCAAAGAAGACTAATGTTTTGAATAGGTACAGCAAGAAAATGGGAGTGGCTGGTAAAAGGCATGAGCAATTGTATTGTCCTTCTAATTCCCTAATGTGATTACCCAGAATTCACTTTGAATATCTTCTAGAAATATGAGATGTTGCAGAACATCTCTATGATTCAGAACTTCTACCCTCCCCTCCCCTACTTTAGGGAGCACAGAATAGTCTAAATAGAGTTATCTGTTTAACAATCAAAATAGAATGCAGGTGCCTTTTATGATTGGAAGCTAAGAAGGAATTTAAAAAGAGTAACATTTGATCATGAGAGACAGCCTTGATGGCACAGTGCTTCTTTACTAAAAGGACTTGAAAAATAAGGGAATATTTTGTCAAACCATATGTTTTTTAAACTCTTTGTTAAAAAGATCCCATCTTCCCTTCCTTTTTTTGCTTTAGTCTTGTCATCCTTTTCTTGAACAGCAAATACACTTAAAGCAATATCGCTTTCATTTTAAAGTCATTGTCCTTGAAATGAAACCCACACCTAAATTAGTAGGCATGCAAAAGATCCTTTGATGTTTCATGCAGTGATGCACTGCAAAAATTTTTACTACCTATTCTGTGGACTGGCCAAATCTGTTGGCGGGGCCAAATCTGTGGGTGTGGCCAAACATCCTGCACTATGGGCTATGGAGATGGGTGTGGCCAACCAAGTGGGCATGGCCTGGGGAATTTCCGCTACCGGTTCTGCAAAACCTGACAGAACCTGATGCAGTGCATCACTGGTCCCATGGTTCCTAATTAGCTTTCCGAGCAGGTTTCAGCCATAGTCCTTAGAACACTTTTTGAAATTTGCCTCTGGTACCTAAAATGCAGAACAGGAGATGAATCGTCAGAGGTAGGAGAAAATGTGCACAGAACTCAGGGAAAATATATAATCAAAACAGAATGCAGCTTTGATCAATGAACAAACTCAGAATCTAAATGCCACATCTGGAATACTAGACTAATATTAAGGGTATGCATTGATTGCCAGAAGAATCAGATCTCCTGTCAATTTTTGGATTTTTGAAATTAGATTAAGGCCACATGGTGCTTCTGTCAGTTTGTGCATCCTTTGTGAAACCTTCCCTGAAAAGGTTTTTTTTTAAACACTGCAGCCACTGCCACCAAGCAGACTCTTGATTTCCTTCTTCCCCTCCAGTCCCTGTAAAAGTGTCTTTCTTCTTTATTTATCTCTGTCCACTGCTGCCAGTTAGCTATTAATGGTTAAAATACGGCAATATCTCTTTGGCATGAGAACAAATGAACTTCTGAACTGGCATAGTGTAAGGATCAGGTGGGGGAAAACCATTTTTAGGCTGTGGGAAATCCTGCAAACTTTATGGGGCAAACTATATACATCAAAACATGTGTGCACACAGAAGGATACAGCGATTCAGAAATTGGCATAAAATAAATGACCCCTGCACGTGGTTAAAGTAACCCACATTTCAGCAAAAAAAATGCATGTCTCAGCTGTATGTTGTATATTTCTTCGTCTTTTAATTGATTTAGAACCTGGCAAAACTGACACAAATGAAGTCCTTTTTGCTAATCAAGACATATCCCAAGGCTAAGCTAAATTAAATGTAATCAAAATCATCCCTCTTTGCTGGAGTTAGTCAGTCATCTACCTGAAAGGAAAGGAAAGGAAAGAAATTTCAGCATCTGTGCACATTGCTAAACAAGTTTGTCAAGGGGATTATTCCATGAATGAGATTTGGATCATGGTTTACTTCTATATCTTTGGCCAGTCTTTGTCTTCTACCTGACAGTGTCCAATGTAGACTTCCCAAAGCAGATATATGGGTTGTCAGGCAATATAGTCTACTCACGAGTAGGATTTCTTGCCGACCAGTGGTTGCTTCCTGCTTCTGAGGTGCCACCATCCTAGCTAAACTACCCAGGATATTAGATTAGTGTAGATAAGGTAGTGCATAGCCAGGTAAACACGCCAGTCATCCCCTGGTATTTTAAATGCATATTGTGTTCAGAGTAAGTTACAGAAGAAAGTTTATCAAAAGTTCAGAAAGCACATCATAGCAAAGAGAGCTTTTCAAATTGGGCAAGCCCAGGGGCCCTCCCTTCTGGCTTAAGCTCCTACATGTTGTCTCAATTCACAGCTCACCCTCAGAGAGAAGGATCCAATCAAGAGAAAGTCTTGGCCCCTCCTTCTGGGTTTTATCTCCTCACACATGTTCCACCCCATTGCCATTCCCCTAAAGCAGTGATGGGCAGTCTTGGCCCTCCAGCTGTTCTTGAACTTCAATTCCCAGAAGCCCAAGTCAACACACCAGCTGGTCAGGGTTTCTGGAAATTGAAGTTCAAGAACAGCTGGAGGGCCAAGACTGCCCATCACTGCCCTAAAGGAATCCAGACAATGACCACACAGTATAACATGTCCATCACATTTAGGTTTTATTTCTTCCAACCCATGAGGCTAGCATGTTTTCACATTTCAATACCTTTAAGGTATGTGCTATAGGTCCTCCCACACATGGAAATCTTCATCTTGGAACCAGGCTGAACCAGGGCACAAATCCTGTCCTGAATGGGCATCCTGTAGTAAGGTAAAGGTGAAGGTCACCCTAGCTCAAAAGCCAGTCGTATCCGACTGTAGGGGTCAGTGCTTTTCTCTGTTTATACCCAAAGAGCCAGTGCTGTCTGCATCTGCAGACATTTCCATGGACATGTGACAGGCATGACTAGACACTGGAGTGCACAGAACACTGTTTACCTTCCCAGTGAAGTGGTACCTATTTATCTACTTGCAATTTCTTGCTTTTGAACTGCTAGATTAGCAGGAGCTGTGACAGAGACGGGAGCTCATTCTGTTATGCAGCACTTGGGTCTCAAACTGCTGACCTTTCAGGCATTGAGTTCAGCATCTTAACCACTGAACCACCACAGCCATTGTAGCTAAATACATCTGGAATGTGACGAATGTGGAAGGTTGTTTTAAAGTATTCTGGAAAGGATGGAACTAAACTGAAGTCTAGTTGGGTAAACAATTATGTAGATTTAGATATTATGTATTTTAAATTAGACATGAGGGGTTTCCTTGTACTGAACTGAGAATTATAAGATGCTATAATTCTTATTTATTTATTTATTACATTTTATACCACCCATCTGGGATATTTCCCACTCTGGTCGGTGTACAAACAAATAAATAAGCAACAACAATATTATATAACAAACAATTTAATATTGTTTAAGGCCTTTTCATGTTTGTTCAAGCTTTAAAATATTTGGGAATTCTATCAATGGCTATTCCTTAAAAGTTGAATTATTTAGAATATATTATATCCTGTTCAATGGTCATTTCCAGCTTCTTGCCACAAAACCTATATATTATATAAGAGATGAGTGGTGATTTTGTTTCAGTTCACTTTTGATCAGAATTTACCAAAACCCACAACTTAAAAATATGAATATACAGAGAAATGGACTGATGAACCTACTATGATTGATAATTTCATTTCAGTTTGCTTTTGTTCACAGTTTACACAAAGCTGGGGAAAATTGGAAAAATTGACCAACATCTATACTGTACTTTGCTATATTAGAGAAGGGACATACAAAAGATTTTTCCAGCCTTAAAATAATAATTTCCCCTTAAAGAGATGCTACAGATGGAGAACCTGGAGGGCAGACTCTAGTCTCAGCAAACTCTGCACAGAAGAATTGACAATGCCCATCAAATGGCTAGAAATCACTTGTCTGAACTTTGTTGATGAACAAGCCACTTCTTACTCTTTCTAACTTGTAATCAACACAAATGATTGATAAATTGAATTAGTACTGGTGTCTTTCTTCTATATCCTGAATCCATACATAAAACTGAAGTGCAGTTAGATGCAGTAAAACCCTGAGTTACAGAAGCCTCGAGTAAAGGAAAACTCGACTTACAGAAGAAAATCCTGAGGAAATGACATCCCGAGTTACAGAAAAAATTCAAGTTACAGAACAGTTTTCCCCAGAGCACATTCCATCTGGGAGTGTTTATACTGCTGGCTCCATACCATTTTAGAGTCTGTGCATGGTGCAAAGAGTCATCTCTTGAAGATTTGAGTGGGGTTTTTGGCAAAGCCACCGGCGGGTAAGGGGAGCTGCTCCTCTTTCCACTGGGTGAACTTCGCCACTGGGCTGGATGGAAGTCTGGCTGCAATGCTGCTGTCTGTCTGTGCTGAAGGCTGCCCGAGGACTCACCCATCTTTCCTCCAAGTCATCATCACCGAGTCAACATGGACAGGATCAACAGCCCTGTGGCAATGATGACTTGGTAGAAGGAGGGGTGAGTCCTCAGCCAGCCTTTGGTGCAGATGGACAGCAGCGTTGTGGCCGGACTTCAGTCCAGCCCTGTGCCCTAGCGTTGAGCTGGTAGAAGGAGGAGCGACTCCCCTAGGCCACTGGCAGCTTCTTCAGCAAGAGAGCCCAGTATGTGGGCAGCCCCGCCCAGCAGACAATGGCAAGGAAGGCACGCCCAACACAGACCCTCAGCAAGAAGCTCCAGAGCCCAGGAAAATTGTGCTGATGGAACATTTCTCAAGTGGTGGAAATGGTAGGGAGCTTAGCTGCATTTTTTCCATTCCCTTTTACTGTGTGTTCTGCAATTTTTTTCCGGGAGGTTGGGAACATTTTTTATTTTCAATGCATTCCTATGGGGAAATGTGCTTTGACTTAAGGAAAAAGTCCCAAAATGGATTAATTCCGTAAGTTGGGGTTTTAATGTATTTGAATCTTCTTGAAATTTAAGCAAATCTCTGCAGCTTCATTGTACTCTGCAGTAGCAGATTCCAGTGTAGAATCTTTCTAAATTTCTCACTTGTTGATAAATGAAAGGTTAAGCATTGCAACAAAAATTGTGGACACAGAGCTAAAGAAAATCAGATACACGTTGAGGAAGTGTGATCTAAGTTAATGCAAACCAGATCATATTTTCAAATTGGAAAATATGTTGCGATTGTTTGTGCAAATAAAGGCATTCCTGGAAATGGGTTCAGCTGGGTTGAACTCCAGGAACAAAACAGAAATAAAAAGGGAATGTATTGCATCTGCCTTTTTGAATCTCTTTCAGTAATTTGTGGACTGTAAAAACAAATGAAAGTCCAAGTGATTGTTTGTGCAGGCTTGGTGCTCATGTATCAAGAGGAGTCAGAAATAGGGGATGTGAAAGATCTTTTAACAATCTCATGACCTCATTAGACATCAAAATCACAAGACTCCCACCAGAATTCCTTGGCAAAAGATTGTCATTTTTAGGAGGGTGAACCCTTATGTTTTAGTTGTGTAGTTTCTATTCTCCACTAAAACTTGGGTGTGGTCAGGTCTTAGTGAAAGCCAAGGATCCTGGGGTCAAATAGGGCAAATACTGTAGCACAGTAACACAGTTGTATCTCTGGAATGAGGTGATAGGCCCAAGTAGTCTGCTGTGCCCAATGATTCATACCTGTCAAGTTTTGGACATGAAAATAAGGGAAATTTTAGGACACACCCTTCTCTTCCAGGCCATGCCCCCCCCCCCCCCAAAAAAAAAATCTAGGCACATCCAAGAGCCTAGAAGAGGAGGAACCACAGAGGAATGTTGAGTTCCCCTGGTGGAGGAAGAACCACCCCATAGGCACAACTGCTTCTCCTCACAGGAAAAAGGCAGCCAGCAAGCCAGGCTTACTGTAATAATTCTATTCTAAATTTCTTCCTGTTCTCCCCCTATTCGTCTGCATTTCATATTATGGTGATTTTTCATGGAACTGTTTTTTTTTACATTTTAATCAGTTAATTGTCTACTGTCTTAGCATTTTGTGCCTCAATTTCATTTTTTAAAACTCTGTATTTAAGAGAAAACCACGGAAGTATGCTGTTTATATTGTATGCAAATATACTTGAAGCCATCTTTCCTGGGAAAGAGGGTGTTAAAGGGAGGTCAATGAGCCAATCAGTTTCTTTCTTTTTTTTTTTTTTTTTTTATTAAATTTTATTGAATTTTTAATAGACATACAAAAAACGAAAGAAAAAAAAACATTAACAATACATTAACGATACAATACACTAACAAATTCTTAATATCATACTAACAGACATTACTATATGCTAGCACATAACAATATCTATACTCGTTAACTACTATTTAACCACCAAATATTAAAAACCATTATTTCAATATCCAAAATGATAGAAAAAACTTTCTGTACTAGCACTAATCTTTTTTAACAAATAATAATCACCCAGTGTATATATACAATGCCCGGAGAGTTTATTTTCTACTCAGTTCCAGAAGCTTCTTTGTGATGGTACTGGTCCTGAACTATCGCTTGCCATAATAGAGTGATCCACAAACGGTTTCCATATATTCCAGAATCTATTCTCTTTTAAATTATCTCTTTTGACTTTAATCTCCCATGTCAATTTATCATTCAGTGCTAAACTCCACATTTCTTTATACCATTCTCCAATCTGTATGTCTATATCGTTTTTCCAATTTTTTGCTATACATTGTCTACCTGTTGTCAATATAATTTCCAATAGTTCTTTTTCCTCCTTATTTAAACCCAAACCTTCCACATTCGTTAAAAGAATGGTACCCGACACCAACTTAACACTTTTACCCAATATTTCATCACACTCATTTTCTATTCTTGCCCAGAAATCCCTTATTTTTTTACAGCTCCACCACATATGTTCATATGTTCCGTCATATTCTTTACATCTCCAACATAACTTATCTCTTTTGTTATCCATCTGGTAAAGTCTTAATGGTGTCAGGTACCATTGCCACAACATTTTGAAATTATGTTCTTTAATTCTTACGGACATTGTTCTCATAATTCTCTTTTTCCATTTGTTTTTCCATTCAATCTCCCCAATTTTTATATTCAAGTTTTGTTCCCACTTCCGTTTCAAGTCCTCCTGTGGATCTGCACCTCTATTCAATATATTATAAAGCTTGCTTACAAGACCTTTAGTACTACTTTCCCCTTTTCTAATCTTCCTTACCAATTCCTCAAATTCTGTATATACTCTATCTATCCCTATTTCTCTTTTATATTTTTTATTCCAATTATCCACCTTTAACTTCTGAAACCAGTTCAAATTTAAAATCTCAAACATTTTTTTCCGCTCGTCATCAACTTCACATGCTTTTAACCAGTCCTTCAATAACAACCTCCCATTTTTATCCAATATTTCCATTTTTTCTTTATCTAATTTTATTGGGAAACACATCATATCAGTCAATTCCAAAATTGGAGAGAGATTCGGAACCATGTCTTTTTTTACCTTCTTCCATACCTCCATGAGACCTTTCATCATAGTATTGTTTGACCTTTTCACCTTATCCTTCATTCCCAGGAAAATCAAGTTTCCAATATTTCTGTACTCTTTCATTTCCAATTGTTCCCAAATCACCTTTTCTCTTGCCAAGATCTTCACAACATTCCTGACTTGAAATGCTCGATAATATACTAGCAAATTAGGCATACCCAAACCCCCTTTTTTCTGAGACATATACCATAGTTTCTTTGGAAGCCTAGATTTTTTTCCTCCATTACAGAACCCATTGAACATTTTTTGAAACTCATTAATTTCTTTCTCTTTTAAATGGATCGCTAGTGTATCAAATAGAAAATTAATCTTTGGTAACAATATCATTTTACACATAGCAATCCTGCCGAACCATGACAGCTTTAACTTCTGGAGTTCTTGTATTTTATTCTTAAATTCAATTCTCAAGCTGTCGTAGTTCAATCGTTTAAGATCTTCTAATTTATTTGAAATGATTATCAGTTTCAAGTATATTTACATACAGCATAAACAGGATACTTCCATGGTTTTCTCTTAAACATAGAGTTTTAAAAAATGAAATTGAGGCACAAAACGCTAAGACAGTAGACAAATAACTAATTAAAGTGTAAAAAACAGTTCCATGAAAAATCACCATAATATGAAATGCAGTCGAATAGGGGGGAAATAGGGGGGAATTTAGAATAGAATTATTACAGTAAGCCTGGTTTGTTGGCTGCCTTTTTCCCTGTGAGGGGAACCCAACACTCCTCTTCTCTGGTATGAGCTGCACACCTCATGAATAAAGATATAACACAATAATATATGTGATTTACATGCCCCTGGATTTTTTTTTTAAAAAATGGGAAATTATAAAACAAATATGATGGTGGGAAGAGGGGCTCTAAATTACAGGGTTTTCCAGGGCAAAATGGGATACTTGACAGGTATGATGATTGTGAATAGCAGTTGTGTTCATAGGAGTCACTAATGGGCAATTTCATTTGAATAAGGTGTCAAAGTGGCATGGTGTGAGAGATGCGTGAGGAGTCTCCCATAACTTTTAGAAAATATGAATTGCACTAGCAGCTATACAGAAAGGGTTCAGTTGAAACCATGGGAGAGGTCTTTCAAATCTTTCCCATCTTTTCCCCAGTTAACTCCTACTTTTCTCATTGTAGCCTGAAGCAGCGATTTTCCCAACAGAGGACAACATACAGATTTCATTAAATGGACATGGCATATTTTCAAAGTATCTGCCCATTTCAGTGGAGTTAGTTATGATTTTCACTTAGAAACCAATGCAAGAAGGGAAAGGTCTAAAAAATTCCTTTAGCAAAGCTGTACTGCTGATTTGTTGAGCAGTTGCTTTTAATATTTCCAAAGGAAGGGCACTATCCCATATAATGACTACTTTGGGCTACAAACTATGGTAATATGCACAAAGGGCTACATGCAGTGGTGGGCATCAGCAGGTTTACACCGGTTCGTCATAACCGGTAGCAGAAATTCTGGCTGGCCCCGCCCATCCAAGTTTTGAAATAAAGTAGTTCATTTGGGTGCAACACAGGGCTTTTCCCCTGGCCATGCCCACCAAACCACACCCACAGTGTGGTAGAATTTTTTTTGGGAACCCACCACTGGCTACATGGTCTTCCTCCCAGCTGATATGTAGCTGTATGAGAGGTATTGCAGATGGGAAAGACAGACAGTGGCTCCTTCCTCACACAGATATGGTTCCATTCAAGATGCATCAAAACAGAAAAGGAAATGCAGACCTCCCTCTGCTAGGTGGAATGAAAGTTGCCTCTAGTGATCATTGGGACAATCCAGAATTTACTGTAATGTAAGAGAATTGCATTAAGAAAATTCTCTAAAGCAATTAAAACAGCAAGTCTGGAGAATGCAAGCTTACCTTGGAAGTGAGTTCTAAGGAGATGGACCTTTGTTGCAACCTCTGAAGGTGGTGGTGTTGAGATTTTTTTGGCTGAAAACCAAACCCTCTCCCTTTGTTTCTACCAGTTTACAATGCTGCTAATAAATTACATTGCAGGATTGTGATGAGCTACTCTCTGAGCTAGGAAGTAACTAGTTATAAGTAATACAATTGGGCTGTGGCAGCAAGTCAGCAGTTCAAGACCCGGGTACTGCATGACAAATGTTTTTGTCCCAGCTCCTGCCAACCAAGCAGATTGAAAGCAAGAAATTGCAAGTAGATAAATAGGGACCACTATTGATCGTGGGGACATGGAAGGAGCCTCATTTGGGTGTCCCTTGAGTGGAGTTTCTCCAGCAAAAATCCTTTCAACCCAGAATAATTTCTGATGAATTTATTATTAGTAATATAGATAACTGTAATTAGTTATTTTTATTAACTAATGATACCACTAGTATTTAGAGAGTTACTTTTTAGGTATAAGAAATAGATCCTAAGTTACCTAGGCATACATTTGGAGGCCAAAGTGGATGATTTTTTTAGGCTACTAAAATATCACAGGCCCAGTATGGTGTACTGGATAGCATGATGGACTAGGACTCTGGAGAAGAGGGTTTGAAATCCCACCTGGACATGGAAACTCATTGGAGGAGTGAAACTGGTAAGACAACTGCTTAAATATTTCACTTACCTTGAAAGCCTTATTAGGGTTGCTGTAAGTTGGTTCTGATTTGACAGCACATAACTAACTAAAGTATCAGAGAGATAAACTAGCTCATAGCTCTGCAGGTGCCTAGACAATACAGAGTTGGGGTTGGTAAGCAGAAAGTACAAACATTATGAAAGTCCAAACCAGATTTCTCAGTGGCAGCCTCCATTGTCTTCTATCAGAACAAATGGTTCCCTATTTTTGCTGGGAATAGTGTAGTGATATAAGACAATGGGGGGTGTTAGTGACTGGTAGCCTTTTGTCTAACAAGACTGGGCGGTACACGCTAAGCTATACCCTGGAAGGAAACTTTGAGACCTGCTACCTAAAACCTGGGTGTAAGGAAGAAAGAGGCAGAGAAAGACCAGGCCCCAACTGCCCAGAAGCCATCCAGAGACCTTGGTGGGAGGTGAGTGAAGAATCGGCCCCTCCCTCCCACCCCATCCTAAAACCTGGGTGCAAGGAAGAAAGAGGCAGAGAAAGACCAGGCCCCAACTGCCCAGAAACCATCCAGAGACCTTGGTGGGAGGTGAGTGAAGAAGCGGCCCCTCCCTCCCACCCCATCCTAAAACCTGGGTGAAAGGAAGAAAGAGGCAGAGAAAGACCAGGCCCCAACTGCCCAGAAACCATCCAGAGACCTTGGTGGGAGGTGAGTGAAGAATCGGCCCCTCCCTTTCACCCCATCCTAAAACCTGGGTGCAAGGAAGAAAGAGGCAGAGAAAGACCAGGCCCCAACTGCCCAGAAGCCATCCAGAGACCTTGGTGGGAGGTGAGTGAAGAAGCGGCCCCTCCCTCCAACCCCATCCTAAAACCTGGGTGCAAGGAAGAAAGAGGCAGAGAAAGACCAGGCCCCAACTGCCCAGTCACCATCCAGAGGCCTTGGAGGGAGAAGGTCACCATCCACCACTGCAGCCAGAGGCAGAGGAAGAGGAACAGCTGAGACACAGAGAAAACATCCACTGCCTGCCACTGCGATGCCCCTGGAGCAAGGGACCCAGAGACAACAACCCCACCTGGGGAGTGAGGACACAAGGATAAGTAGCTGATGTGAAAAAATGTAGCTGAATTAATATAGCGACTGACATAGAGACTTCATACTGACTTAATATAGCAATTAACATAGAGACTGTGTTTTAGAGTGTGATAATTATGCATGATAATATGTTGTGTAAACTGTTTTAAACTTTTAAAACTGTGATATGATGTATGATGCGAGGAAAAAAATGGCGTAGAAACCGGCAAACCACGCCACAAAGCTTGCCAAGAGAACCCTATGGACCAAAACAAAAGACAAAACAAAAGGGCAGGCTAGGTGATACAGGATGCTTAACACCTCAGAGGGGAGAAAGGGGAGGGACAGGAAAGGGGGAGGGGAAATGCAATGTTGTAAGGAGCAATACTGTATAGGGACATGGAATGTGAGATCAATGAACCAAGGTAAACTGGAAGTGGTAAAAAATGAGATGGAAAGAATAAGCATTGACATCTTGGGCATCAGTGAGCTCAAATGGACAGGGATGGGCGAATTCAGCTCTGGAAACCATCACATCTACTACTGTGGACAAGAAAACCTTAGAAGACATGGAGTAGCCATAATTGTCAATAAAAGAGTGAGAAGAGCAGTAATGGGATACAACCTCAAAAATGACAGAATGATGTCAGTAAGAATTCAGGGCAAACCCTTCAATGTTTGTTGTTGTTGTTGTTGTTCAGTCGCACAGTCGGTTCCGACCCTTTGCGACCCTATGGACCATTGTTCTCCAGGCACCTCTGTCCTCCACCATCCCCCTCAGCACTCCCAGCTCTGTGCCCGTTGCGTCCACAATACCATCTAGCCATCTCATCTTTGGCCTCCCCCTTCTTCTTTTGCCCTCCACCTTTCCCAACATCAGGGCCTTCTCAAGTGAATCCTCCCTTCTCATTTGATGTCCAAAATACTTTAGCTTCGTCTTTACTATTAGCCCTTCCAATGAGCAGTCAGTGTTGATTTCTTCTAAGATTGACCTATTTGTTCTCCTCGCTGTCCAGGGTACTCTCAAAACTCTCCTCCAACACCACATTTCAAAGGCATCTATTCTTCTACGTTCAGCTTTCCTAATTGTCCAGCTCTCACATCCGTACATTACCACTGGGAATACCATTGCTTTGACTATTCTAATTTTTGTTTGCAATGTGATGTCTCTGCTTTTCACTATGTTCCCCAGGTTTCTCATGGCTTGTCTCCCAAGAATCAGTCGCCTTTTTATTTCATGGCTGCAATCCCCATCTGCCGTGATCTTTGATCCCAGGAAAGTAAAATCTGTCACTGCTTCTACTTCTTCCCCATCTATTTTCCAGGAACTGATTGGGCCTGTTGCCATTACCTTGGTTTTCTTGATATTGAGTCTCAAACCAGCTTTTGCACTCTCCTCCTTCAGCCCAATCAAGAGGTTCTTTAGGTCTTCCTCACTTTCTGCCATTAGGGTGGTATCGTCTGCATATCTCAGATTGTTTATGTTTCTCCCAGCAATTTTAATCCCATATTGTGATTCCTCCATCCCTGCATTTCGCATTATGTGCTCTGTGTATAGATTGAATAAGCAGGGTGATAAAATGCAGCCTTGTCTTACTCCTTTTCCTATTCCAAACCACTCTGTCATTCCATGTTCTGTCCTAACTGTTGCTTCTTGGTTCATGTACAGATTTCTCAGGAGGCATATGATGTGCTCTGGTATTCCCATCTCTTTAATTACTTGCCACATCTTGTTGTGGTCCACACAGTCAAATGCCTAGTAACAAATGCACAGTAACAAATGTTACTGTGATCCAAATATACGCACCAACCACGGGTGCAGATGAAGCCACAGTGGACCAGTTCTATGAGGACTTACAACACCTCATAGAACAAACACCAAAAAATGATGTTCAAATTATTCTAGGAGACTGGAATGCCAAAGTAGGCAATCAAAAAGTGGAGGGAATAACAGGCAGGTTCGGTCTTGGAACACAGAATGAAGCAGGGCAAAGATTGATAGAGTTCTGCCAAGAGAACGCACTGGTCATAGCAAACACCCTCTTCCAGCAACACAAGAGGCGACTTTACACATGGACATCACCAGATGGCCAACACCGAAACCAGATTGACTACATACTCTGCAGCCAAAGATGGAGAACCTCCATACAGTCAGCAAAAACAAGACCTGGAGCAGATTGTGGCTCAGATCACAACCTACTGATTGCAAAATTCAGGCTTAGACTAAAGAAAATAGGGAAAACAAAGAGACCAGACAGATATCACCTAGACAGCATCCCTAAAGAATACACGGTGGAGGTGATGAACAGATTCAATGGCTTAGACTCAATAGATAGAGTGCCAGAAGAATTATGGACAGAGATGAGGGACATCATGCAGGAAGCAGCA
The DNA here is from genome assembly GCA_035047345.1 of Bradypodion ventrale. NCBI lineage: Eukaryota > Metazoa > Chordata > Lepidosauria > Squamata > Chamaeleonidae > Bradypodion > Bradypodion ventrale. Next base: position 151,884,688 of record JAWDJE010000004.1, on the reverse strand, counting down.
AAGAAAACCATACCAAAAGAAAAGAAGAGTAAGAAAGCAAAGTGGTTGTCTGATGAGGCTCTTAAAATAGCAGAGGAAAGAAGGAACGCAAAAGTCAAAGGAGAAAGGAAAAAATACAATCATTTGAACACAGAATTTCAAAGAAAAGCAAGGAGAGATAAGGAAAACTATCTAAAAGAACAGTGCAAAGAAATGGAAGAAAACAACAAAAGAGGCAGAACCAGAGATCTTTTCAAAAAAATCCGGGAAATCAAGGGAACATTTAAAGCAAAAATGAACATGATAAGGGACAAAGACGGAAAGGAGCTAGCTGATGCAGAAGAGATTAAGAAAAGATGGAAAGAGTACACAGAGGAACTCTACAAAAAGGAACTCAACACTCCTGATAGTCACAATGATGAAGAAATTGAACCTGAGCCAGACATCCTGGAGAGTGAAGTCAGAAAGGCCCTAAAGAGCACTGCAAACAACAAAGCTAGTGGAGATGATGGTATCCCAGTTGAATTTTTCAAAGCTCTAAAAGATGATGGCATCAAATTACTGCATTCAATATGCCAGCAGATTTGGAAAACAAAACAGTGGCCACAGGACTGGAAAAGATCAGTATATGTTCCAATCCCAAAAAAGGGCAATGCCAAAGAATGTTCAAATTATCGAACAATTGCGCTCATCCCACACGCCAGCAAGGTGATGCTCAAGATAATACAGGATAGACTTCAGCAGCATGTGGAAAGAGAATTACCAGAGGTGCAGGCTGGTTTCAGAAGAGGCAGGGGGACTAGAGACCACATTGCCAACATACGTTGGATCATGGAGAAAACAAAGGAATACCAGAAACAAGTTTATTTTTGCTTTATTGACTACACTAAGGCATTTGATTGTGTGGATCACAACAAGATGTGGCAAGTGATTAAAGAGATGGGAATACCAGAGCACCTCATATGCCTCCTGAGAAATCTGTACATGAACCAAGAAGCAACAGTTAGGACAGAACACGGAATGACAGAGTGGTTTGGAATAGGAAAAGGAGTAAGGCAAGGCTGCATTCTGTCACCCTGCTTATTCAACTTATACACAGAGCACATAATGCGCAATGCAGGGATGGAGAAATCACAATATGGGATCAAAATTGCTGGGAGAAACATCAACAACCTGAGATATGCAGACGACACCACCCTAATGGCAGAAAGTGAGGAAGACCTAAAGAATCTCCTGATCGGTTTGAAGGAAGAGAGTGCAAAAGCTGGCTTGAGACTCAATATCAAGAAAACCAAGATAATGGCAACAGGCCCAATCAGTTCCTGGAAAATAGACGGGGAAGAAGTAGAAGCAGTGACAGATTTTACGTTCTTAGGATCTAAGATCACTGCAGATGGAGATTGCAGCCATGAAATAAAGAGGCGGCTGTTTCTAGGGAGACAAGCCATGAGAAACCTGGGGAACATAGTGAAAAGCAGAGACATCACCTTGAAAACAAAAATTAGAATAGTCGAAGCAATGGTATTCCCAGTGGTAATGTACGGATGTGAGAGCTGGACAATTAGGAAAGCTGAACGCAGAAGAATAGATGCCTTTGAAATGTGGTGTTGGAGGAGAGTTTTGAGGGTACCTTGGACAGCGAGGAGAACAAATAGGTCAATCTTAGAAGAAATCAACACTGACTGCTCATTGGAAGGTCAAATAGTAAAGATGAGGCTAAAGTACTTTGGGCATCAAATGAGAAGGGAGGATTCACTTGAGAAGGCCGTGATGTTGGGAAAGGTGGAGGGCAAAAGAAGAAGGGGGAGGCCAAGGATGAGATGGATAGATGGTATTGTAGACACAATGGGCACAGAGCTGGGAGGACTGAGGGGGATGGTGGAGGACAGAGCCGCCTGGAGAACGATGGTCCATAGGGTCGCAAAGGGTCGGAATCGACTGTGCGACTGAACAACAACAACAACCTTTGAACTGACTGCAGCTACCATTCTGAAACTTATTTTAAACAAGGTTACCTGTTGAGTACATCTGGCCATGAACTATGGCACTTTTACATTTCACTTGCAGCACTTCATATCTGTGTAATGCCCAGCCGGATGAAAATTTCTACAGAGTTGACTGATAGCTTATGTCTGTGATATTTTAGTTGTCTAATAAAAATATCACCTATTCTTATCTTCTGAATATTTACTGGAATCACATGGCTTTTCTTCTTTTTAAATTAGGTGTACAGACTAATGTATAAGAAATAAGATCTAACTATTTTCATAAGCTGTTTAAACAGCACTGTAAGAACCTAGCAGTTTGAAAGCAAGAAATTGCAAGTAGATAAATAGGGACCACTTCGGTGGGAAGGTAACAGCGTTCCATGCACTCCGGTGTCTAGTAGTGCCTGCCACATGACCATGGAAACATCTGCATATGCAGACAGCGCTGGCTCTTTGGCTATAAACAGAGATGAGCACCCTGAACCCTAGAGTTGGATATGATTGGCTTTTGAGCACGGACAACCTTTAGATGATGCTGAAATTCAGATCTCTCTAGTTGATTAGCCCTTTTGGAAACTTTTGCTCTGAAAATGTCCTGTGGGAGAATTGATTCATCCATGCAAGGGAAGATGGCCATTTTCAAAGGTGACACTGGGACAAGGGAGCTTCGGAATTACCTCAAATGCATGAATATCATGTCATACAACATTTTTCATGCATGCCATTTCTTGTTTGCTTTTGGTTGGTTTATTTATTGCTAAAAAAAAAAAATCAAACTATTTCTTCCAACTCACTTTGTTTCCAGAGTGAACGCTATAGGGCATTTACAGTTGGTCTTTCAATCTTGCTTGGTTTCAACTGAGTGGAGTTCCTCCAGCAAAAATCCTTTCAACCCAGAAATCACATTTGTGAGCTTCTGACATGATGGGGGGCGGGGGGGACACATTTTGAATTTAGTGACATTGTTGCTCATACAAAGAGCATAATGGAAAAGAATGTTCTCTGTGCTGGGGGGTGGGGGGATTCTAATCAAAATATATGATGGAAGGAAACAATGCCCCTAGAGCAGGGGTGCCCAAACTATGGCCCAGTAGGCTGAATGCGGCCCCCAATGCCAATTCATCCGGTCTGCACAGCCCTTGTTGTTCCTGGAAGCAGAAGTAAAATGCACCCAGGGTCATAGTGACTGGTTCACAGAACTATGTGGCCAGCCCACAGCCTGAAAGGTTTGGGCAACCCTGCCCTAGAGGATATTGAAAATGCAGGGAGATGGGCAGCATCCATGTGAAACATGTGGTGTTTTTCACCATTAAAAAGAAAAGTTGCAGTGGAGAGGGACAAACCCCCCACCCTCCATTGACTCTTTGTCTTCCTCATGTTGCTGGCTACTACTGGGACAGAAAACAAAGCTAGTAAGTAATTGCTTCCACATGTTGTTGTGCTGGATCTTGCTGCATGTTTTGCTGACTTTTCACAGGGCAACCCACTCTAATGTGTAAAACCTGTGTCTTAATCAAAGGTCTCTATTTCTGAAGATCTCATTGACTGTGTGATAAAATAACACTGTATTATCAGAAAAGTTGATGCTCAGGCACAGCATGTTCCCCAATACGAGCCAATCTCTGTTTCCTAATGTCAGTAGAAGAGTAAATCTTCCTCAAACCTCAGAGAGCATTTAAGGCATTCCCCCCTAGTCTATTCTGGCAGTGTTTGAAAAGGAATAAAAATAGCTGAGGCAGCTGTCCACATGGCAAATCAATCTAGTATCATTCCGTCACCTACCAGTTTTTTAAAAAGCTATCTTGATTTGTTTCTTTTTTTCCTACCAGTACTGTTTATCCTTTCAGTTTTGTCTTAACTCCCACAAATTTTAAATCTCATTCACACTTTGCAGAGCAGCCATATTTTGCTGTATTTGTATTGGTATGATTTTGTCGTTTTCCTATAAAGAACAAAGGGAAAGTGCACACTCCTGAGTAGCATGAATAGCATGCACAGCAGAACCAAGGAACTAAAATAAAAATGAAGAATTGTGGCACCTTAAAAACTAACAGACTTTTTTTGCTGTGTGTCAAAAAGCAACAGATTTAATTGCCATGTTAGCTTTTGTGAATTATGTTCTACTTTCTGTGAAACATGGAGTTGAGGAAATGGATTGTGTTTCACAAAGCTCACATGGAAAGAAAGGATTGGGACCACAAGTTTCTTCTCCTCCTCCTCCTCCACGCTGAAATTAGTTGGCACACCTGTATTTTTGAAAAGGAGACTTTAGATGGGCATTCATTTTGTATATAAGAAGCTATGAGTACCCTTCATTGTGTTTTGGTAGAGGAAATACCAGTGTAATACTCACATAGTAGAAACAAAGACTACCATTTACATAGTAGAAACAAAGCCTAATCATTTTTTTAAGTGAACAGAATAGAACTTGAACAAGTTGCATTTATTTATTTATTGCCTTTTTATACCGCTCATTTGGGTGGTATCCCACTCTGGGCAGTGTACAAAGAGATAACAAATAACAACAGAACACACAGCAAATTAAAACAAACAAATATGTCACAAACGAAAATAAAATAAAGTAAGCGGCATCTGAGGGCATAGGGACTCAACCTGACTGACTAAAAGGACTACATCTGGAAAAGCCTCCTTGAAGAGGAGAGTTTTAAATTGCTTTTTAAAGAGAGCCATTGATGGGGTCTGGCACATCTCTACTGGTAGAGTGTTCCACAGCATTGGTGCCACCACCAAGAAGGCACTATTTCTAGTTAAAGACTTTCGAGCCATCCTCGGTGTCGGTACCTGGAGCTGTACCGACTGTGATGAATGGGTGATGTGGGGAAGTTGTTCTAAGGGAAAGACACTCTAACAGATAGCAAGGTCTCAAACTGTATAGGGCCTTATATGATAACATTAACACCTTGAATCTGATACGGTAGGCAATAGGCAACCAGTGCAGGCCTGCCAAGGCTGGGAAAATATTACTGAATTTCTTTAAGATTGTCCTCAGCCTGGTTGCTGTAATCTCCATATCAAACACAAGGGCAGCCCCACGTAGAGAGCATTACAGTAGTCAATCTGCAAGATTACCAATGAATGGGTTAGGGTTATGAGAGATAAAGATAATAGCTCATAGATTTTAAAGACAATAGCTCATAGAATCTCCTAGACAGCATAACCATGCTGCCTGGAGATTCTTGGAATCATCATCATCATCACCAGCACCACCCATCATCAATGGGTTATTTTTAAGTTCTAGATTGGGATATATGCAAAGGTATGTCTGAAGATCAACAGCAGCAGACGGTTTAAGATCTTTGAACATTTTTGCCTGTGTCCTAAATCCTGATTTGCATAGTTTGCAACTTGAGAATAAGAACATACTGTAGATTAACTGTTGTCCTCTTGCTTAAAGACCCATGGTTCCTGCCATCATAATTTTACAGACTTGTTAGATCAAATAGTCCCAAATTTTAATTTATTTGCATCATGCTCCCTTCTGATCTAGGAAAAGAGATCATATCTGCCCACTTTTTATCATTATCTGACCCCATTCATAAGAAATTAAAATATAAAGTTTTACAAAACCCATTTCTGATTTAAAATTAAAAACTAACACAAAAACATAGGACACATATTTTTAAATTTAAAATGAGCAGAAATAGTTTTTCTTGACATAAGAGATGAGTATCAAAGCAATTTACCTTAAGAAATAAATGAAAGAAAACAAATCTGATTTTTTTTTAAAAAAAAAAATCACGTTTAAATGGACAAAAATATTGTGCCTTCCCTTGGAATCTCTTTACAACTCTCTCAGATGGCATATTGGAGAACCAATGCCTTGCATAAATTTGAGCAAAATAGCAGCCTCTATTCTTTTTCTATAAAATGGGGAATATAGTGATCTGTTTCTTAGGAGATCAGATTATTATTATTAGCCTTGTTGTCCCACAGAATGAGAAACACAGCATAAGAGAGGATGACTCTTTTCATTGGACAACATAGTCTATAAAAATACTGGAAACAAATTTGTTCGCTTTCATGCTAGTGGTTTTGTAATGTTACCTTGCCAGCATCCCTATTAGTGAAAAAGACTATATTTCCATGAAATGTGGTGATGAACGATGGGAAGCTGATACTCCCAGTTCCTTAGAGTAAAGCTCTGAAAGGAAAAGCCATTTGAAACCTGGGATACTTTATTCTTCCTGTGACTTGTTTCTTTTGGCATCAGGACCAACTAATTGCAGAGGGAAATCTCAAGCGAATCTCAAGATGGAAAGAATAGTTCAATATGCACAGTACAATAGTCCCATTGTGTTATAGTTGTGTGTGAGACGTATTAAAACATAAAAAAGGCCTTTCGAGAGGTTGTTCTGCAGATAAGGTCATAGCTCCATGTCAGAACACATATTGTGCTTGTGTAAGGTTCCAGTTTTAACCTGTAATGATGTTCGGTTGCAAGTTGCATGACAGCAGCATGTTTCTAAGAGCTGAGGGTAACCTGTCTTGATTTGGTTGGACTGTTGTTCTGTTGTGCCAAAGCAGCTGGATTTGTGCCACTTCTGACTATAAGTGTGAGGAGTCTTATAAAAATTCTTTGCAAATAGAAAGACAAATCTGAGGATATTATGATGCTTTGGGGAAAAGCAATACCTGACTAGTATTCTATTTTGTTTAACAGAACCACCCAAAGCTACAGTTTCACCGAAGAATCAGACATTTGTTGAAGGATCTGAGGTGTCCATTGGCTGTTTGGCGAATGGCTATCCAAAACCAACAATAGTGTGGACCCACAATGATATGTTTCTCATGGGCTCCCACAGGTACTTTTAGACCTTCTTTCCCCTACCCTTCTGTCAAAGGTAAAATATGCAAAATGTTTTTGATTGAAAATATTTCCATTCTCTATGTGTGTGGTGAGATTTAAAATAAACTAGTTTACCTAATTTTAAGCAAGGCTAACTCAGCAAGAATCAATGCATACCTAAAATAACATCAAATTACTTCCCCTAGATCATGTAAACCACTACTCTCCCTCATTACTTCTGCCACCTCATGTGCTAACGTTAGTCTTCACTACCACAGGTTGTTTGCTTTAGTGGCAACTTTGAGAGGTTCAAGCCTACCCTGGGGCTTTGGAAGGCCATACTCACTCCACGCCCTGCCTACCCCCAAGATTTTATTCATTAAAAATCGTCGACTACAACTCATATCCGAGAATGCATTTTTTTCCTGAAGCAGGAAAAATGTCACAGGTGTGAATTTGTTTAAGGTGGATCCCAGCTTGGCATGAAGTGACCCACACACTATGATCATGGAGCCATCTCCTGTGGCACACATGAAATGAGACATGCAGGATTTGACACTGGGACTGCAATGGATTGCCACAGCCTTGAGGATATTGACAAGATGCATCTTCACAGCCAGTTCATCTGGCATGGCCTCTTCTGCCTCCATGAACATTGGGAATCAGAGTTCCTCCTCCACTTATTTTGCTGTTTGGCCTAATATGATGGTTTCTAGTGGCATTTCCTCCACCGAAGGTACCATCACCCCACCCAAATGGGCTTATCTGCCCCAGGGCAGTAGCTAGGATTCTAGTTTTTTTGGGGGGGCAAAATTTTTCCAGGAGGGGCAAAAAAATTTCAGGAGGGGCAAAAAAGTCACATTCACATATATAACATTGGCACCGTGGGGTGGGGTGGGGGTGGGCTGTTAGCTCAGGAGGGTTTTCACCACACACCCCTGCCCCCATGGATACAGCCCTGATCTGCCTGTAGCCATTGGCCCCTTTAGGGAGTCAGGTTAGTTAACTGCCGCCTGACACTTGGTGTTGAGTTGCTGTACGGTCTACCCCATTACTGTAGCAGGATGTCTGGCCAGACACCTTTTAAAAATAATAGTAGTAATAATAAAATTCTGTCAAATAAATTGTGTCTTCAGCAGGAGTGCTGATTTGGGCTTCTGGGAATTGAAGTCCAAGAACACCTGGAGTGCCAGGTTTCGCCATCATGGACCTATAGTGTCCAGTTATAAAAACACATTACAAATGGTTATGTGTGAGCTGCTCAGGGGTTTGGTTGAGGGGAGGACCTTCTGTAATAGGGCAGAAGGGCACTTTTTTAAAAACGGGGAATATGGGAGGCTGGTGACCCATCTGGGGCCCTTGGGACTACATAGAAACATGGGCTATACTTTCCTGATCCTTGTCTTAGAGGAAGAGTAAAAATGATGATAACCAAGGAGATTATGCAGAAGCAAGGTAAGAGTTCAAATGCACCCTAGATTTTAGGATGGATTGTTTGCAGGTATGTTTGTCAGCAGCTGGCTGTATAGCTCAGTAGTTTAGGTATTTGGCTGTAGAGTCAGAGGATGAGAGTTTGATTCCTGTGAGAAGACCCAGCCTTTGTAGCCATAGGCAAGCTGACCAGTCCTAGGGTGCCCCAAGAAGAAGGGAACAATAAACCACCCCTGAGTACTCTCTCCCTAGAAAATCTGAAAAGTTTCCCTATAATTCAGAATTGACTTAAAGTCATACAATTATTATTAGCCGGATAGATAGCTCAATGAGCTAGGTATTTGGTCATGGAGCTAAAGGTTGGGAGTCCACTTCCCCACTGTGCATCACAGAAGAGCCAGCCTGCATGGCCATAGCAAGTTGTGCAGTCACAGGATGCTATTCTTTACCAAGGTAACCCTAGAAAGGGTTGCCATTAGTCATAATTGACTTGACAATACACAATCATCATCAGGTTTGTCCGTGAAATAAATTATTAAGATCATCGGGGTACACAGAAAGAGCCTCCTCAAAGATTGTGGTATTTTTGAACCACAATTGAGCATACCCTGGTAATGGCAACCTTGTGTTGCTGGCTAATCTTTCTCACACTAGGTCAGGCAAAGGGAACTGCAGAATGAACTCACCAAAAGGTGCCTTCATTTTGGCAGTTTTACATCTGACCTAGACATGGAAGAAGAATTAAGATCATTATTGCAAACTTCAGTTTTTCCCACTGCTTTCTCCTCCTACAGATACAAATTAACACCTGAAGGCACCTTAGTTATAAAAAATGCAGTTGCCAAAGATGCAGGACTCTATGGCTGTTTGGCCAGCAATGCAGCAGGAACAATCAAGGAGACAGCCATCCTCAGATATATTGGCAAGTATAATGTGAAATGGGAGTTAAACAGTTAAATGACTTAAAGGGACGGATTGTGCTTTATTGCTTCCTATAATAGCTGCTAATTTTAATTAATCAGAAAATCAAGGATATCTGTGTGGGTATTGGCGATCACAATGTGATCATTTGACTACGGCCCAGGGGCACGGATCCGGCCTGCAATGTCAATTCATCCAGCCTGCAACACCCTCATCATGGGCGCATTTTACTTATGATTCCGGGAGTGACAAGGGTTTCCACGTCCGGATGAATTGGTGTCACAGTCTGGATCTGGCCCCCAGGCCGTAGTGACCAGCCCCCTGAACCACTGCCCAAACATATTGGGTACCACTGCCCTATATTGACTTAGACAGTTGCTCTTATCTATCCTGGTATTGTCAATTTCAGCTGGCAATGTCATTCCTAGGGATAGATTTTTCATTTGAAACCACTTTTTAAAATGAAAACATGGGAGATGAAAGTTAAAGGTCGCCCTTGGGTTCAGTGCTCATCTCTGTTTAGAAGAACCAGCACTGTCTGTGTTAGCAGACGTTTCTGTGGACAGGCATGCCTAGAGTGCACAGAACATTGTTTACCCTCCCTCCGAAGTGGTACCTATTTATCTACTTGCAATTTCTTGTTTTCGAACTGCTAGGTTGGCAGAAACTGGGACAGAGACGGGAGCTCACTCCGTTGTACAGTACTCGGGTATCAAACCCTGACCTTCCAGTCTTCAAGCTCAGTGTCTTAACCACTAAGCCACTGCAGTCCCTTAGGACCTACTATATGCAGAGCATTAGCTCTGTTACCTCATTTCCAGTAAGGCTCCCTACTGCTGGGAACCTGAAATGTTCTTCTGCAAATCATGCTCTCTACCACTGAGATATGGCTTTTGCCCGGTAGAAGTACTTCTTTCCAAAGAAGAGCCTTGAGGCATTTCAGCTGCATGCGCAAACTCTGTTTCTAACATTCCTTTCCGTATTGGAGGAAATCTTTGCACATTCAAAGGAGTGAAGGTCCTCTTATGGGCATTTTGCTCAGAAACATCACAGAATTTAAGTCCTCCATGGCAGGGTTTCCAGTCAGTAGACTTCTAAGGCATACCATGTTATACTGAGCATCCGAAGGATGGAGATTTTGAGTTGGTTGTGGGGCAAATATGCACAGCCTCACTCCAGCCCCTTTATGCCAGTGATGGTGAACCTTGGCACTCCAGATGTTCTTGGACTTCAATTACCAAAAGCACACATCAGCACTCCTGCTGACCAGGTCTTCTGGGAATTGAAGTTCAAGAACACCTGGAGTGCCATCACTGCTTTAGGCTATCATTTGAAACACTTGTAAAGATTCTAAGAAAATATAGGCACTGGTGAAACTGAAGTCCAGATTTCTGTTCAGCCATGAAGCTCCCCTGGGTGATCTTGAGGCAGTCACTCTTTCAGTTTAGTCCATCTCATATGGTTATAGTGAGGGTAAAATGGGGAAGCATCTAATGTAGCTCATCAGAGAAAAGGCGTTATTTGCGTCTCTACTGACAGACAGACAGCTGGATAGAAGGATAGATAGATAAGCAAACAAACAGTGCCCCCCTTTTTTGACCAAATTATCTGGGCATATAGCAACTATGTTTTTGTTATGTATGTTAACTGTGATCTCTGACAGGAGCGGAATGTATCTTTTCTCATGTATCTATTCTTATGCAAATAAGTGGATCGAAAAATGTGCACACTCTGTTAGCCAATGGGTTTGTTGTATTATTGTTACTGTTACTGTTTATAGTGTATATAAGTCCGAGTTTTGCCCTATCCAAACAGTGTTCAAACCCCACTAATAAAGAGCTGAATTTCACTACTTCATCCGTCTACTTCTTCATGCCTTGAACGCTAAAGTTTTGTAATAGTAATTCTTAGTATCAGGATAGGCCATGTGTCTAGCTTGCTAAAGAAGCTACCAAATGAGACTGATTGTTAAATTTTAATGTTAAATCTTCCTTTGACCTTTTCCAGAGCCCCCTAAGTTGTCTGTAGTCCAAAGTGAACTTCTCATTGCTCTTGGAGACACCACTGTGATGGAATGCAAAAGCACTGGAATTCCACCTCCTCACATTAAATGGTTTAAAGGTAGTTTCATCAAAATCTGTCTTGATTTGCCCAGCTTGCCTTAGAACAGGGGTGGCCAACCTTTTTATGCCATGGGACTGACCATGCCCCCGACAGCTGAGTGGGCCAGACCACACACCCTGGAAGCGGAAGCGGGTGCATTTACAGCTGTCGCAAATGCACCCACTTCTTTGTTTATGACAGCCATGGGTGCATTTTACGGCTGACATAAATGTGCCCACTTCTGCTTCCAGGTGCGGTGAAGGCGGGGATGAGCCAGATGGAATGGTGTTGCAAGTCACATCTGCGCCCTGGACCGTAGATTGGGAACCCCTGCAATTACATGAGTAGCATCATAATACTGTACTATTTCTTGTTTTGTCAACCAATTGGAGACTAAGTCAGTCCCATTATTTGCAATACATACAGATAGCTTCAAACCATTATCACAGATTAACTAATGAAGAGGTTGTTTTACTCAGAATAAAGTGTTTTGTGAATAGACGGCAAGCTAATATGTGGTTACCATCACTTCTATTGGATATAGAATTTAATTAAAGTGCATTAAATTTTGTAGCAAGTACTGTACTATAGAAGTAATGTTACAGCAAGTACACTTGTACAGTAAAACCTCGCATAAAGAGTGCCTCACTTAGAGACTAATTCACTTAAAGAGCAGATTTTCTCTGAATGGTCACCTTCCTTAACAACTAAAATCAACCAAAAACTCGCTTAACAACTAAATTGGGGTTCGCAATCCCTCCCCCTCCAGAAGTCACAATTGGTCACTTACAATGTTGTTTCACTTAAAGAGCAAACTCGCTTAAAGAGCAATCCCGTGGAATGCATTATGCTGTTTAAGCGAGGTACCACTATATGTACTAGACTTTATTCTCAATGAAAGGAGAACCTGTAGCATTCTTAAGGAAAGTCTTAAGGAAATATGTCATCCCAAAAACAGATGGAAAAGCTATTCATCTTACTGAAATATAGCTAGAGATTTGAAGTTTACACAAGAAAGAATCATATGTCAATTTAAAGGCTAATAAGATTTATTAATCTTAGATTTGGGGGACTACAATTCACTTCATCAGGTGTGCCTGTAGTGTACCTCTAGGAAATGAATGGTTCTCTATTGTTACTGTTTCTCTGCGCACAGGTGACTTAGAGTTGAGAGCATCAGATTTTCTTCTTATTGACTTTCAACGTGGAATTCTGAAGATCCAGGAAACACAAGATTTGGATGCGGGTGACTATACGTGTGTCACAAGCAATGTTGCAGGAAGTGCATCTGGCAAAATAACTCTGGATGTTGGCTGTAAGCATAGTGCCTTTACAATAAAGCATCCTAATTGTGAAACGTTGTGTATAAATAAGCATCTGCATTTTCTTGGTTACTTGCCTAGAACTTTTGTGAGCAAAAGAAAATGGGTGGCACTTTTCTTGGTGGATCCCCATATATTGAATTAAATTCTATACCAGAGGATCCTTTGAGATCCAAGCCTGTTTATTGGGGCAGGATTGGATCTCAAAGGATCCTCTGGGAAAAGGAAAGGGGATAGCAACAAGTGGGAGGGGGACATTTATTTATAACATTTAATTATATATTATTTGGACTATGAAAACAGTTGTGTAATCTTTTTCTTTCTCCATCAGGTCCCCTGTTGCATGATTTATCTTGCTGCACATGTCTGTTTCACAGGCAGTGCAAGACAGGATGTGAAAAGGAGAGTCTTCCTGAATGGAACACTAAACAATCATATAAAGCACTGGGATGCTAGCATTTGTCAGGGTAGCTGGTAGCTGGTACCAGCTGGTACATGGAATCAGCTTCAGTAATAGGGAAGTTTTATTAGAGCAAGCTACAGGTATATAACTTTTGGGGCCTGCTCTACTGGTTATTTGACCTGAGAGCAAAAGAGGTATTTATAATGAAGTTACGTGAAGCCTGAAATATGTGTATGTGAGAAAGCAACTCAACAGAGAAGGCAAAGAGCAAAAAAATAGGAAGGAAGGGCTATTTATGAAGCATGAGCAGTAATTAGTACACTTTGGAGCAATAGGAGGACCTCATTTGCATTTTATAGCTAAAATTCTCTTTTGTAGTTATGCAAACAGCATGTTTTAGAGTCAAATCGCTCAAAGTTAAGAAACCACCATAGACATAATCAGTTGTGAAATGAGACATGCAACTCAATATACAAAAGTATAGTAAAACCCCTACTTATGAAAGAAGTCCGTTCCGTAGGCTTTTGCTTAAATTGTTTTTTATGTAACTTGAAGCAAACCCATAGAAAAATATTTTTTTACATAACTTGAAGCAAACCCATAGGAAAAATGAAATGTTAATGTAAATCAAAGCAAACCCATAGGGAAATGAATTTTTACATAACTCGAAGCAAACCCATATGAAATCGTGTAAATCGGGACATGGTTTTAGCACAAAATCATTATGTAAGTCAAATTTTATGTAATTTGAGGCATATATAAGTCAGGGTTTTACTGTACTGTCAATTGTGATTTCCTAACTTTGGACAAATTGCCTTCAAAAGTTACACTGTTTGTGTTCTGCCAGTGTAACTAGGCAGGACACTTTGAACCTAGGCATTATTTATGTAGTACTCTTCAATCAAAATCTTACCCCTTCAGCCAGTTTCTGATATAGGCAACTTCTGTTTCAGTTTTATAGCTATTGTTGGGGAGCTGAGATTTTGCACATTGATGACTCTCTGTAAAATTTAGGCCTGAGCAATATTTTGAACCCAGATCTCTGCCACCTCACAATGTCCTACTTACAGCATCACACTGGCTCATAAAACTAAGCCCTTGCAAATTATAACATAGAAATTAAGAGTCACATCATTCAAAGGAATGGCAAAGTAGTATTACTATTACTAAACCTCTGTTGTCTTCCTCCTAGCTCCTCCAGTTTTCACACAGGAACCTAGTGATGAATCTGCGGCTATTGGTTCAAATGTGACATTAGCTTGCTATGTTCATGGTTATCCAGAACCCAAGGTGAAATGGCGGCGACTGGATGGCACCCCACTTTTCTCAAGACATGTTTCAGTTAGTTTCATCAGTCACCTCAGAACTGGCGCTCTTTCTATTAACAGTAGGTAGATCAACCTTGGGTGTGTATGGCATGTGAGGGGAATATATAATGCTTAACATATACCACGTTGCTGGATCTTGGGCCAGGTTGACTACTCTATGTGAAAGACAAGGAAATACTCTTGCAATCACACTTCTCTGGGGAAATCATCCAATGGAAAGGGTTTCTACGGATGTGCCAGCTATGCTAGGAATCCAGGAAGTCTTTAGCATATCCCGCAACGTCATCAAAAAGTGATGATTTTTCCATGTTATGAGTTCTTTCTCAACAAGAATGTGGGAGTTGAGGTTAGAAACACAGGTGGCAACATTTATATTATATCCACAAAATTGACAGTTAATGGGCAAAATCCTGTTGGCGCCATTTTGCTGGCATAAACCAGAATTGGGTACTAGAAATGATTAGTTTAGAGCTTCCTATGCCTTCATTTCAGCTTCCAATACTCTTTAGGTTTTCATTTTAATTCAGGGAAAACTTTGGGAACCTCAAGGTGGGTGTGGGGAAATTTTAACTGTCAAAAATCATCAGCAGATGAGTATGAGTGATCCCAGTTTAGCAGCAGAGATCTTTTTACTGTTAAAACTTCCTCTTGTTTCCATTCCATGATTCCCGAAGGCTTCTCCAGGGCACAAAGGAGACCTAGCGTGTCTTGGAACTGAAACAGGAAGATGTAAATTAATTTAAAGTAATTCATTTCAGCACCCCAGTTTGGATTATATCAGCAGAACTGTGCCAACAGGGTTTTGCCCAATAAGTTTAGTCTGCACAGTCTTGCTCCCTTAAAAATAATGAAACATGTCTTTTTGTTCTAACAAGAGCTTATCTCACATCTATATTTTGTAATCTGGAGTATTTTGTGATTAGTTTTTGAGGTAAATAGAGGCTACAGGTCTACTTCAGGGCACAATTCAAGATGCTAGTTATGGCCTTTGTAGCCCTGTACAGGGCTAGTCCAGGAGTTCTCAACCTTTTAAAGCCGGGAGTCGGGTCATGCTCCCTCAGACAGCTTCAGGGGCTTGATGGCCAGTTTGCTCTTCCTCCACCACATGGCACTTCCTGGTGTGGTGGAGACAGTGAGGGGCCACATGAAATGGTGTTGTGGGTCACATCTGTCCTGCGGACCACAGGTTGAGAATCCCTAGTCTAGTCTATCTGAAGCAGTTTTCTCCCACTCAAGCCTGCTGGGCTTTTTGATCTGCAGAGAGGTCCATCCTGTGGGGGAAGAAAGGGGACATGTTTTGTATCACCTTCCTTTTATTGTCTAGATTCTCTTATAGAAAAATGTAAACAATTGCTGCTTTGTTACCTCTTTGTCATGCTGCACTTGAAGTGTGATAGGGAACACATATTCACATACACTCTATATGATATTGATCAATTGATCGATAGGTTGGACCAAATCAGCAAATCTCTTTGTCTGTGGTTTATGCTAATTGCAGTGTTAATTGCAGTGTGACATCTAAGTCTTCTTCATTTGAATGGAAGTGACATGATGGATTTGATCTAGTTTCATAGCAAGTAATGTAAGCGATGTGGTTTAAAGATAGAATTCATTGAGAATTCTAAAATCCTATTTAAGGAGAATGTATATTTGTACTGATCATATAAGAAGCTATAGTTGTCTGGTGAATAGTTAAGTGATTCTGATTCCTTTCTTTTTAAACTTTATCTAATTTTAGATGTATGGGTTGATGATGAGGGAACCTACATCTGTGAAGCTGAAAACCAGTTTGGGAAGATAGTCTCACGGCACGCTACTCTTATGGTGACGGGACTTGGTAATTAAATAATAATGTGGCATTTGTAAAGCTTGACATCTTATACCTCAGTCCAAAGCTGCTGCTGAATTCAGAAGTAAAGTTTTCACCATCTTACCTGTATATAGTAGACTGAGAAACTATGGTATAATAATGCATTGAACAATAGGGTTATACAGTAATACCTTGCATAACGTCCGCATCAGGTAACGTCATATTCGCATAACGTCACGGTTTTTATGCACATGTGATGCCTCACATAACGTCCAAAACCACTCAGAAATGGACGTTATCTGAGGCATTGGTATAGGAACCTCGGATAACATCCGTTTTTGACCATTTTTGGGACTTTATGTGAGGCATCTCCCCATAGGAAGTGCATAACGTCCAAAATCACATAGCGACCAACTCTGTGGAACAGAATTTGGATGTTATCTGAGGTTCTACTGTACTCAGAATATGCATTTATTGTAAATCCCAGATTTTTCCTCCAAGTGGATAAGACACAGGAAAGGAAGAACAAAAATATTGTTATGTTGAATTGGTTAATTAGATCTCCCTCCTTTAAGACACCATTTTGAAACTTCAGGCATAAAAATCCTTTTTAAGGAGAATGTATATTTGTACTGATCATATAAGACACTGACTGGGAGGCGGAAGGTCAGCAGTTCGATTCCCGAGTACTGCAGGACAGAATGAGCTCCTGTCTTTGTTGTCCCAGCTCCTGCCAACCTAGCAGTTCGAAAGCAAGAAATTGCAAGTAGATAAATAGGGACCACTTTGGTGGGAAGGTAACAGTGTTCCGTGTGCTCTGCTATCTAGTCATGCCTGCCACATGACCATGGAAACGTCTGCAGAAGCAGACAGCGTGGCTCTTCGGCTTTGAAACAGAGATGAGCACTAAACCCTAGAGTCAGATACGACTGGCTTTCAAGCAAGGGAACCTAGTTGTCTGAATATACAGATTTTTAAAAACAACTCTATAAAAAAGATTATAGTCATATTCATTAAATTGAATAACTTAATGGTAACTAATTGTTTGCTATTGCATTTTTTTCTTTTTGGTAGGATGGATTGTTGTACATATAGATGGACTTTTTTGTTATTAATAATTTTTTAAAATAATTAGGGATGGAATTATAATACACTGCTATGAACATTATCTTAAAATCCTTTGTTCCAGCAGACTATGACAATAATTTTGTTTGTATTTCAGAATGATTCCTCCTGAAATTCAACAATTTTAAGAAGCGTGCTTTAGAGCACATTATTTCAACCTTGGGAAATATTTTTGTCCCTTTTTGTAGCTGAGCATTCTTTCTGCAACTTTATGAAAATGTAGCCAATGTATTGTTTTGTGTTTTTTTCTTTCCTTTTTGTTTCATACAGTTGCACCTTTAATTGGAATAAGTCCAACTGCTGCTAATGTAATTGAGGGTCATCAGCTTACACTGTCATGTGTGCTGCTAGCCGGGAATCCTATCCCAGAGAGAAAGTGGATTAAAAATAGTATGGTGGTAAGATGATTGACAATCTTGTCCAGTTGTTGACTTCTCTTATAGTGGTGAAACTTTCTTTTAAAAATGAAAGGTACTTTTAACAGTTAATTAGGTTTAGTTCCAGAGCCTCCAAAAGAAATCAGCTAATGTTATAGTTACTTTTTTTAAAAAGTGTTGTTTATTTCTCTTTCCTCTAAAGAAAATAGATAGTTACTTTTAAAAACCCACACAGATACAATGGAATGTGAATGCTGCAGTCTGCTGTTCTGTGAAATAAAGCACATATTCTTCTTGTCTATGTCATTGACATGTTCCAAAGAGCATAAGGGAACAGCTCATGGCACAACATAAGCTAGCGCTTTGAACTATGTTTTCTTTCACCAGTTAATAGACCCACACTCTCCAAACTATAAAAATTAAGTTGTAGCTGACCATTACAGTTACATTGCAAAAAGAACAAAGTTATCCTTTGTTAAGTTACAACTGTAATATCATATTATTATACTTTTGTTGTTGCAGGTAGGAATCAGTTGCAAATGTTCCCACACAAGGGAATCTTTAATTCCCAGAAGCCCAAGTCACTACATTGGCTGATCAATGTTTTGGAGAATTGACAAAGGCTTCTGTGAACTGAAGTCCAAAAACTAAAGTTTGGGAAACGCTGGTCTAATTGTTTCTACTGAGTTCCTTTCAAACTTCATCAAATTGTAGAAAGCAGTCCCTCTTATCTGTCTTCATAGGGTTTTTGAGATGATAAACTAGGGCAGCTCAAGAATTGCCACCTTGAATTCTTGGGAGAGAATGTACAAATTGTTACAGCCTACAAATAGTTAAATAACTAAATATGTTGGAAGTATATTTGCGGTGGTGAGGTTGTGACCTTCACTCAGTCTTTGGCTGTGATTAACTCGGTTTTTTCATACATACATTAAGTCATTTGGTGACTTAATGTTTGATTATTTCACTTCAACATATGAATTAGTTCTGTTTTTAAGTGATTTTATCTGCATTTGTAAAGGGGCTTACATCACCCTAGCAAAATGAAGTGTGTACCTGAGACAGAGAAGGAGTGAGAGCTATTTGTTTTCCCCCAGATGATGTTGCCACTACTTCCACAGATTATATATGCTTTGTGACTAGGATTTCTTTGGTTCATCAAGCCCCACTTTCCAAAAACATATGCACAATGTTAAAATTACAATATACAGGTCGTAACCCTGTATGAGGATTGTACAATGAGTGCCCAGCATATTGGGGCAAAATGCTAATTACCATGTGAATCACCTGGAGAGTGCACTAAACACTTTCAGTACATAAGAGTGCAGTATATAAATGCAATTGCTAATCCTATTCATGCTTACATAAGGTTTGCATAACCTGCTACAGTTAATTATAGCTAATTAACAAGGTCACAAGTCGTGGGCCGGGTGACAAGTCCACTTGTAGAATATAAGTGCACTTCAACACAGTCAACTAGTTATGATTAGCCATGGAAATTACACATATGTTATGTGAATACTGTACTGGTAGAATTCTGGCAATATGCAGTATACGTATAATCCCTTCTGTTGTTGCCACTTAATTTCACCAATCTTGGTACAGAAGGTAGAGTATATGCAAGTGTGGCCATTTATGCACAAGTTACATTTAGAACAGAAATAAGCATTATTTGATCTCCTTAACTCCATCCCATCCTATTCCAGGTGGTCCAGACCCCCTATATCAATGTCCGTAGTGATGGGAGCCTTCACCTTGAAAGGGTTCGACTTCAGGATGCTGGAGATTACACCTGCATGGCAAGCAATGTTGCTGGCACTTACAATCAAACAACTGCTGTCAGTGTATTTGGTGAGAAAAACTTATAGTGCTTGCTGAAGTTTGCAGTGCAAGGATACAGTAGAACCTTGGGAGAAAGTACTTGATGGATGTGGGGGAAACATATGAAAATGGATGATTAAACATGCACGTAGGTACTCTTGTTCCCATTCATTTTGGTGTGGCTAGTACATTTTCACTGAAAATGAGTGAGTTCCTGGGGAGTATTAGAAAGCCAGCATGCCTTTGTCCTACTTTAATGGTCTCATTAGTCTAATTTGAAGAATGTCTGGAGTTCTGAAAACAGTCACTTCATGCTACTTACAAGTTGCTATCAGTCCTCTTCTTGATAGCTTATCTAGGGATGAGATGAAGATAGGAAAAGTTGGTAGACCTACAAATTTTGGTTCTGTTCTCATCCACGTATGTGCACCCTCTAGTATATTATCAGTAAGAACATGTGGCCCTTGATTGAAAACAGATTCCTCACACCTAACCTAGTAAATTGTACTTTATGTAGTTTTACACAATACATGTTATGTACCCTTGGGTTCATATGGACTGGACATCTTAGTCTCACATGAAATAGAATCCAGACTAGTCCCTTATGACTCATAAAGACTTTAGGTGGAAAAGAAAACTGTTGTTGGTTGAGAAGCAATTGGAATTGGGTGGTGGGAGCAAGAGCCCCTTTTCAAAGATACTTTGCCCTCAGTAGTATTCACTGATCACAGTGTGCCTGCTTTATTTCACTATCTGATGTGGAACAATATTAAATGAACTCTAATTACCAACGAGTGAAGCAGAAGCTATCACTTTTCTGCCGTTGTTATTTGCAGGCGCACCCCCCAAAAAAGGACTCAGACACCGGTATAAGTGGATAACGGCATTGGGCCACATTTATTGATTCATGCCCTAGTCCGAATTATAAATTTCAGTTGGTACTCAGCCAATTATAATTCTTAAGGCAAGCAGGCCGCAGTAACACTGGTAAGGTTCCTCCCAAAATTGCCAATGGCAATTGGCTACAATGTATCCATTTGTATCAATTTGTTTGTTTACAACAAACAAATTGTTGACCGTAGTCAATAAACTATCTACTGACCCCACCCTCTGACGTGTATCCGTAAAATCACGGGGTGATGCATGCTGAAGAGCTCCTGCCATCATCCCGTTGCCTGGTTCGTCGTTGACCGGACAATGTTAACCAACTTGCACCTATCTAGTGTTGGCCAGTCAATTGCGAACCTGCCGGATACCTGTGGGTCATCAATATTTACCTTACCAGTGCTACCCGCCCATGTGACCAAAGTCAATAGCAAAGCCCCTATATCAAACCATAGCAACAGTGTGGGATGGGCAAAAAAGCCAGAACCAGGAAGCCAATTGTAGGTTCCAGCCAAAAATTCCCACCCGGCCCCGAAGCGACCAAAATATCACACTGTTCACTAGGGAGGGGGTGGAGGGAAAAACTTCTCCTCTCCGTCGCTTTCGCAAAATGGCAGCTCGGCTGCCTCGTGGCCACCACTTTTAAAGAGGGGTGGCCACGCCCCCTAACTACCAGGATGTCTGAGTCTGGGTGGGGCGGCCCGCAAAGAGCGCGGCGGCCATTTTGGCGCCGCGCTTGCATTGCAGGTGCACCCCCCAAAAAAGGACTCAGACACTGGTATAAGTGGATAACGGCATTGGGCCACATTTATTAATTCATGCCCTAGTCCGAATTATAAATTTCAATTGGTACTCAGCCAATTATAATTCTTAAGGCAAGCAGGCCGAAGTAACACTGGTAAGGTTCCTCCCAAAATTGCCAATGGCAATTGGCTACAAAGTATCCATTTGTATCCATTTGTTTGTTTACAACAAACAAATTGTTGACCGTAGTCAATAAACTATCTACTGACCCCACCCTCTGACGTGTATCCATAAAATCACGGGGTGATGCATGCTGAAGAGCTCCTGCCATCACCCCGTTGCCTGGTTCGTCGTTCACCGGACAACGTTAACCAACTTGTACCTATCTAGTGTTGGCCAGTCAATTGCGAACCTGCCGGATACCTGTGGGTCATCAATATTTACCTTACCAGTGCTACCCGCCACACGGGGAGGCTTAATAAAGACTCACCGCCCCCCCCCCCCAGACCGTCAGCTCGGTCAACAGGCCTGCTTGCAAATCTTCCAAAAAGAGGTTCATACCTCTGGGCGACAGATGGACCCCATCCCCTGTGTAAAGATCATAATTTTGGAGACTAATAGTGGGGTGTCGAATGACCCGCCCCAAACCCTTGTCAGCAAAGAACCGGGCAACTGCCCTGTTCACCGAGCGGCGAGAGCGGTCAAGGGCTTGGAGGTTGATACCCCCCCTGTAAGCGTGACGCGGTATGATGTCCGACCATAGCAGGGTTGTGGCAGGCCACACATAATGCAAATAAGCCAGGTCGCTGCAGATCGTATGTTTTAAAGAAAGGCCAGTGACCTGGCCCAAGTCATTGCCCCCGAGGTGCAGCACCAGGACATCAGGCGGTTCAGCATCCCTGATGGAAAAAAGGAATGGCAACAGTTCCCGCCATAACATTCCGCGCTTACCATGCCACCTGATACATGCGGCTGCACGTAGTCCAAGCTGGGGTCCCCACTCTGTCACCGCAGTGTACTGCACTGCCCAGTGCACATAGCTGTGGCCCACCAGCCATACTGCCACCGGTGTGCGTCGACACACAGGGTCTGTAAAATAAAAGAGATAGGACAGTGACTTAACTGGTACTCACACTTGAAGAGGGCGAACATATAATTCAAAACACTTCGATCCCCACCTCCCCATATGGCATATATCAGTCTCAGAGTACCCAAACGCAGCCGCAGTAGAAGCAGCTCCTATTCTAAATGAATGGGTGCCGTAACGAGCCCCGGGGAGGCCAACACTGGACAGTGCCTTACCGGTCACCTTCCAAAATTGAAATTTGGTGAGGGGAGACCCATCCTGGTGGCAGAAAAACAGGCCAGGGTGCGTACCACGCATTGCAAGGAACTGTTGTAGGGCACCAACCGGACAGATGTCTGCAATGGAACATCGTAGCAGTCTGACACCACTGCTTACGCCATGCTGATCTACTTTTGAGGACCGTATCCTCAACTGAGCCCACTCATTGGAAACATAGACATCTTCGAGTTCCAGTGCCCTACGTGCCGCATCCGCCTTAGACAGTAGCACCAGCTCACTGATGCGGAGCGCTCCAAAAAAGGCCACCGTGGTAGCCGCGTGAAACAGAGCTGCCTCATACCTGTCAAAACACAGGTCATGCCAGCCTCGTGCAAGGTGGGTAAGAACTCCTGGGGAAATAGGGTAGCGATTGTCTGGGCGGCGGCCACGTTCCCGTGTCCACCCCTCCAAAACATGTCGTATACGGAAATCATTTGTGCTGTCAGCAGAGCCCCTCACTTTGGCCACGAATGCCAGTGCTGACAGCCTGGATGCTATGGTGCGGGGAGCCAGGCCCTGACTGTGTAGGTAGACCATAAATTGAAGAACGTGTGTGACCGGAATGGGCCAAATCTCGGGCAACTGGAGTTGCGCACAAAAAGTCTTAAATTGACTGAATGCATGGTGATACGCCTTACGCGTGCGGGGCGCCAGCGACTTGCCGATCGCCCGGTTCACCTCTCCTTGCCAAACGTCCAAATCTCGTCCGGGAGCAGCGAGGGGAATTCCTCTGTGTCCGGAGCCAAGGCGCGGAACCGGGGGATCTGCAGGTGGGATAAAGCATCAGCAATGTCGTTATTAATACCTGGCACATGTCTGGCCCTGAAGAGCACGTTGAGGCGTAGGCTGCGCAACACAAACTGGCGAACTAACTCCATGACCCTGTGTGATTTAGATGTCTGGGAATTGACAATGTGCACTACTGCAGCATTGTCACACCAGAAATGAACCACTGAATTGGCCCACTCCTCGCCCCATAGCATCAAAGCTCCCAGTATCGGGAAGAACTCAAGGAATGTAAGATCGCGTAAATGATCCGTGCCCCTCCAAGCTGGAGGCCATTGGCCGTAGGCCCACCTCCCCTCAAAGTAAATCCCATAACCCAGGGACCCCGAGGCATCCGACTGAACCTGGAACCTAGGGGAAACCAAAAGGTCAGCCCTCCAAAATGACACCCCGTTGAAGTCCCTAAGGAACTTAAGCCAGATCAACATGTCAGCCCTCCTGCCCTTGTTCAGTCGGACCCTATGATAGCGCCTGGATAGGCCAGTCATGGCGTCGCACAAGCATCGAGCAAAAGTTCTGCCAGGCGCGACCACCCTGCAGGCGAAGTTCAGGTGACCATGGAGAACCTGGAGCTCACGAAGTGACACCTTGCGTTTGGCCAGTAAGGCCAAAATCAATGCAGTGATCCGGGTAACCTTGTCCATGGGTAACCTGGATGCCTGCGAGACCGTGTCAATTTCAATACCCAGAAATGTGAGCTTGGTTGAAGGGCCCTCGGTCTTTTCGGGCGCTAAAGGGACACCAAGTTCCTGCATTAGTGTCTGAAATGTGTTGAGGAGATGCGTGCACGTGTCCCAGCCCCGTTCACCCCCGAACAAGAAATCATCGAGGTAGTGGGCTACAGACCGAGACCCAGACCTACGAACAAAGGCCCATTGAAGAAAAGTGCTAAAACGTTCAAATGCTGAACAGGAAATAGAGCAGCCAAAAGGCATGGGTTTATCAACATAAAAGTTCCCCTGAAATTTAAAACCCAATAACTCAAAGTCACCCGGGTGCACAGGCAACAAACGGAATGCCGACTTAAAGTCACATTTTGCCAAAAGTGCACCCGGGCCACAAGAGCGCACCATGCGCAGGGCCTGGTCGAATGATGTATACCTGACCGAACAAAGGTCATCAGGAATGGCATCATTGACCGAATGGCCCACCGGGTATGACAGATGGTGAATTAAACAAAACTCCCCAGGGGTCTTTTTGGGCACCAACCCTAAAGGGGAAACCTTCAGATTGGGAAAGGGTGGCATGGGAAAGGAGCCAGCAACCCTACCTGCAGTAACCTCCTTAGCAATACTTAGGGCAGCCACCTCCTCCCTGCCCTTAAGGGAAAGTAAATTAGGGGCATCATGGGGGCACCGCTCTCCCTTAAATGGGATGCAGAATCCCCGCTGGAAACCCTTGAGGAGGTACCTAGCGTCTTCCCTCCTCGGGTAAGTGGAGAGCCACCGCTCCAACATAACCACGTTAACCGGGGAGGGGGCCTTTTGAGTGACCAGCTCCATCAGCGGCAGGTCTGCCCGCTCCTTGTCCACCTCTACCTCTGCCCCATGACCCACTGGCTCGCGGACACGCAGCGGCGGCGTGGGGGCCAGCGCAAGAGGGACACTCGTGCCTGTATCGGCACTGTTTCCTATTGCATGCACCATTGGCCGAGAAGCTCCAACACAGCAGGCGGGCTGGAACCCCCTGCCCCGCCAGCTGGCGGGGGGTCTGAGTTGGAGCAGCTCGCTGTACCGCATGTCCACAATGGTACCTCTCCCCAGGCGCTGGGCGCATGGGGGTCATATACAAAAGCCACAGCTTCTGACAGGGCTCATCCCACCTCATCTCTGGGTGTAGGGGCACTCTCATTCGAAATTCCTCATCGTAAGCCAACCACGATGGGCCAGGAAAATCCACCATTGCCCTGTAAATATTGTCCAAATATTGGACCATAGGAATGGCCAGGTCAGGCCGAGCCCTAAGATACACCGCCATATATATGAGATATGCGGGTAACCAGTTGGCCCACATGCGTGGTGGCTTGCGACGGCGAGACAGCTCTTTATCCTTCTCATCCTGCCCCTCCTTCTCCTCCTTGGTGGGTTCCCTGTTCAATAGGGAGAAAATATCTACGTACTCCCCCCGCCAAATCTTTTCCTTTGTGGCCTGGGCCAAATGATCCCCGAGGGGCAAGGAATACCCGGCAGTCGGCAATGCCGACACCGGCACAGTATTGATACGGGACATCAAGAGAGGGGCCTGAACCGTCCCTGCTACACCCGTAGCAATCCCTGGGGCGGAAACCCCCCCACCCAATGTCACACCAGTATGAGACCAAACTGCACCCGGGTAAGCCGGGAACTGATGGCCACCCGCCCCGACAGTACGAGGCCATGGCCACTGGAACCCATCCCCAGAAGTGGAGTGTGATGTGGGGACATTAGGTTGGACCTGATACTCACTGGGTGCACCCCCGTGGGCCGCCCCCACCGGGGGTTCTGGCCCACGGCGGGCGTCAGAGCTCGCGACCGAAATCGAGCTCTGAGGACACATCCGACCACTATCTGACTGTAGTGCCTGCTGTACGGGGAGCTGCGAGGCCGCGGCGGGCACAGGCCTGTGCGCCTCGAGCAACTCAACCCGGCCGGCCACCTGCTGAAGGGTGCCGGCTGCCACGGTCACCTGCTGGCAAAAGGGGGCCCCAGATGGCAATGCAGCCCCCCCAATGGGGTTATTGGTTATCCCTAGGGATGCCTCTAGCGCCATCACGCGGGCCAGTAGAGCATCCACTGTCACAGATCCCCCTGCATAAAGGGGGCCAGGTGGGCCGGACGGCCCACTGGGCAATGGTCCAGGGCCCATGACTTGAGAGCCTGGACCTAAGTAGGGCCATGCCCAAAACTCCGGCCCATGAGGGGCCGGGGGCAGGCCCTGCTGTGCAACCGCACCAGGCCCTCCCCCCTGCTCGAAGCCCATGGCCGGTAAATGCGGGCCAGGGGCCGAAGCCCCGGCCGCGCCAGGCCCTCCCCCTGCTCGAAGCCCATGGCCGTCAACTGCGGGCCGGGGGCCGGAACCCCTGTAGGGCCAGTCTGAGGCTGGAGAGCCACGGGCCACGGCCTGATCTGCCCCATCCCACCGGTCCCGGTGGGTGCCTCCATTAAGGGGTCCTGTTGGGGGGGTGCAGTCGCGGTCCTCCGACCCGACTGCTGCCTCCTAGTCGGGCGAGCCGAAGTTGCCACAGCCTTCTTCTTGGGAGGCATAGCAAGGCTGATCCCTTCCCAGGGATCAGAACGATGGTTGGGAAGCCGAAGAAGAAGAGGCGAAGAGCGCGCCAAGCTTTCTGCTGCCAAAAACGGCTTCCCCGAAAAGACGAAGAGCGACGGAGCAAAAACTTCTCCTCTCCGTCGCTTTCGCAAAATGGCAGCTTGGCTGCCTCGTGGCCACCCCTTTTAAAGAGGGGTGGCCATGCCCCCTAACTACCCGGATGTCTGAGTCCGGGTGGGGGGGGCCCGCAAAGAGCGTGGCGGCCATTTTGGCGCCGCGCTTGCATTTGTTTTAAAAGCTTCCATTTCTCTTCATAGGTGACTGACAATTAGTTAAAACAACACAATACTCAACATTACAAATAGATTTTTTTTAAACAAGTAACGCATAATATGAAAACCACAACTAAAAACACATTAATGATGAGAAGGCGGGGGCCAACCTGGTTTCTCATGGGAAGGCATTCTACAATCTGGAAGCAAGCACTGAAAAATCCTCTTTTGCACCTTTATCAAATGAGCTATGAGAATGGGAGGGCCAAGACAAGGTCCTTCCTAGAAGATCTTTGCAATGTTAATGTTTTAAAAATATTTTGCTGGTTTTTATTATTTTACTGTGGGGCAGGTTTATATATTATATATTTTTACTAATTGTATCTAGATTTTAACTGAATGTTTGTTTTATCTGGTTTTTTTTTTAACAACTTTGTAAGCCATGTTGAGTGCTATCTTTTAGTATAAAGCATGGTATCAACCCAACACCAAAAAGCAGTGTTGGAGACTGGCAAGTAATTATCCAATACAGTGGGATTCAAGTAGAGCTTTTAAAAAAGCAATAGTCGTACTACTGCCTACCTAATGGAAAGGAAGTGACAAACTCACTACCATCAGGTGGCCCAAGAGTGCAACACTTAGTTTTCACCCATGTAAATAAATAATTGGCATTTACTTTCTGGAGAGAATTTATGTGTCAACAGTGTTGAAAACAGAACCTGCCTCTGCTCCCCAAACTGGCCCTGGTTGCCTCTGATACAAATCCAATAAGAGGCTGCAGTCCATTTTTGATCACAAACAAAAATGTTGGAGCAAGTTTGAGAGAAAGCACAGGGTATAGATAACCCCCTTTGTGTTCTTCTATCATAGTGACTGGCATTTTTCTTAGCAAATAAGTAAGCATAACATTTATAGTTTTGTTTAAAAACTCTGACAATGCCTCCTGTTTTTCCATTTGCAAATCCATACATCTTTTATACTTCTTGTTGTGTGGAACTGGGAAAGCTGAGAAATCTTTCTGGATTGTTCTGAAGGTTAACAGCCAGGTTTCAGAGGCTCACGGGAGGAATAAGTATCAACAGTCATGCAGATGTTCAGAAGCCCATGTTTTTCTTTAGGTTTTGTTATGCTTTGTGAGCTTTCTTACACACAAGAGAGTGTCTGGAAACATTTTAAACTTCCTAACTTAAAG
Organism: Bradypodion ventrale; assembly: GCA_035047345.1. Taxonomy (NCBI): domain Eukaryota; kingdom Metazoa; phylum Chordata; class Lepidosauria; order Squamata; family Chamaeleonidae; genus Bradypodion; species Bradypodion ventrale. The sequence continues at coordinate 151,856,803 of JAWDJE010000004.1, read as the reverse complement.
CTCCATGACCTGTACTTTTGGACATAAAGGATATACACTTTCAGTTTGGATTCTGACTTATGCTTCTGGAGATTTGTAAGGCATTTTGATTATAGTGTGACCTGGTCAGCAAAGTACGTGAATAAATATGACAAGACTTTTTGAAAAATGCAGAGAAAAATAATATGCAGAACAGTACACTAAAATATTTTCCCTTGGGATGGGAAACAGTTTTCAGGCAATGATAATTTTAACAGCTTCATTAGCTGTAATTAACAACATAGAAATGTGAGGATTCTCCAAGTGATATCTAGGAGGTTCAGTGAGGGGTGGAAAGAAGCCATAACCAAGGGCTTAAAAGAAATTCAAAACAGATAAGCAGGCATCTCATTTTTAATACTAGTAAATGTAGCATGCCTGTTCACAAATACAGAGGATTTGTTTCATAATGTTCCTGTAGCCTCAGCTTTGTGTGAGGTCATGGTTGCTCTTCATAAGTAAAAAGTGATTTCCTTGTAAAATAAATCCCGAGATACAGGTTTGAAATCTATATATATAAAACAAAGGTGTTGCCGCATATGTGAATTATACAAAATTGCACCCCTGCACTGACTGCGCTAAAACCATGCACGCCCCTACCTTGAGCGATAGCGCACATGACTGCAGGGGTCCAGCAGTCCAGTTCTGGGGTTGGACCCCCCAAAAATGGCCCGCAAATGCCCCCGGACCTGCCGGAAATACCAGCTAGGGAGGGTGGCCCCTCAAGAACTGCAGAAAGGAGCGCCTGGCAGCGGGCTAATTTAAATGCCCTCCAATGACTTGGTGTGGGGGCGGGACAACAATGTATCTCCAAGACTCTGGAGCCAGAAAGGTTTAGGCCCTGACTAGATCAGTTTGCCTTTCTGTGTGCAGCATTCTCTGTTTGATAGCCTGTTTCGCCTGGTTGTGACTCATGGCCTGTATGAGAGGTTCAGCAAAGCCAAGGTACCTCAGTCTGGATTGAACTGATTGGAATATATTCTGGAGAGTTAGAGGAGCCAGGCCACTGGGATTTAACAGAATTTTGAGTCAAAGTTTGAGAGGAAATAAATATTAATCTGTGAATTCTGCACTCTGGAGTTAAGTGGCATCATGAGTAAATTAAGAGAGGTATGCTTGCTGTTGAAAAGATTGAAGACATACATGTATAAGGACAAAAAGTGTACTGTTTTTAGACAAATGTGCAAATATGAATCAATTTGGGATATTTGTGCATTTTCAAGAGACCATGGGGTGCAGTAAAGAACTCACGGGCATTCATGGGGAAGAGCAGAATTTCCATGGATTTCTCATGTCAACTCCATTACTCATTAGCCACAGTTAGAAGTGGAGAAAGGGGAAGAACTATGAGAAGATTCCAGTTGATAGCAATGGAGAGGACAAATTTGCAGTTTGCCTTACCTTCTTTGCCTCTTTTTCTGATTCAATGAAATCACCAGCATTCTTAGCCTCAGCTCCACTAATTTCAGATGGAAAGTATAGAACAGAAGGCTCCTTAAGAAATAAAAAATAATTGTTTATGTTATCTTTCCCATGAATGCCTTAGAAACTAACCGAACTAGAATTAAAAGGTCAGAATGAAAATAAAGATCTTTCCATCTGCAGACTGTTGCTGGTGCCTTTCTGTTATACCTGTACAGTTTAATCTGCAACAAAGAAAATAAACATGAATAGAAAATATTGCTTTTCATTTCCCCATTTGCAAGAGTGAGTTCTTCATGGAGAACTGGAAATGCAAGAATACTGTCATGGACACAGAGAAAGAATGGTTTGGAGTGTCACCAAAAAGAACAGGGCAAGTTGGCCATCTACCTTTATTCAGACATGGGGGCCTGTGCAAATCTCTGATTTCAAGAATGAAATGTGACAATACATATACACTAAACTGCATCATTGTGTCACCAACATGTAGACACATAAAATTGAGGTAGTTTCTTATAATTTACCACTACCACCACCACCGCCACCACCATTTTTTCTCACCTATTTTATTCACTGTATCAGGGGTTACCAAACTTTTCACACCACAAGCCAGTCACATGGTTGAGCAGGCTGGTCATATGGTTCCTCCCACAAAATGCATTTACAACAGCCGAGGGTGCATTTATGGCAGCTTTTGCATATGCTTGGGTGCATTTTACTTCTATTTCTGGGTAGTGGCGTGGGCTGGATGGTTTGGTGCTGCCCATGGGCCATAGTTTGGCCACCCCTGCACTAAATGAATGAACAGTTTCTAAGATACAAAATGTCACCCTTGATCAAAAGCCAGTCATATCGGAATCTAGGATTCAGTGCTCATCTCTGTTTATAGCCAAAGAGCCAGCACTGTCTGTGTCAGCAAATGTTTACGTGGCCATGTGGCAAGCATGACTAGACCCTGGAGTGCATGGATAATTAGGTACCAAAGTGGTACCTGTTTATACTTGCAATTTCTTGCTTTTGAACTGCTAGATTGGCAGGAGCTGGGGACAGAGACAGGAGCTCACTCCATCATGGAGCACTTGGGTCTCGAATTGCTGACCTGCCAACCTTCCAGTCATTAAGTTCAGCTTCTTAATCACTAAGCCACCACATTCAAAGATACAGGACTTGCAAAATCCAAAGAGGGCTGGTGTGATCTGTAGTTGAATGATATGACATTTGAGCCCACATGTCCATTATGTTCAATGTGCTATGATGAAATATTGTGTAGGAATATGATGTTACAAGGATAATACAAACAACTCATATGAGGCCACCAAGAAAATAAAATAAAATTTGGCATTAATGCTGGTTAGCTTTGCTTTGAGGAGTAATGGTTATAGAATCTTTGATTAACTGAGTTGGAAAGGCCTCATGAGACCATCGAGTACATTGGCTGATTAGTGCTTTGGGGAATTGACCTAGGCTTTTGGGAATTGAAGTCCAAAACCCAAAGGATGGGGAACACTGCTGTAACTGGAATGCCGTTTTATGGCTCCAGATTCCTCCAGAAGAAATGACCTTTCTTTGCTTTTATTGTTGTTAGTATCTTGACACTTTGAGTTGCCCCATCCACCTCACCCCCCAAAAGAAGCTATGAGATTTGAAAACGCTAGTACTTTTTTCAACAACACTATTGGAAAAAATGAACTACAAACAAACAACCCATTTGCACAACTACTTTGTCCTTTGTGAAAAAAATGTATTCACAAGGAAAGTCATGAGGTGTAGGAAGTGAAGAACTCTCATAATCTCAATGTGAATGGGGGAAAAAGATTTAAAGTTTTCTTTCTCACCAGGCAAAAGAAAATCATGGCTGTCCACCACAATGCATTTTCACAACCCATTAAAGGGAGAGGAGGGGAAGAGATGTGGACTGACATTATCAGTGGGACTTAAATGTATCCCATAATGTTTGGTTCTAGTCTGAGACTAAAATTGTAACATGGGAATTATTTAAATGTGTACTTGCTAATAAGATGATGGAAGGCCATCTGTTAATATGTTACAACGCTACATTTGTAAGGTGAAACATAATGCAATATGGAATAGATTACGAAGTGTGGGTTTATTTATGTTTCCAGTTCTACCCATAATTCAACATGGACAGCAGATATTCAGCACTATAGAAGGTATCCCAGTTACACTGCCCTGCAAAGCCAGTGGAGTTCCTAAACCATCTATAATCTGGTCCAAGGTAAGTCCCTTGCTTTGTTCATAGTTTAAAAAAAATAAGAGGAGTTAATGTGTTAATTAACTTTAAAGAAATATGCAGATTTCCAAAAAATTTACAATCTCTTCCTGATGAAAAGTCTTCTGCAGCTTCTTATATTTCCTTTTAAATATGGTTTTCCCAGTACAGTAAATAGCTGGAATAAAAGCAGCATAAACAGCAAGCAGCATGATTTATGTTGTTCTTGGTCTTATGAATGCAATTTGACATCTGTCAGTGTATCCACTGATAGTTTTGTAGATAATCTACTTTGTTAAAACAGCAATTGTAATGGGTTTTGAGGGGGGGTTAAATATATGTGTAGATACATTGATTTAAGATATTTCTATCCTGTCTTTCAGTTTTCATTACCCAAGGTGATTTATGAAGATTTAAGAGTCTAAACGAGGGTAGGGCTGCACCCCAAGTTCCCTCTACATCAGTGGTTCCCATGCCCCATAGGGGAACTTCAGTTCCCAGAAGCCTATGTCAGTACATTAGCTGATGAGTGCTTTGAGGAATTAATTTAGGTTTCTGGGAATTGAAGTTGAAAAACCAAAGGTTGGGAAACACTGCTCTACATGCTTATGGTCTTCTGAATAGAAAGGCTGTGTTTTGGAGAGAGGGGACACACTGAGCTAGGCATCCAGGAAAGATCTCCATAGGTAGATAAAATTGTAGAAGAACAGACAATTCTTTAGGTATCCATGTTACAAGTGGGTTGTGACATGTTATAGTCTTCAACTATCAGTGGATGTTAGCTTGAAAAGTAATCCTAGTGTTGTGTGAAGACTGTAGGGCAGGAGTTCCCAACCTACGGCTTCCTGGACAGATCTGGCCCCCTGGCCAAATTCATCTGGCCCCCAGGCTGGATTGCCACCAATGCTGGAAGTGCCCTGACATGTGTTTTGGCACCGAAATGCAGCAAAAATGTGGCAAAAACATTCAGAAATGGCAAGAAAATGTTCCTCCCTTGCTCTCTCTTCCAAGGGAAGTGGCAGAGGTGGGGAAAATGCCCGGAAATGTGACGCAAATGCATCCGATGCCAACGTTGCCAGGAGGAACCGTGTGACCGGCCCACTCAGCTGCCTTAGGGGTGTGGTCAGGCCTCTGGCAGGAAAAGGTTGGGAATCCCTGCTGTAAGGGCTAATGGGAAATAGATCATAGTAATTATGCCTTTGTATTTATGATTATTATTATTATTTGTAATTATACCTTTGTATGCTGACTTTTTATAAACCATAAACAATGGTAATACATATGGAAATATATAAAGCAGCTGCAGGACAACAGCAAACCTATTGCTGAATTAAAAATAAAAGGGAATAAACAGATGGGGAGATCAGAATATTGTGCTGAACAGACCTTTGTTTTTCTGTAGCATAGCAATTTTTATGCTGTTTTGTCTGAGAAAGTTTTTTCTCATTAGTATTTTTCTACTATTCTCAGAAAGGAGAGGTAATTTCTCCCAGCAATTTGAAATTTTCTGCAGGCTCTGATGGGAGTCTATATATAGTTTCTCCAGGAGCTGAGGAGTCTGGGGAATATGTCTGCACTACAACAAATACTGCAGGTTATGCAACACGGAAAGTACAGCTGACTGTTTATGGTAAGTAAACATTAAAGCCCAGGTTGTGCATTTCTATAATGATCCTCTGAGACAGTACTACTAGCAGCAGTTGTAGTTTGGGGACAAAATATACTTCTTTCCAGGAGGTATTTAGAGCAGGGGTTCTCAACCTTTTCAAGCCAAGGGCTGGATTCACGCTTCCTCAGACAGCTTCTGGGGTTGGATGGCCATTTTGTCCTGCCTGCCACACATGGCACTTCCAAGTGTGTCGGAGGTGATTGAGAGCCACATGAAATGGTATCATGGGCCACATCCGGCCCCCAGGCTGTAAGTTGAGAACCCCCGATTTAGAGAGATTGTTGGTTCTGCCAGTGAATGTGGTCTAGATACAGTGGCCATGAAGACTGCTCTTGAAACATGTGAACTGTAATAGCCAGTGGGTCCAGTCCAGACTGCTGGTCTCCCATAGTCCAACATAGAGAAGATACTTTACCTGTTATATTTCTGGTATAAAATAGGACCCCTTAGAAGACAATAGGGTGAGATAATGACAGACTTATTTGTAGTCCTTGTGAATGCACACATACAGGTTCATTCCTGACCTGCTATCATATTTCAAGCTCCACGCCTCTTCTTAGTGGCACTGTGTATACAGTTTCACTCTTCAAAATTATCTACATCTAAATACTTGCATTGGGTAAAAAGCAACCTGGAGGTCATCAAACCTAAGCATCCTGACGACTCAGCACTGGAGTCACCAGAACAGAAGGTCCACAAACATCACCCTAAGAGACATCATCATGACTCTCTGCACACAAATAACTCCATCTTGGTATTCACAGGTGAACCTGGTGATCTTGCTTGGTACAGACTGTTCTCCATCTCAGTCATATATGATACCTCCTGTGTTGACTTCCAAGAGTTAGAAATCTTCAGTTCCAGATTCAGATGCCACTCCAAATCTCTGCTAAGGAAAAGGTCCAAGTGATTGGCTTCATTGTTATCAATTCTGGGAAACCCCATGAGACAATGTCAACCATAATGAGTTTCTTGAAACTTCCTCAACTTCCTCTCTTGAAAGAGAAAAGTTTAGAATCAGTATTTGGATTGTAGCAAGGAGTCAAACATTCATGGTCTATCAAACTTAACTACAAGAAAGCTATGCCATGATTCTGAACAGGACAAAACAAAACAAACCTCTTTCAGATCAACTTACCTCAGATCCAAAAACTGCCACCCTATGGGAAAGGCAGGAAATGGTTACTGACTGTTCTCCCAATTCAGAGCACTCCCATGTCAAATTCTCTGAGGACTCATCGTAATTGGGGACTCTAACCATTGTCTCTTTCAAACAATTTTACATACCATTCCAACTTTATTCTCTCAATGGCCAGGACCCTCAATCTGAAAATCCAAAAACTATTTCCACTGCACTCAGATCCAATTTACAACCAAATCAGCAGAAACACTACTCCACATCAGCGTTCTTCATCTCCTTCAGATAGATGGAAAAGTTGCTCCACACTCTGTATATAAACAGGTCTTTTTCTCTAGAGCCAAAGATTTGTGCAAAATTAACAGACTCTTTGTTGACTGTCAAGGCCCTAAGAAGAGGAAATACTGTATATCACTTATCAGAGACTGTCTAAGTGGCTACTTAGCACAATCTCCCTGTGCTGCCAACTGGCAAAAAATCCACTGTTTGCTCATCTGAAAGGGTATTCCACTAGAGTGGCTGAAATGTCTAAATCAAAGGAATTGATCTGAAAGGGATTTGCAAAGCAGCAACTCGATCTTAACCATCGACGTTTATCAACCACTATAAACTGGATGTCTGAACCAAGTTTGATACTGTATTTGGCAAGAGCGGGGATGTTTTTGATATTGGCATGACAGACATCCCACCAGCTGGACAAGCGAGTTTAAAAGTCACCCATATATGTATGCTTACAAAGATCACAAAAAAGGACAGGTTGATTACCTGTAACTATAGTTCTTTGAGTGGACATCTGCCTATGCACCTATCCTCCACTAAGTCTGCCATGCAAATCTTCTTGTTTCCTGATCAGCAGCAGACTGGGGGAACTGAGGCATGCTTGTAGGTGCAAAGCATGTCCTAACACTCTTCTAGGCTCTAGAACAGGAGTTTTCAACCTTTTAAAGCCGGGGGCCAAGTCACGCAACTTCAAACAGCTTTGGGTGCCAGATGGCCATTTTGCCCTTTTGTTCACATGGCACTTCCGGGTGTGGTGGAGGCGATGGGGGACCACATGAAATGGTGCCATTGGCCACATCCAGCCCATGGGCCGCTCTAGAACAGTGGTTCACAACATGGGGTACATGCCCCACAGGGGAACTTCAATTCCCAGAAGCCTAAGTCAATACATTGGCTGATCAGTGCTTTGGAAGATTGACTTAGGCTTCTGGGAATTGTAGTCCAAAAACCAAAGGTTTGGAAACACTGCTCTAGAAGATTCTGAAATTGTTCATGTAGGTGTGGAGTGAACCTATATGTGTAAATTCACACATGACCACACGAGGAACTATAGCTATAAATAAGCAACCTATCCTTCCACATGAAAATACCACATTACAAATAAACAGCTATAGTAATCTGTCTGGGCAAAAATGAAAATATAGTTTTTGGCACTTTAAAAACTACTGAGCCTTGTTTGGCATAGGTTTTCCTGGACTGTGCTCTTTTCCAGATGCAACTGAGGAAGGAGTTAATAGTTTTTAAAAGCTTATGTCATGTAAAGCTATTTAGTCTTTAAGGTGGAGCCAGACTCTTTACTTTATTTATAAGTATAGAAAGAATAGTAATTGCCAGTTGAATATTCTGTATAGACCACAGTGAGAACTATACAAATCCAGAAAAACAACATATATTTTCTAGAGTTTAGGAAATTACTTCAACAACTTTAAAAATAAAATTTATAGCTACTGTTCCAAACCCCCAAAACACAATCAGTTACTGTTATATTTACATTTTCTTTTTTTATTTATTAAATTTTTATTAAATTTTTGATAGACATACAAAAAAAGAAAACAATAACAATACAATACAATACAATACAATACAATTGTATTGTATTGTATATTTACATTTTCAAAGAGTAAGTCTCTACCTCCCAATTTTTGAAGAAAAAACAAGTTTCCTGATCAGCAGCAGACTGGGGGATCTGAGGCATGCTTGTAGGTGCAAAGCATGTCCTAACGCTCTTATAGGCTCTAGAACAGGAGTTCTCAACCTAAAATACTTACTCATTAGTTCCTTTAAAAATAACCTGAATGCTACAATCTGTTAGTAAGTGGTATAAAACAATCTGTATTTCCATCCACCTCATTTTCTCTTTAATAACCACAAATGAGTACAAGGCAGCAGAATTTGGTGCAGCATTGAGGCAGCACTGCAAGCATGCTATACTCCTTTACTTACATTTAGTAAGTCTACATACCTGTACTTTTCAAAGGCACAAAAATAGTTACAGTTTCAAGCTGGGAAACCCTTGGTTACCAAAAGAATGAAATGCTCCACTAGCACAGTAACAGCAGGATCACCCATATGTGCAAGAATTACCCTTGCCCAAGCCCAAATGCTCATTACAATGCAGTCAAGACCTCTGCACAAGTACTGTAAAAGTTACTCTCCCTTATTAAATCACAATTGTAGTGTAATGCAGTTGTGCCATTTTTATTGGAAGAAAAGTATTAATAACAAGAAACCATTTATTTGTAAATAGTCATTTCCAAACTTAGAAATTGTTGAAATACAAATTGTTAGAAATTGTTGAAATACAAACTTGGGATTCTATTCGTTTGAGACTGTACTTGGGATAGTCATTCACTCTTTCATTTTGATGATAGCTATTGTCCTGTTTTAGTGAAACCGAGAATATCCAGACCTGAAGATTTGCAAGGAAGGTTTCTGGACAACCCTTTAGAGTTGTCAGTATTAGCTGGAAAAGATGTCACACTTCCTTGTGAAGTGAAAAGTTTGCCACCTCCTATAATAACTTGGGCTAAAGAAATGCAGCTCATTTCTCCCTTCTCTCCAAGGTAAGTATTTCTTTTCTTTAAAAAGAATTCTATAAAAGAATGCACATGCAATATGCAGACACATAATATTTATTAGTGTTTCATTCCTCTTCTTATTTCCGCCCCCACCATAGGAGTAATGGTAATTCACTGTTCAGGATCCAATAAGATCCATTCATTGAGAGAACTCCATCAATGGAACTGGGAAAGGAGAAATAAATTGTACCAAACTTTTGTAAATTTGTGGTGTTGAGTTACATACTACACTCAAAGGGAACAGCTGTAGTAATCTGTTGTGGCAAAAATAGTTTTTGGCTTTTAAAAAACTACTGAAAGCTTATGTGTTCGTTTCCTTGCTTACTTTTAAATCTTATTAAAACTCAAGAATGTATGAAATACCTTTTTTGGACTGAGAGTGTAAAATGTTTTTCTCTGATATCAACAAATGATTGACTGCTTTTTACTTTGTGTGTGTGTTTGTGTTAAGTGTCCAGAAATGTTTGCGTTTCTCCAGTTCTCTGTGATTCAAATTTCTAACTTTGTTTTAATTTTCTGAACTCCTTAAAACTACACTAGCAAGTTGACTCCAGGATTAGCAAATTCTTCCAAATCCCACTATGCTCTTTGTGGTTTTCTGTACTCAGCACATGACAACCATGTATATTTTATTGGAAAATACATTTAACATAAACAGGACCATTTTATAATGTTGTTTCCATACTTTTTGGCTGCATTTATTAGTAGTGCTTAAGTGTTAGTAATGCTATGTACCCTATTCTAGCATGTAGTTATGCATGGGGGGGGGGGGGGGGAATTGGGGGAGAACAAACTGCAAACTTCCTGAAAAGCTTTATCTTCAGGCTTGGGCTAACTTTCTAGAACATTATTTAAACATAAAAATAGTAACAAGAAAATTGGAACATCTTTGTTCTTTATTAGAAATGTTTGCCTTAAAATACCTCTAGTAACTTGAGTAGTAGAAAGAACATTTTAACAACTCCGCTGGGTTCAAAACTTATGTTCAGCCATGCTTAGACCAAGAATTGTTGACAGGCTGGGATCTGACATTAGCTTTTGACTATCAGATACAAACTTTGTTGCATAAATATCCCACTGTGGGTTCTTTTCTAATTAACTTTGTTCTGCTACTGTAAAACAGATTGGGGCCATTCTTTACAGATTGTTGTTGCAATTGGTTTCTTATGTAAGTTGAAGCTCTATAGCAGTAGTTCCCAACCTTTTTTGTGCCATGTCCCACCAAAGCATATCTAAAATCCCAATTGCCCCACCCTCCATATGACATATAATTCTTATTATTCAAAAAGTAAACTCCTATTCACATAGAGGGAGCCAAAAATGCCATTAACTTGGTCTAAACAAGCTTCCAATTACCTCTCTTAAAAATCAAATTGCCTCCCTGTGGGGCATGTGCCCCCGTGTTGGGAACCACAGCTCTATAGTCTCCACCAGAACTTGGAAAGCTACTCTTTAATATTATTGTTATAAATAATCATATAACTCATTACAAATCTTCCCAGCACAATTTGTTACAACTATAATTTGTTGTGAAAAAGGCAGCTTGTTTTATCACTCATTATATTTTTCATTTTAAGAAAATCTTAAATACAACAAAATGCCCTAAAAGTTGGGGGAAATCCCCTCAGAATTCCATTCAAAAGCATTTGTACTTCTTAAAAGCAATACAAAAAAGGTAAACATTACTCAACTTTACATGGAAAAAAGAAAACTTTGCCAGTCTAAAATCAAGTTGCAACTAGAGAATTCCTATTGAATCAATCATTCTTTTTTTATAATATTTTTATTAAATTTTCCAAAATATCAACAAAACAACAATACAAAAAAGAAAAAGATACAAATACAATACAAAAAATACAAATACAAATACAAAAAATCAAGTATAAAATCAAAACACAAACTTAACAATATAATACCACCCCACCTTTCATTATAACTCATTAAACCTGGTTTCTCTAAACACCCAGTGTATTATACAATGCCCTGGAGGATGTGGCATATCACATTGACTTTTTCATTGTTTCCAAAAGGAATCAATCATTCTTATATGGCCTTTTAAGAAGCAGGTAAAATAGTCAGACGGATTGTAAGCACAGCTGGGCAAAAGCTACTCAGTCAGAGCAAAAATAATATTAAACAGATGCTTTCTAATGAATGATATTCATTGCTAATGTCTAAGTAATGCTCATTCTCACTGTGGTAAATATTTATATAGTCATATCTGTCTCCTATTTTTCCAGACACACCTTCCTCCCCTCAGGTTCAATGAAGATCATGGAGACAAGAGTTTCAGACAGTGGCATGTATAACTGTGTTGCCACAAACATTGCTGGAAATGCAACTCAGTCAATGAAATTAAATGTATATGGTAAGCTGTCTGAATTAGTACAAAACAGACTATTACATAAACCCAAACTCAAATGGACTGGAAAGCCAGACATTTTATGCATTTTATGCAAAGAGCTACAATGATAATATTTTATGCTTCAAAGTTTATTTTAAAGTAGAGAGTTGGAAGACTGAGGCAGTAATAAAGCAGGTGATTTTAGTATAGAGTTGTTTCTATCCTGCTAAATGGCCCTGAAAAGACCACCCCCCAGAGCAGCTTTTGATAGCCAATTATAAAATTATTATTTTTTTAAAAAGCAAGATAAATTTCCTTTTTACCCAACCCAGTATGCCTTCCTTTGCCTCTTGCCTTCCAAAATTGATTCAACATCATCACAACTGGGCATTTAAAAAGAAGATTTTTTTTGGATTTGCAGTAGTAGCCTGTAAAAGTAATCAGATTTGCAGTTCCAGGCACTGATAATGGGGGAAAGCTTTTGGAAAATTATACATTTCCTCCTGATTGCCAATGACATAGAGTTGGTTTGGGGATAAAAAGAAAGTTAAAGGCGCTTCTTATATATAATATATATAATGGAATATATATAAGTAGAGCCTTCAACTTTTCTTTTATTATCAACCAACTCCATTTCATTGAAAACTCCTGAAGAAGGCTCTTAACAGAATATGGGATAGAAATGTGTCAGGGTTTGCTGAAATAAGAAAATAAAACAAACAATGAGACAACTGGTGTTCTTAGGATTTTTCTCCTTGGTTTACATACTGCTAGTGAATATCTGCCAGTTTTGGTTTATTATTTAGACCAGGGGACCCCAACCACCAGGCCGCAGGCTGATACCATGCCATGGGCTGTCCCAAACCAGTTTGGGTGGGTGGTTGGCGTTGGGAGCTCCGATGGCAGCCTTCTGCCCTCAACGTGCTCTGCCGGGTCTGCCTGGCAAATGGAGCGAGAGCACGGATTTCAGACACCGCAGATAGGCAGGTGGCCGGCCTCCTCCTCCATGTTGCTTAACTACATCTGTGTACAGTTTGATACCTCACTGACTGATTCGAACAATGTAGCTGGTAGGCAACTGGGCCTATCCTCCTTGTTTTTGAGTTACAGTGAGGCTCCCCCCGCCACCTGTGTGCAGTGAGGTATCACACTGTCCATATTCAAGCTGTGGCTGGCAGACAGGAGAGATTAAAAATCCCCCCACCCCCATTTCCACCCCATGGAAAAATTGTTTAGCATGAAACCAGTCCATGGTGCAAATGAGGATGGGGACCCCCAATCTAGAACACACATATTCTTCCTTCTCGCAACACATGAGGTGTTGATTGACAGGGGGTGACAAAAAAGAAACAGTGGTTTTGTTTGCCATACGAAAAATTCTGAAGCCTTGCATTATGCAACAATTTTGATATACCAATTAAAAGGAGTGAGATGTTATGTATTCCCAGTGTTGTTATGTGGAGTCCAAGCTTGGACATTGACTAAAGCATCTGAAAAGAAAATCAAACCTTTTGAAATGTGGATCTACAGACAGCTGCTAAGGATATCATGGGTTGACCATTTGACTAATGTAGAAGTGTTGTGCTAGATGGATAAAGAACAAGAACTGCTTAAGGCCATTAAATAAAGAAAGCTCCAATACCTTGGGCATTTCATGAGGAACGGCATGAAATATAGAATACTCCAACTCACTCTGCAAGGGAAGATCCTTCAGATGAGAGGGCCTGAATATAGATGGACTTTGTGGTTAAATAACCTGAAAGACTGGTGGGGGATGTGCTCGGAAGAACAGGAAGTCTATCACCATGATGATAGCCAATATCCAGAATGGATATGGCACTTGAAGAAAAAGAATGAAAAGGACACACAAATGTGTGGTCCTGCTGGACAGGTAAAGAGGTCAGCAGTTATGAAAGTCCTGAGCAGGGGGAGAAATGAATGAATGAATGAAGCCAAGTTGGGTATCCTTACCAAGAAGCTGAGGGAATGAACACTCAGAAAATAAAGTCTCTGCATCAGAAAGTCTAAAATCCTCTTCTTCCATTATAAAACTGCCCTGCTAAATGACAAAATGTGCTACTCTCTGAGGCATATAAAAAGCAAAAATGTCTGTATTGGTATTATTGTTCTTTCCACTGAGGAGCCTGGAAAAACATAGCTCAAAATCACTTGATTTGAGCCATACCCATAGCTATTATAAAAGTAGTAATCTCTGGAACTAGCAATATCAATTCCATCCATCTGTTATATCACAATCAGAACTTATTTTAGCAGCTGGTGATTTAAAACAGCAAAAGCTCAATTGTCAAGCAGGATATGTTATGAACCTTTATCACAAAACATTCAGATTGTCTCATCCTTCAGATAGCAAGTTTGACTGAGTGAGAATGGAAAAGAAAACACAAGCATTTCCAGTCTAGACTTGTGGTATTTAATCAGCAAACACACTCTGAACATTTTTGCAGTTGTGGGCCTTCAAGTCTAGCTGAAAGTTACTGCAGCTTCTTTTCAATGCAGCTCTGAAGAAATAAATTCTATTGTTTTATAAATTGATGTTGCTGCTAGAAGAATGAGGAATAGCCAAAGAGATTTACTAAAGATGGAATACTTGTGGGAGGTCCCAGATTCAGGCATATGTATTTGCAGGTAGGGATAGGAATGAATCCGGTATGCAACCCCCAGAGAGCAGATGCCAAATGGTGACATGGGGCTTGATGGACAATGTCCTAGAGATATACAGTAGGTATTTCCAAGGAATAACCATGTGCAATCTCATAAAGTAGTGGAGTCTTGCTGTCTCTAAATGGACCACCTTAGTTAAAAGATACACATTTTAAAAATAACTATGATCTAATATCATGCTGTTAGTGTAGTTTCAAATGGCAGATTTTACACTGATGTAACACAAAGCAGAGTCATTCACCATCCATTCCCTATGGTAAACAGGTAACTTTATGTGCTTCAGTCATCCAAATTATGTATGGGTCCTATTGTTCAGAAGGGCATTTAGGTTGACTTTTCAAAGTGCATTGAGAATGCAGCCGTCTTTAGAATACACCAGGGCCAAATGTGTGTGGATCGCATTTTCTTGAATTAACTGCAACAATCTTCCCCTGTTCCTGCTAATTCATTTGTTTTGCCTAGTTCCTCCAAAGATACAACGTGGGCCTCGAGTGATGAAAACAAAAGTTGGTTACAGGATTGATATACCTTGCAATGCTCAAGGGACCCCGTCTCCAATGATCACTTGGTTTCAAGACCAAAGTCCAATTTCAATAGACATCAGGCCGTATGCCATTGCTTCAGATGGAACACTGATCATCAGAGAAGTCCTGCTTTCAGACTCTGGAATTTACAAATGTGTGGCAAGTAACATTGCCGGCCGTGATGAAGCAGAGATAACCATCCATGTTCAAGGTAATTTCAGTCTCGTGCTGGAAAATATTAGGAAAGTACTTAAGTCATCTCTTGCTTTTTAATTGAGGGGATTTTGTTTTCATTTGTAGTGAACAGTGGTTCTATTTATTTATTTATTTGTTTGTTTGTTTGTTTGTTTATTATGAGTTCAAATTTATATTGCTGCCCACTTGCTATAGCGACTCAGGGCAGCTTACAAACAATATATTACGTTATGTTGATGGGGGCTCAGGGGGAGGGACGGTGAAATCCTCAACCTGCCCTGGCTTCTTCTTCCCTAGCTTATTATTATTGATTATGTCTTTTAAATTTAAAATTTCAGAAATCTATGTACAATGCAGAGAGGGAAATCTAGGAAAGCAACAGAAATGTTAACAAGGCAGAGCAAAACTTTGTAATTCTGTAGTTGTGGGCTCCTGGAGCAATAAGTCTGTAAAAGAGCAGTGAGCAAAATGAGGTGCCATGTACAGGACCTCCAATCATTCCACACCATTGGCTATACTGGCTTGATAGGATTTGCACTCCAGCCACTCTTGAAAGGCAGTACTTTGCTCCACCCTACTGCTATAGGGCAGTGGATTGTAAAAATAAGTATATAGATGATATAATTACATCATTAGGAAGTAATATCAAGAAAACCAAGATAATGGCAACAGGCCCTATCAGTACATGGAAAATAGATGGGGAAGAAGTAGAAGCAGTGACAGATTTTACTTTCCTTGGATCTAAGATCACTGCAGATGGAGATTGCAGCCATGAAATAAAAAGACGACTGATTCTGGGGAGACAAGCTATGAGAAACCTGGGGAACATAGTGAAAAGTAGAGACATCACCTTGAAAACAAAAATTCACATAGTCAAAGCAATGGTATTCCTGGTGGTAATGTATAGTTGTGAGAGCTGGACCATTAGGAAAGCTGAGCATAGAAGAATAGATGCCTTTGAGATGTGGTGTTGGAGGAGAGTCCTGAGAGTCCCCCGAACAGCAAAGAGAACAAATAAGTCAATATTAGAAGAAATCAACCCTGACTGCTCATTGGAAGGGCAAATAGTAAATATGAAGCTTAAGTACTTTGGCCATCAAATGAGAAGGGAGGATTCACTTGAGAAGGCCTTGATGCTGGGAAGGTGGAGGGCAAAAGAAGAAGGGGGCGGCCAAAGATGAGATGGCTAGATGGTATTATAGACACAATGGGCACAGAGCTAGGCGGGCTGAGGAGGATGGTGGAGGACAGAGGCGCCTGGAAGGCAATGGTCCATAGGGTCGCAAAGGGTCGGAATCAACTGTGCGACTGAACAACAAAAAGGAAGCAAGTGGAAGAAATGTTTATTAAATTTCAGGGTAAGGCAACATTTTCATATGAAATCAATTTTAAGTGCTTGCAATTCACTGGAGTAAGGAATGTGTGAATTTAAAAGCTGGGTTGAATGTATCCTAGCTAGTATAATCACCTTTCTCTCTAGCGCCAAAGTAAATATCAGTTTTGAAATGTTGATCCTTTCCTGAACGTTTCACTACCACCATATCATAATTTGTGTTTAGTTTTTTGTCCCCACCCTGCTATTTAATCACTGGTTTCTATGTTCCTTTCTTATTCATGTCTGAATATTGTGATGGCTATTCTGAAATACTATTTTGATTAATGAGAACAATATTAATATAAAGAAGAGGCCCTCCAGCCATGGGCACCAGGACCCCTCCACCTGCTGGCGCTCCTGGGCCCTGCCCCTCTCTGGGCTTGAAAAGGCCATTTTGGCAGCAGGACCTCACCGCTTGTGGCTTTGGAATTTGCCTGTGGCCAGGGTGGAGAGGCCGTTATAATATTGTATTGTGTTGTTGTATATTATTATGTGCTGTTTTTGTAGATTGAATTTTGTATATTGTATTACTGTGTATTTACTCTGTATATGATTTAATTATAATGTGAGCTGCCCTGAGTCAGGTTCCCTGATTGGGCGGCTTACAAGTGCAAAAATTAAATTAGTTTAAATTAAATTAAAATTAAGGCAGACATTTGCCCATGCAAATTGCACCAAGCAGAATGCCTTTTGCCAATCCCGACTCAGAAGATGATCTCAGACCACCAGACAGGGCCAATCAGAACAGAATGGGGGTTGGGGTGTGGTTCAAGAATAACACAAATACCTGTATTTTCTCCACAGCATCATGCATCCTGTTCAGCCTTCTCAGTGACCCTTCTTCCCACCCTGATGTGCATGACTAGAATTAGCTGGTTGCTTCATGGCAGGACAGGAATTTTGGGCTCACACCTAGATTAGTCTGTCGTGTGGGGCTTCTGTGTTATGCACAGAAGGGGATTGGGGTTTTTGTTTTTAGGTCACCTTGGTGGGTAGTGCAGTTAATAGGGTCCCCTAAGGGCCCAGGGTCATCCAATAAAGTTCAAGTTGCTGAACAAATTGTCCCAGGGTGGGGTATATACACCATGGGATGATGGCTGCCTCTTCCAGGCCATGCACCGGTTGGATGGTTGGCAGCAGAAGGGAGGGGAGTCCAGAGGTAGACTTGGCCCTCCAGGCAAGGGGAGGGACATTGTTCAGAGGGAATACCCAGACCACACTGCAAAGACGCCTTCCGAAGACCCATTTTCAATGGAGTATTTGTTTTGTTACAGTATTCAATAAAGGTGGCCCTAGTTTTCAACCAACAGTGGTATATGAGTCTTCTGTGGAATGAATGGGCTATACCTCTGGAGGGGCATACCTCTAGATACACAGGGACATATATTAGGGAGGTATGGTTGACCTCAGTTGAACTGAAAGATGTCAGCAAGGGGCCATTCTTGCATATAGTATTCAGAGAACATATGTTTTTCTCAGTAGTATGCCCTAGAATGCCAAAGCAGCCCTGTGAAGCTGTTTAAAATTAGGGAATAGATGTGTAGCCTATATTATTTAGCCTTTTCCCACCTGAATTTTTAAAAGAATAGATTTATATTCTGGGGGTACTATTTTGTAGGATTGATTAAAACATTTGAACTTTAAAACAGTTTTTGGAAATTTATCTATATGAGGATTTATACAAAATCCAATTTCTTTGGTTTTTTTGTTTTATTTTAGAAGCTCCTACTGTAGGTGCACTTGATCCACCATACAACAGTCCGTTTCAAGAAAGAGTAGCAAATGAGCGAATAGCCTTCCCATGTCCAGTTAAAGGTATGGAACATCATTGTTTAACAGGGTTTCTTCAGTTTTGTTTGGAAGTTTTGTTTGGAAGCACATTACTGATTTCTATGGTTTATATTACACTGAATCAATGGAAGATGAAAGGTCTCTGCTAATAGTAAAAATAACAGGAAAATGAAAGCACAATTCTTTATGTGTCTACTCAGGAGTAGGTCCTTCTGAGTTTAAAGGGGCTTATTCTCACATAAATGAAGAAAATTTGAGCCTTAGTTTTCAAGTTTTGTTTTATAATTTCTATTTTAGCATTAATGTTCATGTGTGATAACTTTAATTATTGTGAGTCTACAACAGCGACCATCAAAAAACATGTAGACTAGAAGTAAATGTAAAAATTATTTTGGTAAATTGTGTTTTGTTTCTGCTTAGAAAGCTTCCTTCTTGTAGAAGGTTGCAGCAAATGTCTGGGCAGTTCTGTTTATACCCATTATAATGCCTGTTACCCAAGTTGAGTACATGAAATCTCTGATATGAACTTTTTATTCTTGGAATAAGGTCACAGTTGGTTCAAATGCTGCTGTCTTAATAACCTCAAATCTTTCCTGAATACCCTGAAGAAATCTAATAGAAAAATATAAGGACTTTGCTTTCGATTTTGTCCTTCTGTTATTGGCTTAGGGTAGAAATAGGTATAACAGATACCCCATCATAGGAAGAGTAGAATCTTTAAGGGTAAATTGTGTGTGAGCATCATAGCTAAAGTGTCTCTTCATTCATGGAGTCCTCAGATTAGTTTGCTTTGTTTCGTGATTAAACCTTCAGGAGAATGAGATTCTTTTGAAGTCTGATTTTTCAAATATGAAGGTTTGGCTGGGTTATGTTTCTCCAATGCTATTGTGCTCTTAGCTTCTTCTGTCAGTTTATACCTTTAGTTCAGGGATGGCCAGCCTTTTCCCGTCGTGGGCCTGACCATGCCCCCAGAAAGCATCGCAAGCCAGACCATGCCCCCCAGAAGCAGGCACATTTACGGCTGATGTAAATGCACACACTTCCGCATTTATGCCAG